>BPLQ01002493.1:1339750-1852705 GCA_021605075.1 Caerostris darwini | reverse complement strand
TAGAATGAATAAATAGCAATAACATAATAAATAATATCAAAATGAATAACAACATAAAAATAACAAGTATACACATATTTCTGTATATATATGTAATAACATCTGTTTTGCTGCATTTCCTGATATCCGGACTTACTGTTTTGTTGCACTAATACCTATTAACCCTGCATTTTTATATTTTCTTATAAAAGTCGCTGATTTTCTTTTCTATAACAGCTAACTTTACATTTATCTTCATGTATTCTGTTTTCTTCATTTTCTAAGTAATGCAATGTAATAACCAAAACAAATTTATTGGTTAGTTTTTGAAATTTATTTGCTCAGACTGCCAAAGCATAACAATTTTTATAATATCGCTGATCTGTTATCATACCTAAAAAGAATTATTTATAAATATGTGTTATTCGAAACAGACTTGTAAAATTTGATGTAATATCTACCAACAATCCCACGTACTGTGTTGAGCTTAGTTTTAAAATGGAATTATTTTGGCAATAAATGTTTTAGATAACGATCCTGAATCCAAGTTAGTATGTTATAGACAAAGGTTATGATCTTTTATTTTATAATAAAGCAGAAACCATTAAATAATATATTTTTCTAATAACAAAACATTTACTTTTTGATAATTATGATCGCTGTTTTAACTTTCGTTATCGTCTGAAAATCTCTCAGAATTCCCGTTTTTTTATAAGAATCTGTCTCAATGAATTTTATTTTTTGTTCTTGCTAAAAAATAAATAAAACAGGTTTAAATGTTTTTCAACAGCATTTGTGCAGTGTATATCAAAACCATTGAATTCTTCTATTGTATCTTTTTTAATTCTCTTTTGGAATTTCTGATATTGTTAAAATATATAAATGTATCACCTACATGTGTATTATAGGCCGTTAAACTACCACAATCAGTATGAAAACCGCAAAATCTGAATCTAAAAATATGAAATTAAGTTTCTATAATATCTAAATGTACATTCCTATAAATTGCTTTTATTTATTTTACATTAGTTTTTTTCGAATACAAAATTTTTTAACTTCCAACTAATTTATGTTTTTTTTTATATGCATGTTAGCGGAATTTAAATTAATGCACCATGTTTAGCAAGTGGTACTATTTGTAGATCATGAATTGAACTAAGCGTTAAATTTTCCTAGTATTAGTATTTATTAGTATTACTAAAAGCACTTGCATATTGGATAATCTTGGGATAGCCAGTGGTTTTCAAAATATGGGAAGAAAAAAAGGGACATGAAATATTTTATATCAAAAGTTAAATCATATTATACAGATGAAAAATTTATAAAAACAATATCGAAGAACTCTTGATGAATACAAATTTGTATAATTATTCTAATTATTTGTTATTTCAAAATTACAAATAATTATTCTTTTTAATAAAGAATTTTCAGTTTTAAATACGAATAAAGTTAACTTTAAAATTTACATATTTATTTTTTTCTAAATTTATCTTTCATCAAAACGCTTTTCTTAACAACGTGGACTTTTCTAATTTTACATCATTAAAAAATATATGCTTTAAAAAAGTACTAAATATTCGACTTATGACTGCAGGTTTTAATATTTTTCTGCAGCAATACATTTAGGTTAATTGTATCAGTTAACATTAACTTTTAATACTAATTAATATTTGAAATACTTTAATTTTAAGTGGGAGAAAATCTTCCCCTTCATGTAATAATAATAAATTGAATATAACAGTAAAAATATTATGACATGTAATGATGGAAAAAATTGTTTTTTCAGGGGGGCGGGGGGGAGACTGAAAGAGTTTGGAGGCATTCCTTTAAAAATGGTGAGGGAGAGTTAAAGTTAAAGAGAAGGTTAGCAATTTGAGAATCATCAATACTATCCACAATTACAGTAAATCGTTGCAGAACAAGGATTTTCAGAAAGCAATTTTGCACATGCGCGTTACCTTAATTGTTTCTATTTAATTTGTCCCAGGTTAGAACTTCATACGTACGTCGCAGGCTACGGTTGAAAATAAAATTGAAGAAATCGTAAATAATGGAAAACGCAATTGGAAAAGAGATTGATGGGAAAAAAAAGCAATCGGCTGGGAAGGTTTCCCAGATATCAAAGAAGAAATTCAATGATTGATTCGAGAAATATAGAACTGGGTGATCTTGTAACGCAGGCGACAATGAAAATAACAATAATGAAGTAGGCATCTTTAACTTACAAGAAGTTACTTATTAAATTGTTATAAAAATCCTTTAAAATAATGCTTCATTTTCCACTTTTGATTACAACGCTATTTAAAAAAGTCTATGTTTAATTTATGCATAGACTTATTTAATTTATACATATACACTTTCTTTAATTGGAATTAAACTAAACTTATTTTTTTCCATAGGAAGTTAATTTGCAGGTGTGCTGCAGTGTATTAATAACGGCAACAATTTAATAAGTTAGGAACAATCAGGAAAAACAACTATTAACAATCAAGAACCATCAATTGTTAACAATCAGGAAAAAACAACTATTAACAATCAGGAACAATCAATTGTTAACAATCAGAAACAATTAATTATTAACAATCTGGAACAATCAATTGTTAACAATCAGAAACAATTAATTATTAACAATCTGGAACAATCAATTGCTAACAATCAGGAACAATCAGTTATTAACAATCAGGCACAATCAATTGTTAACAATCAGGAACAATCAATTGTTAACAATTAACTAACTAACTTATTCTAAGCGAAAATCCCCAACTTTAAAAAAACAATTGTAACGAAGATACTTATTATGTTTTAATAAAAAAATCCTTTCAATTAACATTTGTTCATTTTTCCCTTTTGATTACAACACTTATTTAAAAACAAGTCTATGTTTAATTTACGCATAGAATTATTTAATTTATACATATGCATTTTCTTTAATTTGAACTAAACTAAACTTATTTTTTCCATAGAAAGTTAATTTTTCGGAACGCGATTTTTCTGTGTGTTGCAGTGAATTAATGATGCCAACAATTTATTGTAATTAAGCAAGGAACAATCAGTTGTTAACAATAATTAATTAACCTATTAACTGACTTACTAATAGTGTTATTTAGCTTTTGATTTTTTGCTATTTATAAATAGATAATGATTGTAAATAAATAAAAACTATATAACGATGGATAAATAGCACTAATTTAGATAACGGTACATCTATTTACATGAAAGTAAGTATGAAACATTAAGAAAACATCTTCGGGTTAGTGAAATATAATAAGAATACAAGATAAATATTTTATATTGCCAGAGTTATTTATGGTATATTAAATTATATTAACATAAGTTTTCCATCAGCTACTGATGCGAGTTGTTGAATACATTAAAAGTATGATATTTTCTCTAATTTTATATGATTATTTTAATTGCCATTCAAGATGTAATTGCCAAAATGTCTTGAGCTCCAAACTGCCTTTAGTTATTGCTACTGCCTTATTACATTTGGAGAATTATTTTTATTACATATAATATATCATATTTATTTAGTAATTATTATCGCATATTAAATGAACTAAGGGTAATAAATTTCGTAGCTTCCATTTTCGTTTTTTGATGGATGCTTAATTACATTTGCATTGCTAGAATATTGTTACAGAGTTACGATACATAATCGAATCATCATTTTTCGTATTTTTTTTTATCTAATTTGTAGTTCTGTGTATTGTTTCAACTATTATTTTATTGAACAGAACTGAATTAGTAGAATGTGTGTCAAGAATTTAAATAAAAATTTTATATAAGTGAAAAAAATGAAAACAATTTTATTGGTGAAAATTTATAACAAGCGATTTTTTTTCTCCTTATCCCACGTGGTAGACAGCAACATCTAGACCAAGTCCATGAGTCCGTGGTCTCATGGAAGAAGGGAAGGGGAGGGCAGCTTCTGTTGTGATTGAGCACCCGTGGGTAGAAATCTGACTTGGATTCATGTCGCTGAAGGAGGAGGGCAGTGCCTTCCGAGATGACTTTTAGGGGGTCCTACTCTGCATTTGCTTATTTGCGTATAGAAATTTTTAATTAGATTCGTCTTCAGTTATTATTGATATTTTGTAATGCTGAAAATTTGTATCTGAATCATCACAAAGAAAAGATAAATTTGTAGTAGAATAGGAGCCACGGGAAGGTCTTCTACACTGTATCTCGATTTTGGAATCCACATTTGCACCATGATGTAGTAATATAATATAGTGCACATCGGGGTTGCCAATTTGGGGCAAACATAATCCTCACGTGATAATACACTTCAAGTGACTTTTACTTTGTAGTTTATGATATGTGATGATAACTTATTGATTTTTACCAACAATCATTGTTGTTGACTATTACTTCTCTATCCTATTGTAGCGAAGGGAGAGAAAGTTGTGCTGTACGATCAGTTTCGAAAGAAATAGTTTATTTATAATTTGTAAATTTAATTTTCCTAACTATTTAGCTTTTATATTCTGTTAATGGTTTTTTTATGTATTAATGGTTATTATTAATTATTAATTTATGTTTTTTATGTATAATGGTTTTTTTATGTAATTATTTGTAAATTTAATTTTTCTAACTATTTGGCTTTTATATTCTGTTAATGTTTGTTTTTTTGTGTTAAAAAATAAAATATTTATATACATATATATGCAATATTTAAAAAATTAAAATTTATTATATTTAATTTAATTATTAAATATATATATATTTGACTAAATTTTTTATAATTTTCTGTCAGAAAATGATCAAAGTTTTAAACAAAATAAATTTTTTGTATCTATATACCTTTAATAAATTTCGTCACTAGGTTAAATAAATGTATGATTCGAGAAGAATTTCAGACATTTACCAGAATTTTCAGAGTCGCTTCGTAACATGTTTACGTTTACTAAATAAACGCAGTGAGGGAAAAGAAGCCAATCGCATACTCTAGTACGAAAATGACGGTGTTGTCTGTTACAATTTTCTGTTTTAAAATTGGTGGAGGCTTATTTTATTACTAGTCTATGATTTACACCCTTTTTCGATTCTATGAATTTATCAAGAGTATTCTAGACATAGACATTGGAATTTTCGGTTCAACTTTGCTTAACAGGTTTCGAGCCATTCGTTCAGCAATCGGATGATCTACATGCAGTTAAATAATCAACTTTTTATATTTTAAATTTTGCCTATATTTAATAAGATGTGAAGTTTTGTCAAATGAAAACCTATTAAAATAATCCCTGTATTTTATTTTGCCAAATGTTTAACTGAAAAATAATTAAATAAGAATCTATTTCTTAGTTATTTATTAGTCAAATGTAATATATTTAATCTAAATTTTTCTATCATTTATGCTATAGAGATTATGCCTTTACATGGGTGTATTCGCCATTGAAAACGTAATGGCATTAATTAAATTTTGAGTTATTTGCAACTTTGAAATTTTCATGAAAGTAGAATTTTTAGCTACCGAAAACTGGTGAATCTAATGTGAATATGATTATTGAAATGTTAGAATTGAGAAGAGATGTTGACACAAACATATCATTTATTTTTTACTACGCAAAACAGACTACTAACTAACAAAACGATACTGTAACACAAAGCCTAAACTACAACTAACAACACCATGACTAACTACTAATTTTTTAAAGTGATGGAAAACTATACAGATGAAACACATCTGGAGTACAATTAATTTAAACATTTTTCTTTTTCTCTCCGAACGCGGTCCTCTGTATAGTTCTCGTGCGAATTCTTGGTACCAGTTTATTTAAACATTTCTTTTTTATTCCCCATTTTACGGTCTTCAATATAGTCCTTACTGTCATTTATGCATAATTTTATTGTTTAAAAAAATTATGCATAAATGACAGTAAGGACTATATTGAAGACAGTAAAATCCGTACCGTAGATGACCGTAAGACCGGAAGACCGCAATCCGCTTATGTATGCGGTTATATGCAAACCACCATTAGAAGATGAAGTGAAAACATACTATACCTTGAGAACTTTTAATGACAACTATTCCGCATTTGCGAATCGCATGCGAAATAACCGCAACGCTCCCATCAGATAGCTTAGACACCGTAGGTATGCCACTGCCCAACCTATGTAAAATAGCTTTCAGTGTTAATGTGCATACCACAGATGTGAAGATCGAACATTCACCAACAATTTAAGACCATTAATAGTGAATATTGATGTATTCAGTTTTACTGTTGCGCTTACAGATATAGAATCTATTGGTAATATTAGTAGGTTATATTAGTAGTAAACCAGAACTCTTGGCTGAGATTTTGGACACCCATTACCCGGGGGCAAGGAGAGGCACTTAAATTGCCTCTCTCACTAGATACCTAGGACGTCGCAGGCATGCTGCTGCCCTACCCAAGTGAATGGTGTTTTAGTGTTAGTACACACGTCCATAGACGTGAGGATCGAATACTCACCAACAACGGAACCATTATATGACCACGCATTAATATTCGTGTATACTGTTTTTCAATCACAAGATAATCTGTTATAGATACAGGTCAGTATATACATGGAGATAGCTGAACTTTTAGACACTCATTACCGAGGACTGGACGTGGACGCGGTTCTGCTTAATTCTCATCACATAGCTCATCACATCGATGCTTGACTTATGTTGTCCCAATCGTCTTAAGTCTTGTTTTCAAAATCAGAGACTTGTTTTCGAAATCAGATCTCCAATATACACTGAAGTGACAAAAGTCATAGGATACCTCTTAATATCGTGTCGACCCTCCTTTCGCCCGGCGAAGTGCAGCAACTCGACGTGGTATGGACTCAACAAGTCGTTGGAAGTCTTCTGCAGGAATATTGAGCCATGCTGTCTCGATAGACGTCCATAATTGTGAAAGCGTTGATGGTGCAGGATTTTGGGCACGAACAGGCCTCTCGATGATGTCCCATAAATGCTCGATGGGATTCATGTCGGGCGATCTAGGTGGCCAGATCATTCGTTGGAATTGTCCAGAATGTTCTTCAAACCAATCGCGAACAGTTGTGGCCCGGTGACATGGCGCATTGTCATCCATAAAAATCCCATCGTTGTTTGGGTACATGAAGTCCATGAATGGCTGCAAGTGATCTCCAAGTAGCTGAACATAAGCATTTCCAGTCAATGTTCGGTCCAGTCGCACGAGAGGACCAAGTCCATGCCATGAAAAAACAGCCCACACCATTACGGTGCCACCACCAGCTTGAACAGTGCCTTGCTGACAGTTTGAGTCCATGGTTTCGTGGGTTCTGCGCCACACTCGAACCCTACCATCAACTTTTACCAACTGAAATCGTGACTCATCGGAACAGGCCACGGTTTTCCATTCATCTAGGGACCAACCGATATGCTCACATGCCCACGAGAGTCGCTGCAAGCGATGTCGTTCTGTCAGTAAAGGCACTCGAGTCGGTCTTCTGCTGGAATAGCCCAAGAAAGCCAAATTTCTCCGCACAGTTCTAACAGACAAGTCCCTTGTACGTCCCACATTGATTTCTGCGGTTATTTGACGCAGTGTTGCTTGTCTGTTAGAATTTACGACTCTTTGCAGACGTCGCCGGTCTCGGTCGTTAAGTGCAGGCGGTCGACCACTGCGCTGTCCATGGTGGGATGTTATGCCTGAAATTTCATACTCTCGGCACACTCTTGACACAGTGGATCTGGGAATGTTGAATTCCCTAACGATTTCCGAAATGGCATGACCCATGCGTCTAGCTCCAACTAACATTCCGCGTTCAAAGTCTGTTAATTCCCGTCGTGCGGTCATCATCACGTCAAAACCTCTTCACATGAATAACTTGAACAGAAATGAAAGCTCTGCGAAAGCACTGCGCACTTATACCTGTTCTACGCGATGCTACTGCCATCTGAAAATTTGCATATTGCTATCCCCTGACTTTTGTCACTTCAGTGTATATAAACCTAAGTCCTTCTGCACGCTAACCACGACCGTTTGCATTGATGTCGATACAAAGAAATTTTTTTGTAAAAATATTGAAAAATTTATATTTGAAAGTGATTTTAATCCAGAGAAATGTTTAAGTAATAAACTTTTGTTTTCCTTTCATTGATATGAAAATATTCACTGCCGATCAAGTATCGTTGTTAGAATATTCTTGATTAGACAGGTCATGGTGCTATCTTCTAAAGAAAAATAATACTTTTAAAATTAAACAAACTTAATTATTATTTCTGCGATTCTATGAATGTAATTATTTATGACTTTTAACTTGATAAAATATTAAATTATTCTGAAATAAATATTATATGTTAAAAATGAAATAATTTTATTCCCTGAAACTTTAAAAAAAACCTAATACCAGTAAGAAATAGTTATATGCATCATTAAAATTAGTTATTACAATGTTAATTTTTTTGAATAATTAAAACATAAAATTCGGCTGTAATTAAATTGTGAATCTAATTATTCTTGTGTTATCTAATACGCAATTTCTTTAATAAAAAATTAAACAATTTTTTATTAGCTTATAATATTTATTTAAAATTTTATTAATTAATAAATGCAACACGTATTTTAATTAATAGTTTTTATTACTTAATATGTGTTGAATTTGATATTTTATCGTTTACGTTGGTATTTTATAATTTAAGCCCACACTAATGCTAAGTTTAATTACAAATTTTCTGTAAAACGCATTGTCATTATGGCAATTAATTTAATTAATAAAGAATTCCTAAAACATTCATTAAACTAAACATAAGTCTCAAAACCACTGGAAAAAATTATTTCACGGTTGAATAAATTATCCATCAAGATTTGATAAATACCTTTCCACTACAAGATAAATCGACACATTTTTTTAAAACCTAGAAATAAATGTTTTTACGAATACAACAATCAATTTTTTCGCAATAGTTCGCAATAAGCACTGCGTGAAATAAAATCACTTAATACCTCTCCATTATATTTCCGGAACAACTTTTTATAAAGTCGTAAAACTACCAATTCTTCGCCGAGAAGTCTAACTCACCGATAAAAATCCAATTTATTTCCGCAAAATTTTCCAAACAGGATGATACAACCTACGATAAAAATGAGAACCGACATAAATGAGTGACTTAAGGATTAAAACTTAACATCTTTTACCAAGATTCGTTCCTTTTAAAATCTAACTAAAGACTCTGTCGACAAGAAGTAATAAAATCTATTAATATATCACTTGGAGCATCATAACCGTAATAGCTTGTTCTATTCTTCCAATTTACTAATAGTGTCTTTGCTTTTTTGTATATTCTTTAACCATTTTCTTCTTTCATTTTTCCAGTTTTTTTTCCCTTTTGAAGGATTCAGTACACCACTTTATCTGTTTGTGACCGAGTAGGGAAAAGAATTTCCAAAGTCATTAATTTGGGGCGATAAAGTGCCCAGCGTGTTTGGCTAAAAGTGGGGAGAATTGTCGTTAGTCATTTTTGGCGTGTTTTTTTGGCGAGTTTTCTGTTGTCGAAGTGACGAAAAATGCAAGTTCCCCGTGAAACAAAGGGATTTTCGGTAAACGTAAATGCACTGCGATATTTGTTTTGCTGCCATGAAAGATTTATTACGGTGGATGGTGTATTGTGAGTGATATTTGAAGTACATTTATCAGTGGTCCCAAATTAAACTTCTGGCACACAGGACATCATTTTTAGGTTCCAGGTTTAATGAATTTCTGATATTGGTGCGAAGTTGATGAAAAGAGATCGTTTAAACAAACATCTGGAAGTTGTGTTGACAAGTTCAGATAAAGTCTAATGAATTAAAAAGAGGTTAATTAATACTGTTATGTTAATATTTTTAAAATATAGTAGCATAAAATCAAATAAAAGTATTTTAACGTTTTAATTTTAAGATAACTTTTGCCCAACTTATAGCCCAGTGACTATGATCAGGATGACAGATAGAGACAGTTTTAGACATTGCTTTCAATTAGCTATGTAATTAACTTAATTATTTTTAATATCAACTTAAATTAGGTTGCAATGAAATTGTGCTTCTAATTATATATGTGCTTTAATAAAGAATTAAACAATTTTTCGTTAGCTTATAGTATTTATTTAAATATTTTTATTAATTAAAAAACTCAAAACATATTTTAATTAATAATTTTTATTAATTGATACGTGTTGTTTTTGACATTTTGTCTTTTTCATCCGTCTTTTATAGCTTAAGATCTTACTAATGCTATGTTTAGTTTACATCTGTGTTTTATCTGTAACACGCATTATCATTATCATTATGGCAACTAATTTAATTAATAAATTTTCCTAAAATACTCATTAAATCAAATATATAAGCAACTAGAAAAATATTCGACGGCTGAATGAATTATCCGTCAAGATTTGATAAATACCTTTCCGCTACATGATAAATCACCACATTTTTTTTAAAACCTGGATATAAATGTCTTTACGAATACAACAATCAATTTTTCCACGATAGTTCGCAATAAGCACTCTGTGAAATAAAATCCCTTAATACCTCTCCATCATATTTCCGGAACAACTGTTTATTAAGTCGTAAATCTACCAATTCTTTGCCGAGACGTCCAACTCACCGATAAAAATCCAATTTATTTCGCAAAATTTTCCCAAAATGGATGACACATCCAACGATAAAAATGAAAACCGACATAAATGAGTGACTTAAAAACGAAAGAATTAAAACTTAACATCTTTTACTAAGATTCGTTCCTTTTAAAATCTAACTAAAGACTCTGTCAACAAGAAGTAATAAAAGCTATTAATATATCACTTGGAGCATCATAACCTAATAGCTTGTTCTATGTTTCCAATTTACTAATAGTGTCTTTACTTTTTTGTATATTCTTTAACAGTTTTCTACTTTCTTTTTTCACTTTTTTTCCTCCTTTTGAAGGACTCAGTACACCACTTTATCTGTTTGTGTGACCGAGTAGGGAAAAGAATTTCCAAAGTCATTAATTTGGGGCAATAAAGTGCCCAGCGTGTTTGACTAAGAGTTGGGAGAATTGTCGTTAGTCATTTTTGGCATGTTTTTTCGGCGAGTTTTCTGTTGTCGAAGTGACGAAAAATGCAAGTTCCCCGTGAAACAAAGGGAATTTCGTTAAACGTAAATGCACTGGGCTATTTTTTTAACTGACATGGATGATTTATTACGTTGGATGGTGTATTGTGAGTGATATTTGAAGTACATTTATCAGTGGTCCCCCCCCCCCCCTCCCAAAAAAAGGAGGCAAATTAAACTTATGGCACATAGGACATCATTTTTAGGTTCCAGGTTTAATGAATTTCTGATACTGGTGCGAAGTTGATGAAAGGAAAGCTTTTAAGCACACATCTGCAAGTTGTGTTGACAAGTTTAGGTTCAGAGTCAGAAATTAAAAAGAAGTTAATTAATGCTGTTATGTTAATATTTTATAAATATTGTAGTATATAATCAAATAAAAGTATTTTAACGTTTTGATTTTACGAGAAACTTTGCTTGATTTATTACCCAGTGATTATGATCCGGATAAGTCATATGTGAATTCTTTGATAGTGAGACAGTTGTAAACGAGAAATTTGACACGATTAAGACGTGTATAAACGGCTCTCATCCATAGTTAGGTTATCAGTTATTTAACTTTTTTGTACATTCTTTAACCATTTTCTTCTTTCTTTTTCCCTTTTTTTCAACACCCACTTTATCTGTTTGTGTGTCCTTGCCAGGGAAAGGAATTCCAAAGTCATTAATTTGGGGCGATAAAATGCCCAGCGTGTTTGACTAAGAGTTGTCCTTAGTTAAATTTTTCTCAAATAAATGTAGTATTTTAAATAAAAAGTAATTTTAATTCCTTAAATTGAAAAAAAAGTTAAATTAAAATTCCGTAATATAAATAATACGGTTTTCGGCATGAGCTCCCGCTGATATACTAACCATCGTTCTGTTTACCTGCATGTCTTGTAATGGAATTCAGGTGGTTTGTCTCAATAAAAAAAGAACTGATCTAATGAAAATCTATATCCTATTGGAATTTTTGACGAACCAAACTGCATTCTTTGGAATTTGGAAGAACTAATGAGCCAAACTCATCTCCATCGTTGATTGGCACTTCATGGCGAATCCGAGACGGCAAGGTACTGGCAAGCTGGAAAGCACTTAAGGCAATGACTTCGATTAACTTTGTTTAACTCTTTTGTGTGCATTTTCTTCTTTATTTTATATTTATCCCATTTTTGTGTTGTCTTGACATTGAAAACTAACCCTTTGCCCTAGAGGGCTCCGGAGCAGAGCCATTTAAAATGTGTCTTCAAGCTCGAGGGCTCAGCTACGGAGGCAATGCAAATAACAATATAAATAATGCGTTTATTTTAATGCGTATATCAAACTTAAACATGAATATGATCTTTTCACTAAAATCGCTTCGAGTTGCTGGCAATACGAATGAAAAAAATTCGAGTGCAAAGGGTTAAAAGCAACTATTGGAAAGCCTTGAGTTTACACTTATGCATATGTTGAATAGCTTACTGCATATGCTAAAGCAAGGAAGTTGTCTTGGGAATAACCATTAGTTTAAGCACATAGTAGAAAATGTGGAAACTCTTTAACTGATAACCTAACTATGGATAAGAGACGTTTATACACATCTCAATCGCAAAAATTTCCTAGTTTTTGAAAGCAATGACTACAAATGTATCGTTGTCAAAGAATTCGAATATGAATCATCCTGATAATAATCAGTGGGCAATAAATCAAGCAATGTTTATCGTAAAATTAAAATGTTAAACTACTTTTATTTGATTATATACTACAATATTTTTAGAATATAAACATATCTGCAGTAATTAACTATTTAGTAATTCATCATACTGAACCTAAACTTGTCAACACCACTTCCAGATGTTTGATGAAACGCTTTCTTTTCATCAACTTCGCACCAATATCAGAAATTCATTAAACCTGGAAACTAAAAATGATGTCCTGGTTGCCAGAAATTTAATTTGGCACCTTTTCATTTGGGAGGGGGGTTGCGGGAAACTACTGATAAATGTACTTCAAATATCACTCACAATACACCATCTACCGTAATAAATCATCCATGGCATCAAAACAAATATCCCAGTGCATTTACATTTACCGAAAATCCCTTTGTTACACGGGGCACTTGCATTTTTCGTCACTTCGACAGCAGAAAACTCGCCAAAAAAACACGCCAAAAGTGACTAACGACAATTCTCCCAACTCTTAGTTAAACACGCTGGGCACTTTATCGCCCCAAATTAATGACTTTGGAAATTCTTTTCCTTACTCGGACACACAAACAGATAAAGTGGTGTACTGAGTCTTCAAAAAGGGGAAAAAAAGGGAATAAGAAAAAGAAAGAAAACGGTTAAAGAATATACAAAGAAGCCAAGACACTATTCGTAAATTGGAAGCATAGAACAAGCTATTACGGTTATGAGGCTCCAAGTGATATATTAATAGCTTTTATTATTCTTTTCTTTACTTCTTGTCGGTAGAGTCTTTAGTTAGATTTTAAAGGAACAAATCTTGGTAAAAGATGTCAAGTTTTAATCCTTACGTTTTTAAGTCACTCATTTATGTCGGTTTTCATTTTTATCATTGATTGTATCATCCTTTTTGGGAAAATTTCTTGAATTAAATTGGATTTTTATCCATGAGTTAGACTTCTCGGCAAAGATTTGGTAGATTTACGACTTAATAAAAAGTTGTTCCAGAAATATGATGGAGAGGTATTAAGTGATTTTACTACACCTAGTGCTTATTGCGAACTATCGCTGAAAAATTTATTGTTGTTATTCGTAAAAGCATTTATTTCCAGGTTTTAAAAAAATGTGTCGATTTATCATGTAGCGGAAAGTTAGTTATCAAATCTTGACTGACAATTTATTCAACCGGGAAATGTTTTTTTCCAGTGGTTTTGAGACTTATATATTTGATTTAATGAATATTTTAGGATCGTTTAGTAATTAAGTTAGTTGCCATAATGATAATGCATTTTAGAGGGAAAAATATAAATTAACTTAGGATTATTAAGGATTAAGCTATAAAAGACGGCGGTAAACGATTAAATGTCCAAATCAACACATATTTTAATTAATAAAATATATTAAATAAAATATGCGTTGCATTTCTTAATTAATAAAAATTTAAATAAATATTATTAGGTAATGAAAATTTCTTAAATTTTTTATTTAAGAAATTGCATATTAAGTAACACAGAAATAATTAGAGGCACAATTTCATTTCAACCTAATTTTACGTTTTAATTTTTAAAAAGAACTAATTTATAAAGCTAATTGAAAGCAATGAGTAAAATTGTCTCTGTCGATCATTCTGATCATAATCACTGGGCTATAAATTGGACAAAGTTTATCATAAAACTAAAACGTTAAAGTACTTTTATTCGATTATATATTACAATATTTTTAAAAATATAAACATAACTGCATTAATTAACTTCTTTTTAATTCAGAGGCTGAACCTAAACTTGTCAACACAGCTTCCAGATGTTTACTCAAACGCTTTATTTTCATCAACTTCGCACCAATATCAGAAATTCACTAAACCTAGAATCTAAAAATGATGTTGTGTGTGCCAGAAGTTTAATTTGGCTCCTTTTTTTTGGGGACCACTGATAAATGTACTTCAAATATCACTCACAATACACCATCTACCGTAATAAATCATCCGTGGCAGCAAAACAAATATTCCAGTGCATTTACGTTTACCGAAAATTCCATTGTTTCACGGGGAACTTGCATTTTTCGGCAGTTCGACAACAGAAAACTCGCCAAAAAAACACGCCAAAAATGACTAACGATAATTCTCCCAACTCTTAGTCAAACACGCTGGGCACTTTATCGCCCCAAATTAATGACTTTGGAAATTCTTTTCCCTACACAGTCACACAAACAGATAAAATGGTGTACTGAATCCTTCAAAAGGGAAAAAAAGGGGAAAAATGAAAGAAGAAAATGGTTAAAGAATATACAAGAAAGCAAAGACACTATTAGTAAATTGGAAGCATAGAACAAGCTATTACGGTTATGATGCTCCAAGTGATATATTAATCACTTTATTTATTTCTTGTCGACAGATTCTCTAGTTAGATTTTAAAGGAACGAATCTTGGTAAAAGATGTTAAGTCTAAATCCTTACGTTTTTAAGTCACTCATTTATGTCGGTTTTCATTTTTATCGTTGGTTGTATCATCCTTTTTGGGAATATTTTGCGAAATAAATTGGATTTTTATCGGTGAGTTGGACTTCTCGGCAAAGAATTGGTAGATTTACGACTTAATAAAAAGTTGTTCCGGAAATATGATGGAGAGGTATTAAGTGATTTTATTTCACGCGGTGCTTATTGCGAACTATCGCGGAAAAATTGATTGTTGTATTCGTAAAAGGTATTTATTTCTAGGTTTTAAAAAAATGTGTCGATTTATCATGTTCTGGAAAGGTATTTATCAAATCTTGACGGATAAATTAGTCGACCATGAATTTTTTTTCCAGTGGTTTTGGGACTTATATATTTGATTTAATGAATATTTTAGGGTTGTTTATTAATTAAGTTACTTGCCATAATGACAATGCGTTTTACAGAAAAAATATAAGTTAAACTACAAAAGACGGAGGTTAATGATTAAATGTCAGAAGCAACACATATTTTAATTAACAGAAATTATTAAATAAAATATATGTTGTATTTTTTAATTAATAAAAAATAAAATAAGTATTATAAGCTAATGAAAAATTATTTATGTCTTTATTAAAGAAATTGTATATTAAGTAACGCATAAATAATTAAAAGTACAATTTATAAATTTTAATTATTAAAAATAACTAAGTTAATTATGAAAATTAAGATAGTTATAACTAATTTTAATAAAGCATATGACTATTTCTTATTTATATTACTTTTCTTTTAAATTTAAGGAATTAAAATTACTTTATATTTTAAGAAACTACATTTATTTCAGAAACATTTAACTATAGGCAACTCTTAGTCAAACACGCTTAAAAATGATAAATAGTAACATTTATAGCAAAGCAGAACTTGAAATAAATTTGTATAATTTTAAAATATATATATAAATATAAATATTAGAAATACCATAAGCGAAAAGCACATGGTAGAAAAGGCTGAAAACTTTTAACTGACAACCTAACTATAGATGAGAGACGTTTTTGCACGTTATCTTAATGTATTCAAATCTCATCGTTTTTGAAAACAATGACTAAGACTATCGACATCAAAGAATTCGAATGCGGGTGATCCTGATTCTAATCACTGGACAATAAATCAAACAAAGTTTATCGTAAAACTGAAACGTTAAAGTACTTTTATTTGATTATATATTACAATATTTTTAAAATATAAACATAACTGCATTAATCAACTTCTTTTTAATTCATGAGACTGAACCTAAACTTCTCAACACATTTTCCAGATGTTTGCTCAAACGCTTTCTTTTCATCAACTTCGCACCAATATCAGAAATTCATTAAACCTGGAAACTAAAAATGATGTCCTGTGTGCCAGAAGTTTAATTTGGCACCCTTTTTTTTGGGACCACTGATAAATGTACTTCAAATATCACTCACAATACACCATCTACCGTAATAAATCATCCATGGCAGCAAAATAAATATCGCAGTGCATTTACGTTTACCGAAAATCCCTTTGTTTCACGGGGAAGTTGCATTTTTCGCACTTTGACAACAGAAGGCTCGCCAAAAAAACACGCCAAAAATGACTAACGACAATTCTCCCAACTCTTAGTCAAACACGCTGGGCACTTTATCGCCCCAAATTAATGACTTTGGAAATTCTTTTCCCTACTCGGTCACACAAACAGATAAAGTGGTGTACTGAGTCCTTCAAAAGGGGGAATAAAAAGCGGAAAAGAAAAATAAAGAAAATGGTTAAAGAATATACAAAAAAGCAAAGACACTATTAGTAAATTGGAAGCATAGAACAAGCTATTACGGTTATGATGCTCCAAGTGATATATTAATAGTTTTTTTTATTTCTTGTCGACAGAGTCTTTAGTTAGATTTTAAAGGAACGAATCTTGTTAAAAGATGTTAAGTTTTAATCCTTACGTTTTTAAGTCACTCATTTATGTCGGTTTTCATTTTTATCGTTGGATGTATCATCCTTTTTGGGAACATTTTGCGGAAATAAATTGGATTTTTATCGGTGAGTTGGACTTCTCGGCAAAGAATTGGTAGATTTACGACTTAATAAAAATTTGTTCCGGAAATATGATGGAGAGGTATTAAGTGATTTTATTTCGCTGAGTGCTTATTGCGGAAAAATTGATTGTTGTATTCGTAAAGACATTTATTTCTAGGTTTTAAAAAATGCTTTGATTTATCATGTACTGGAAAGTTATTTATCAAATCTTGACGGATAATTTATTCAGCCATGAAATATTTTTTGCAGTGGGTTTGGGACTTATATGTTTGAAATAATGAATATTTTAGGAATGTTGATTAATTAAATTAGTGGCCATAAAAATAATGCGTGCTATTTGTTAATTAAAATTAGCATTAGAATCATATTTTTGAAAGTTAAGTTGTAGTTGTTTGTTTATAGAGTACCTTGATAGCATTGAGACCTCTAACTCTTGCCTTTGTTTGGTGAAAGGAATATTGTTTGATTATATTGTCGATTGAATTATTAAGAAAAATTAAAATTAAGAAATGCAATTATTGTGTTAGAATTCACTAAATTTATTTTTATTTTTAACTTTAATTATATAAAAAGTTCAGAAAATGGGAAAATGCTAATTTCATATTAGCAGAAGCAGGAAGATAATGAATCGCCGACAGGCAAGTCTAGTAGTATTGGATATTCAGAAGGAAGTCATCAATTCAGGGGAATAATTTAATGTGCAATTAAAATCCAATTAGTTAAGATCTAATTAGGAAATTGTCTGGTTTTAAGAATGCAAACTAATTATATTTTCAATTTCCTCGAAACTCTATCAAAGGATCAGTCCTATTTTTGAAAGTTAAGTTGTAGTTGTTGGGTTAAGGAGAATTGAGACTTCTAACTCTTGTCTTTATTTGTTGAAAGGAATAGTTTTGGATCTATAGTCGATTGAATTATTAAGAAAAAATTTTAAATAAACAATGCAATTCTTTTTTTAATATAAAATGTATTTTTATTTTTCATTTTATTTATATTTTAATTGAATTAAACAGTTAAGAAAAACTGAAAATGTCAATTTCATGGTTGCAAAAGGAAGATGATGGGGTCTGATAGCTGATTGACTAGGACTCGTTACTGCAGGTTTAGAGTTCTAGTCCCGGTGGTGCCATGGATGTTTGTAATGAATCGGAATATCCACTTTAAACAGAAGGTCCCGGTCTAATTTCTATAGAGCGTTGGGCGTAAGGGTGACAACTCTACCCCGTAAAAAGAAAACATATTCTGCCTCGAAATCTGCTAATAGGCCGACGGCCTTGGCCCACTAAGGGGCTGTTACGCCCATGATGAAGAAGAAGAACCAATATGATAAATTAATCGCACACAGACAGGTTCAGTATTATTGAATGTTGAGAAGGAATCCTTCAGATGAATCATCAGAATTAGTTAATGATATTAAAAACTGTTCGGGACAGTTTTGTTTTTTTCCTGCAGGGAAGTGTAAAAGTTAAGTTAACCATCACTTAATATCACTTACTCAAATTCTGATGATGAAATAAATGATAAAATACATTTATGCAAGATAAATTGAACTTCGTAAACGATTTTACTTTATTGTTGAAAAATTATTTTTGACATCAATTATTCTTTGAATATAATCGAATAAAAATAAGTAATAAGCTAAAATAAACTATAACCACCTGTTTAATATAAAAATAGATTTTTTCCTATTCTAACTTCCATCATTTATAAGAAATTCTGTAAGAATTCTTTACTGAATATATTCTTTAGGCGAAATTTATTAATATGAATTTTATGCCAGATTAAATTGCTGTCTCTCTCAGTCTAGCCGGTCTATGCAGATTTATGTGGAAAGCTAGTGAATATGAATAAAGATTTACGACTATTTTACATGTCAATTGAAAGCTTGAAAGTTATTTTAAAGAGAATGGGGGATAGAGAAATTCCGAAGCTGGCAAACTGTCTAACGTGAAGTCAAATGAAGGATAAGGCGCTTTTCAGAGTAATAAATATGCGAAACTGGAAGGAAACAGTCTCCGGATTAATTTTGAATATGATTATGCAGAAAAGTCTTGAAATTTTTCCAGCAGTATGTGAATTACATCCATAGTTTGCTTTGAAATTTCAGACAAACATGAAAGGTTGAATAGAGTATTATACCAAAACGACGTCAGAGCTTGAATCCAAAATGAAATAAGTAAAATATATGTAATCAAATTTATGTTAACAGTAGCCCAGTAACAATGCCAGCTAAGACATACGCGTACAAGGTAGCGAATACTTGAATCCACTGGTGCAGTGAGTAGCATTTACATTTTGAAAAGCAAGTAGACCAACGGTGATAGTCACAATACTTGGTTGAATCGAACTGCAATACGACAATATTCATATTTTGCTTTGAAAGGTTGAATATAGTATAATAAAAAAACCACGACGGAGAGTGAATCCAAAAATGAAACAGTTAAATTTTATTCAATCATATTCATGTTACTAGTGGCCAGGTAACAATACGAGTATAAGGCAGAGAATGCATGAATCCATTGGTGCAGTGAGCTATATTTACGTTTTGAAAAGCAAGTAGACCAGTGGTGAGTGTGTAAGAATGTCTGGCATCGACAGTCAGAATGCCTGGTTGAAGTACAATGCGACAGTATTCAAATTTTGTTTTGAAATTTCAAACAAACCTGAAAGGGTGAATAAACAAAACCACGGAAGAGCTTGAATCCCTAATGAAACAAGTAAAATATATTTAATCATATTTATGTTACTGGTAGCATAGGCATATCACCACCTGGACTAGTGGCATAATCCAGGTGACAATGCGAGCTAAGCCAACGTATAAGATAGCGAATCCTTGAATCCACTGGTGCAGTGAGTTACATTTACATTTTGAAAAGCAAGTAGACCAGTGGTGATTGTGAAGGAATGTCTGGCATCGATAGTCACAATACTTCGTTGAATTATAATTTGCCAATATTCATATTTTGCTTGGAAGGTTGAATAGAGTAATATAAAAAAACCACGACAGCGCATAGTCCAAAATGAAACAGGTAAAATGTATTCAATCATATTCATGTTGCTAGTGGCCAGGTAACAATACGACAAAAGACATGTCCCGTACAAGGTAGCAAATGTTTGAATCCACTGGTGTTGTGAACTACATTTACCTTTTGAAAAGCAAGTAGACCAGCTACGATTGTGAAAGAATGTCTCGCGTATACAGTCAGAATGTCTCGTTGAAGTATAATACAACAATATTCATATATTTTGTTTTGAAATTTCAAACAAACATGAAAAGATGAATAGACAAAGCCATGGCAGAACTTGAATCCATAATGAAACAAATCAAATTTATTTAATAGTATTTATTTTAATAGTAGCATAGCCATAGCATCACCTCGTCTAATAACATAGTCCAGGAGACAATGTGAGCTAAGCCAACACACAAGACAGCGAATATTTTAACCACTGGTACAAGGAGTAGCATTTACGTTTTGAAAAGCAAGTAGGCCAATGTTGATTGTGAAAGAATGTCTCGCATCAATAGTCAGAATACTTGGTTGAAGTACAATACGGCAATATTCATATTTGCTTTGAAAAAAAAAATAAACAGGAAAGGTTGAATAGAGTATCATATCAAAACTTCGACAGAGCTTGAAACCAAAATGAAATAAGTAAAATATATTTAATCATATTTATGTTACTAGTGGCATAGGCATAGTATCACTGGACTAGTGGCATAGTCCAGGTGACAATGCGAGCTAAGCCAACGTACAATACAGTGAATATTCGAGTCCAGTGCAGTGAGCAACATTTACGTTTTGAAAATCAGATAGACCACCTGTGATTGTGAAAGAATGTCTCGCATCGATAGTCCGAATACTTGGTTGAAGTACAATGCGACAATATTCCTAATTTGCTTTGAAATTTCAAACAAACATGAAAAGTTGAATAGAGTATTATACCAAAACCACGTCAGAGCTTGAATCCAAAATGAAAAAAGTAAAATTTATTTAATCATACTTGTGTTATTAGTAGCCAGGTGACAATGAGAGCTGAGACAGCGTACAAGATAAAAAATATTTGAATTCACTGGTGTAATGAGCTACATTTACGTCTTGAAATGCAAGTTGACCAATGGTGATTGTGAAAGAATGTCTCGCATCGATAGTCTGAATGTTTGGTTAAATACGTGAATCCACTGGTATAGTGAGCTACATTTACGTTTTGCAAACCTACGTTTTTATAGAGTACCTGGCTTGATGGAGGACATTACAGAGTATCTGGTTTAGCATTACAGGAGCATTGCTAGGATGGGAGTACTGGTGGTTAGAAGATCAATTAAAAAAATTTAAATCAGTTTATAATTCAAAAATGTGTTATGGGGTGTTTATGTTTCATTGTAAAATATATGGTTTTGTGGTTACTGTTCGAATTTGATCAAATTAGCTTGGTGATGACAAGAATACTTTTTATTAAAATTCTGAATCTTAAAAAAAATTAAGTAACTTTTATACAAAATACTTAATGCTATTTATTTGAGATTTATACAAAACTCAAATGAACATTGAGTATCTACAAGCATTAAGTATTATATATATGTAAACTGCATAAATCACGTATATAAACAATAAACGTGTGAATTTTATATAAACTCAAATAAACAGCAATCACTATATAATTAAAAACTTGAAATCTATTGGTATATTAATAAAAATGTACTTTTTTTTATTTTCAAACCGAAATGACCATAAATGTTCATTAATTTCAAATTACTTTTAATTCTCTTTTAACAACAAAATACAATAGTTTATCTGCTAAACTTCATGTAGCTTTTGCTTATAATTTTGATGGGAATTCAAATTAGGTTTCACATCTGGTTAAATAAATGATTTTATCGATATATAGAAGATCAAAGTAAACTTTTCGATAAAAAAATAAATAAACTTTGCTCGTTGAATATTTAACATTTAAAGAAATGAATCACAAATCTTGAATCCATTTCTTAATTTCGACTGTTTTTATGCATTATGCAAAAAAAAAGTAATAAACATATTTAAATAGTTTTTCGCTATATATGATTACTCCGAATAACATTAATAAATGTTACACCCATTTACAAGTTTAATGTCTCATTAAATATTTAAAAGAAACAGACATGTCTATTTAGCACACACATATAACCATCCTATAATCTAGCCAATATTTAAATAAATGGAAACAGTCATGTAAGTCACACAAAAAATGATGTTCATTTATCATATTCATGAATATCGAATTAATTACTTGTTTTATGTTAGAAAAACCTTTGTTTAACTTGTTTTATTTATTCATAGTTTGTAGAATTTATTTGACTTGAAATTTTTCAAAGGATTTTATGCAAAACCTTTGAAAACCCATAATTATCCATGCATAATCCATGGCTATTGATATTTGAATACCATGGATTATCCATGCCTATGAAATTTGCTGAATATTACCTATAAGTTAATGTATTTAAAATTCAAATATAAAAATACTCAATCTAAGAATCATTGTTGAACGAAATACATAAAAATTATTTAAATTCATTATTCAAATTATCTTTAAAGATCTATAAATGCTTAGTGTAGTGTGCAAGTACGGGCGGCCCCATGTTAGACGCCACATTGTAGTTTTGTTGGTTTGTGGATTGTAACTGGGTTGAGACTTGAGACGCAGATTGGATAACTCGCAGCTTTATGTACACCACAACACACAAACCTACAAAACCAAACACCACAAACCTACAATTAAACCATACAACATGTAACTCATTTAAAGACGGTTAATTCTAGATTCATGGAAGGATTCCACTTCTAAGACGAAAATGAAGATAATTTCTCTCGAGATGCGAGATTTTAAATTAAACGTTTCTCAACGGCAGCGCCAGTTACTCAATCCCAGATACTCAATCAAAGAATCAATGCAGTGTGAGCTGGCGCATTCAGTGTTTTCGGTACCAATCCAATTTTGAAGCGTTTGAGGCCCAAAATGAAATTGACCGATTATTTTGAAATTACAACATCAGCAGCAAGGTCTCTAATTGTAAACTGACGGTTTACAAGCACCATATCTTTAATTTTTTGGACGTGAGCTTCGTCGGGTGAGATTGATAGTCGACCAGAGGGCTCTTCGTCTTTAACGCGTTCTCTGCATTCTTTCAACTGCTTATACCACTTGTAAACATTTTTTTCTCATATAGGAATGCCCACCGAATGCAATATGCAACATTCTATACGTTTCTGCAAACAAAATTTAATGCAAGTTCCTTGCTCAATTAATTCAGACATTTCGAAAATCGCCGGAATCAGTTTTAGCGTCTCACAAAGTGAAGCGTAACTCAAACACTAATAAATATGTTGGCGTCAAATTTCACTCAGATGTCAAGGACAATGACAGCAACCTCAAAAAGAAAAAAATTGAAATTCCATACGCCTCGAGAATTTTAAATTGAAAATTAGTCTCACTTTTTGGACACAGTAGTATATCTGCTATTCTACTAGTGAATAATGAATAACACAAGTAAAAATACCCCATATTCAAAACAACATATTTCTTAAACCTATATAAATTAAGAATTATATTTATAAAAATAAAAATGCCTTATAATAAGATTACTTGAACGAATAAAAATCCTTTCCGACATCTTCTATAATCGTTCGCGCTATTTATTTTAAAACAAAATACATTCTATAAATCCCTGACTCTCCATGGAATTTGAAACATAAAAAGGACAAGAAATCTGTAAACCATTAAAATTCAGATTCCTCATAAAATAACAAACATTCCACGTTAAATCCCGCTACAACCAGTAAGCACTTAACTTCCAGTTCCACTAAGCCATATCTCCTTTGGAGCCGCCATTTAAAAGGGAATTTCACTGCACCAGTATCTTTGCAAATAATTACTGGACGGGGAATTTTCCAAGTACCTCTTCCGTAATCCAGGATTTCAATTATTTTAAAGATCATGTCTTCTCGTATAATTTAGGCTTTAAAACGACTCTATTTCATTCCTATTTCATAGCCTTAAAGCACATAAAGATAAATAATGTTTTCAAATGAGAAATGGAAATGCTTTTTTGTTTCTCTTGAATTCAAAGCCCATTATAAAGTGAGAGAGAAAATATCTAGGTCTTTGAATATGTTAAAAGTACCTTGTTCGTTTTTATAACATACTAGTTAGAATTTATTTTAAATATGACACCTTTAAATTAGACTTTAAAAGAGAAACTCTATTCTCTAACAATTTCATTGTATATTAGAGATACGCCGTTTGAGACACTTTTATGCTAGCTTAGACTACTGATACTAATATATTTATCACATTAATAATCTAGGACGTAAGGTTGAAATTTTTTCTGTATATTTCTAATGATTGCGTACGTGTTATTAATTCTCTTAATATAAAAACTTTATTTGTGAAAGCTCAATGAATCCATTTTATCTTTAAATTTTTTTGTTATTTAAAAATCAATAAAATCATTTATTAATCTATAGCAGCCTGAATGGACGAGTGGCTAGCGTTCTGAAGCTCGGTACCACAGGTTCTTTCGGTTCGAGTCCCGGCGGTGGCATGGATGTTTGTAGGGGTTCGGAATCCACTTTAAACCGTAGGTCCCAGTCCAACATGATCATAGAGCATTGCAGGGTATTGTTACTCCGCGTCCGTAGCTTATCTTCAAGCTACATGCACCTCTTGGGTAGTGCTAAGTGAGTCACGCTTCCCTTAAGGCATCAAAGCCAATTATTAACTGAGAGAGAAAATATCTAGATCTTTGAATTTGTTAAAAGTGGCTTGTTCTTGTTTAATGCAGACTAGTTAAAATGCTAGTTAGCATTTATTTCAAATATGACACCTTTATATTACGCTTAAAAGAGGAACTGTTTTCTCTAACAATTTCATTATGTATTAGAGATACGCCGTTTGAAACAATTTTATGCTAGCTTAGACTACTGCTACTACTTTACTGATCATAATAATAATCTAGGACATAATGCTGCAATTTTGTCCTTACATTTCTAATGATTGTATTCCTGTTAATATTTATCTTAACATGAAAACTGTAATAGTGAAAGCTCAAATATTTTCTTTGATTCCATTTTATCTTCACATTTTTGCTACTAAAAATAAATAAAATCATTCATTAATCTATTAATTTAATTTCTATTCGGCTGACAATAACAAATCGTGAGACCAAAAAGTTTTTCTGAGGATTCAAAGAATATTAAACAAATTTATAAAATCTAAGCTGTATAATTTTTCATTCCAACCTGTAGGGAGCAAATGTGGGTGCAGTGTTGCCTTTCTACCCTTTTACATCCTGGTTCACGCAATATCTGCTAAATATTTGCCATTCGAGTGCTCAATAACACAAGTAAAAATGTCATTTATTCAAAACAATACATTTCTTAAACCTATATAAAGTAAGAGTTATATTTAGTAAAATAAAATACTAGAATCATTTATTTCATAATAATATTAAGATTATTTGAACGAATAAAAATTATTTTCGATATCTTTTATAATCGTTCCTGTTATTTTTTTAAAACAAAATACATCCTTTAAATCCCTGAGTTCTCCATGGAATTTGAAATATAAAAAGGACAAGAAATCTGTAAACCATTAAAATTCTGATTACTCATAAAATAACAAACATTCCACGTTAAATCCCGCTACAACCAGTAAGCACTTAACTTCCAGTTTCACTAAGCCATATCTCCTTTGGAGTCGTCATTTAAAATGGAATTTTACTGCACCAGTATCTGTGTAAATAATTACTGGTCGGGGAATTTTCCAAGTACCTCTTCCGTAATCCAGGATTTCAATTATTTTAAAGATCATGTTTTCTCGTATAATAATTTAGGCTTTAAAACGACTCTATTTTATCCTTACTTTATAACCTTAAAGCACATAAAGATAAATAATGTTTTCAAATGAGAAATGGAAATGCTTTTTTTTTCTCTTGAATTCAAAGCCAATTTTAATGTGAAAGAGAAAATATCTAGGTCTTTGGGTATGTTAAAAGTACCTTGTTCGTGTTTAATGCAGGCTAGTTAAAATGATAGTTAGCATTTATTTTAAATATGACACCTTTAAATTGTACTTTAAAAGAAAATCTCTATTCTCTAACAATTTCATTATACGTTAGGAATACGCCGTTTGAAACAATTTTATGCTATCTTAGACTAATACTACTACTATATCACATTAATAATTCTTATCACATTATTATCCCATTAATAATCTAGGACGTAATGCTGAAATTTTGTCTGTACTTTTCTAATGATTGTAGACCCGTTAATATTTCTCTTAACATAAAAATTTAATTAGTGAATGTTCAAATATTTTATCTGACACCATTTTATCTTAAAATGTTTTTGTTATTAAAAATCAATAAAATCATTCATTAATCTATTAATTCATTCTCTATTCGGCTGGCAATAACAAATCGTAAGTCCGAAAATTGTTTCATTGGATTCAACGAAGATTAAATAAGATTATTAAATCTAACTCTTAGAATTGTTCATTCAAAATTGTGGTGGGAAAATGTCGGTGCAGTGTAGCAGTTCCACCTTGGTGGGGACTTAATGGACGAGTGGCCAGCGCTCTGGCGCTTGGTGCCACAAGTTTCGGGTTTGAATTCCGGCAGTGCCATGGATGTTTGTAGTGGTTCGAAATCCTTTTTAAGCCTTAGATTCCAGTATCATATGATCGTAGAGTGTCACAGAGCCCAATCAAACTTCGTCTCCCCCACATCAATCCCAAACTTTAAAGAGCATTTCAACTCTAGGCACAGTGATGTGGTGTGGTGTAGTAGTAGTAGTTCTACCTTGGTGCATTCTGGTTCATGCTCTATCTACCATTCATACATATGCCAACATATTTATTACCCATATATAAATTTAAAATTAAATTTTTCGAAATAAAAGTGCCTAAATGATTAATTTCATAATAAAAAGAATACTTGAACGAATAAAAATTCTTTCTGATATCTTTTATAATCGCTCATACTATTTATTTAAAAAAAATCCTTATTTAAATCCCCGAATCTCCATGGAATATGAAATATAAAAAAAGGAAAAGAAATCTGTAAACCATTAAAATTCAGATTACTCATAAAATAACAAACATTCCACGTTAAATCCCGCTACAACCAGTAAGCACTTAACTTCCAGTTCCACCAAGCCACATCTAATTTGGAGTCGTCATTTAAAAGGGAATTTCCCTGCACCAGAATCTGTGTAAATAATTACTGGTCGGGGAATTTTCCAAGTACCTCTTCCGTAATCCAGGATTTCAATTATTTTAAAGATCATGTTTTCTCGTATAATTCAGGCTTTAAAACGACTCTATTTTATCCTTACTTTATAACCTTAAAGCACATAAAGATAAATAATGCTTTCAAATGAGAAATGGAAATGTTTTTTTTTCTCTCCTTTCTCTTGAATTCAAAGCCAATTATAAGCTGAGAGGAAAATATCTAGGTCTTTGAATATGTTAAAAGTAGTCTGTTCTTGTTTAATGTAGACTAGTTAAAATGCTAGTTAGCATTTATTTTAAATATGACACCTTTAAATTATTTTTCTAAAGAGAAACTCTATTCTCTAACAATTTCATTATGTATTCGAGATACGCCGTTTGAAACAATTTTATGGTAGCTTACACTATTACTGCTACTACATTTATCACATTAATAATCTAGGTTATCTATGTTAAAATTTTGTCTGCATATTTCCAATATTGTTAATACTTCTCTTAACATGTAAACGTTAATAGTGAAAGTTCAAATATTTTGATTAAATACTTGATTAGATAAAATTAATAATTAAATTATAATTTATTAATTTTATCTTAAACTTTTTTTGTTATTAAAAATCAATAAAATCATTTATTCATCTATTAATTTAATTTCTTATTAAATCAACATTTGATTACAAAATGATTCATAATAATTTTATCGCAATACCATTGCTGGATTATAACTTGCATTTAAAACAATGATCTTTCAGAACACTTTACATTTATAATCATATTATTGCATAAAAATGTGTTTTTATAACAATATCAATATTTAATAATAATGTGTGCATTTAAGACAATATTAATGTTTCCGAAAAATTGACTTGTAAAATAATCCTATTTCATAAAAAATGTCTTTGTATAGCAATATCAATATTTAATAATGATACCTGCATTACAACAATATTATTATTGATTCAGAAAAATTGACTTTTAAAATAATCCCATTTTATAAAAATGTGTTTTTATAACAATACCGACTCTACATAAATGGGACGTGATGGCCGAGTGGCTAGCGCTCAGTTACCGGTACCACAGGTATCGGGTTCAAATCCCGGCGTTGCCATGGGTGTTTGTAGTAGTTCGGAATCCGCTTTAAACCGTAGGTCCCGGTCCTAATATGATCGTAGAGCTTTATGGGGCCGTTACTACGCGTCCGTATCTTGAAGTTACTCGCGCCTCCTGTGTACTTCAAAGTGAGTAACATCGGTGCAACCTTTACGGCATAAGAGATCACGGTCTATTTGCCAGCTGCATTAGAAAAAACGCTACATAAATTTTAAAACAATGCTGATTTACATAATTTGTTAATTAATTAAAATTTTAAATTAATGTTACAAAATAATGCGATTTTTATAACCTTACCAATATTTCATTTGCAATGCGTTATAAAAATGCTAATGTTATACGCTTACCAATATTTCATTACCATGTGCTATTATAACAATGGTAGTGTAACAAAATTCATGTGTTTTTATAATTTTACTGATCTTTCATTTGCAATGTGTTATAACAATGATAGTATTACAAAACTGTGTTTTTATACTTACCAAAATTCTATAGCCGTTAATTATATTAGCTGGGTTTTCTCTGTATAAAAAATATCAATTTTGAAATTTAATTAGTTCACATTATTACATAAATGTTAATTTAAAATTATTTTTAAATGAAATCATTCTTTTAAATGTAGCGTATTGATAAACATTGCTAATTACAAATGTTTATTTTATAATTTAATAATAAACTGACCACTAAATACATTAATTAATTGTCTCAATTCCAAACTTTGCTTAACAAGTCAAGGCAAGCTTTAGTTAATACGTAGAACTAATTAGGAAACTAGAATGGGAGATAATTATACTGCTCTTACACTATAATACTGATTCTCAAATCATTTCCTGTTAATTGCATGGTGTTATAACCCGTAAATAATTAGGTATCGCGAATTTTCGAGAAATAATCACTATAAATTTACATTTAGTAATATCAAAAATATTTTAAAGCATCGAGTATTTTAATTATTAATAATATCAAAATGAATTTTAATTGCAATTCATATTTGCTGTATTTAATTTAATAAATTAAACCATTCTCATATTTCCTTTATACAAAAGTGTTATACTTATATCATTAATTTACTTACTTTACTAATAGTTTAATTTTAGTTATTTTTTATTAATTCAGCTTATTCTTCTAAAGTAATTTAAAGTAATTATAGTAAAGTAATTATAGTAAAGTAATTAAAGTAAAGTCTCATAGTCTCATTAACTGCAAATTAATAATAATCCTAAAAAATTGCAGTTAAACTCCCTTCCTTCTACTTCCTATGTAAAAAATTGAATTTTTTTTATTATTCTATTTTAAAGATGATATAATATATATATATATATATGTGTGTGTGTATATATATATATATATATATATACACTGAAGTGACAAAAGTCATGGGATACCTCTTAATATCGTGTCGGTCCTCCTTTCGCCCGGCGAAGTGCAGCAACTCGACGTGGCATGGACTCAACAAGTCGTTGGAAGTCTTCTGCAGGAATATTGAGCCATGCTGTCTCGATAGACGTCCATAATTGTGAAAGCGTTGATGGTGCAGGATTTTGGGCACGAACAGACCTCTCGATGATGTCCCATAAATGCTCGATGGGATTCATGTCGGGCAATCTAGGTGGCCAGATCTTTCGTTGCAATTGTCCAGAATGTTCTTCAAACCAATCGCGAACAGTTGTGGCCCGGTGACATGCTCACGTGTCCACGAGAGTCGCTGCAAGCGATGTCGTTCTGTCAGTAAAGGCACTCGAGTCGGTCTTCTGCTGGAATAGCCCAAGAAAGCCAAATTTTTCCGCACAGTTCTAACAGACTTGTACGTCCCACATTGATTTCTGCGGTTATTTGACGCAGTGTTGCTTGTCTGTTAGAATTTACGACTCTTTGCAGACGTCGCCGGTCTCGGTCGTTAAGTGCAGGCGGTCGACCACTGCGCTGTCCATGGTGGGATGTTATGCCTGAAATTTCATACTCTCGGCACACTCTTGACACAGTGGATCTGGGAATGTTGAATTCCCTAACGATTTCCGAAATGGCATGACCCATGCGTCTAGCTCCAACTAACATTCCGCGTTCAAAGTTTGTTAATTACCGTCGTGCGGTCATCATCACGTCAAAACCTCTTCACATGAATAACTTGAACAGAAATGTAAGCTCTGCGAAAGCACTGTGCATTTATACCTGTTCTACGCGATACTACTGCCATCTGAAAATTTACATATTGCTATCCCATGACTTTTGTCACTTCAGTGTATATATAAATATATATATATAATCTTTTAGAAATTGAGTTTACCTTTAAGAATACTGATGCTATAAATGTTATTAATTTTTTCAAGTATTTGTGCTTTAATTTATTTCAGTCACTATGATTTATCTTTGCATTATTAAAAAATTGAAGAATATGTGATAATTTTGACATTAGAACAACATTATTTCTCAAAATTTGAATAAACAAACTAATTAATTGAATGCAATACAATTTTTTATAATTTTACATATTTATATTAAACAATGTATTAAATAGAGAGGAAATTAAATTAAAAATATTTTGATATTTTAAAACGTTACGTTTTTAAATATTTTACATGAACATTTTTAAGACTAGAATTTGCATCATAGAATGCAAATGTCTACAATATGATCCTAATAAAATGTCTATTATATGATTGTAGTGCAATGACTGTTAATGGTATACATGAAATAATTTCATGTATACCATTAACAATAGAACGATATTATTTAAAACAAAAAAAATCAATAGGCATTTCTCATACTTGTCAATATATTATATTGCAATTACTCAATTAATATGACGCTTGTTACATGTGCATCATAAATTGTAACTATGATGAATGCATGTATATAAAAATATTTTTCAAATTAAAATTTTAATAAATTCTTTTTATGCTACTTTTTTTGTCAGTTTCATATCTTTTTAATTTGTTTTTCAGAAATATTGCACTTTAGTAGCTAATTTAATTCGATAGCTACATTAAAATAATGAGAAATACTATTGTTAAATAAAGTAAAATATAAACTCAGAAATTAATAATATATAAAAATGCGCTTTTTATAATTTTTGTCACATATATAATGCATAAGTTTTTATCTACTTAATAAAATATCTAATGTTATCTACAACATAAGAAATTTAATTTGTAATAAAATAAAATCTTATATTTAATATTTTCATAATTAAAAGCCCTATAGTATTTTAAATTTAATTATTGACAAAATGAAGTAAGTAAAAGTTAAATCCATTTCTGAACTAAACACTCAATCTAAACACTAAACACTCAATCTAAACACTAAACACAACAGCCAAGAGAATGAATAGAGTTAATGATAAAAGAGCTGTTCTAGGTCTTGAGAAATATTTCTAGTTACAATGGCACAACAAACAATGAAATAGTTTCGAGCGAAACAATAGCCATAACATTTTGGATAACGGTCCAATCAATGAAACAAGTAAAATGCAGTTCAAGTTTTATGAATAAATTTCATTTTGTGAATGAAACAATTTTAATGAATAAGGAAATAAAATAAATTATCATAGTAAATATTCATGTTATAATGATATTGTTAATTTATTGCTTTATTGCTTAATAATTTATTGTGTAATGGTGATATAATAATAAGAAACGATGAAGTAGATATAGATGTGACAAAATGATGAATGGTATGATGGTAATGATGAATTGTATAATGGTGATATTTTCGTACTTCACAACATTTAAATTAAGTTATCTTGAATATTACCACATCATTTGCATCCACATTTGACCTATGAAACGTGATATATCTGATTAATATCTTGATATATTTATTGAAAAACAATTTACCACTTATTTAAACAAAAATAATGCAATGATAAATGATGGTTTAAGTTAACTTTCATAAAATGTATTGCTCTTTTAGAGAATATTACGAGAAAATTTAATTAATAATCTAAACAGATTATTAATCAAATTTTCTCTAATAGTCTCTAATTCTAAAAACCAGACAATTGAAAATGATATACAAAGCACGCTACTTGATATCGGCATATCATTAGTCTTAGTAAGACATATTTCTTGTAAATTTTGATTTATTTAATTGCTAGTTATATTTTCAGGGCACTACAGAACTCATAACAAAACAACATATTCACATATGATAATAAATCTGTCGTTTCTTTAACATTCTTCCTTTTTTTTTAATATCTGATCAATCTCTTGAAAAATTTATTAAAAACAATTTACCACTTATTTAAACAACAGATCATAAATTTGTAATCATAAATGATGGTTTAAATTAACTTTTATAAATATTATTGATCCTTTAGACAATATTACGAGAAAATTTAACCAATGATCTGTTCAGATTCTGGAAGTCAGAAAATTGAAAATGAAATACAAAGCACACGAATTGATATCGGCACATCATTAGCCTTAGTAACACAAATTTCATGTAAATTTTGATTTGTTTTACACTCAAGAGCCAAAACATTATGACCACCTGTCAATAAAGAGTTGGCCCACCTTTGGCGCGCAACACAGCTTCAAACCGCCTTGGCATGGATTAATACCACCACTTAATACCAGTTAAATACCACTTCCACCTGATCACGTGCCTTCCACGTCAACCAGGCGAGTTCATTGCAAAATGTAGGGGTGGTCATAATGTTTTGGCTCTTGAGTGTATTTGTCATTTATTTTTTGCTGACACTACAGAATAACATACTCCTACATGTTAATGAATATGTACGTTTTTTTAACATTCTACTTTTTTATTCTTTCCTTTTTCATTATGTACATCTTTGTATCAATAAATATATTTGTTTCCTGAAAGGTGTTTTTTCTTACATCAAACTATAACCGATATCCATCATAGGAACTCTAGCAGCTCAATAAAATTTAGCCTAGGTAAAGTTGTCAGAATTAAAAGTAATAAACTCAAGTGCAGTGCATGTTGTCAAACGTAAAATGACGAGCACATACGGCCGGGTGGCCAACTGGCTAGTGCTCCGCCCTTTGGTATCACAAGCATCAGGCTCGAATCATGGAGATGGCATGGATGTTCGTTAAATGTTTCAGAATCCACTTTAAACTGTAAGTCCCGGTCTGTTTAGCCCAAAGTGTGCACAAGATAACTGTAGAACGACAAACCAAACCACCTGACGAGCACAGAGGACAGATATCATTAGTAGCTACATCAATGCATTGCATGTGTTTATTAAGAAAATCATGTTCTGTCGAGAGTCGGAAATTAGATCTAAAAACTGTAAGGGAAAGTCCATTGGGATGGGTGATGCAGCAAGTTTATTCCATGTTTTATCAGTTGAAAGAAGTTTGTAAGTCTGTTTTAAAGATCTGTCTGTTTTCTTTTTTACCTCAGAACTAAATTAATGAAAGGATAAAGAAAATTGTGAAATTGTGGCTGTGGTAATTTACAACCATTTTTGGCCAAGTTTCCTGAAAGCTCGTATCAATAAACATATTTATTTCCTGAGAGGTTGCATCACTAAATATATTTGTTTCCTGAAAGGTTGCCTCAATAAATATATTTGTTACCTTAAAGGTTGTACCAATAAATATATTTGTTTCCTGAAAGGTTGCCTCAATAAATATATTTGTTTCCTGAAAGGTTGTATCAATAAATATATTTGTTTCCTAAAAAGTTGCGTCAATAAATATATTTGTTTCCTGAAAGGTTGTATCAATAAATATATTTTATTCCTGAAAGATTGCTTCAATAAATATATTTGTTTCCTTAAAGGTGGTATCAATAAATATATTTGATTTCTGAAAGTATGCATGATTACTGAAAGATTGCATCAATAAACATATTTGTTTCCTGAAAGGGTGTATCAGTAAATATATTTGATTTATGAAAGGCAGCATCAATAAATATATTTGATTCCTGAAAGGTTGCATCAATAAATATATTTGTTTCCTTAAAGGTTATATCAATAAATATATTTGATTTCTGAAAGTATGCATGTTTACTGAAAGATTGCATCAATAAACATATTTGTTTCCTGAAAGGGTGTATCAGTAAATATATTTGATTTATGAAAGGCAGCATCAATAAATATATTTGATTCCTGAAAGGTTGCATCAATAAATATATTTGTTTCCTTAAAGGTTATATCAATAAATATATTTGATTTCTGAAAGTATGCATGATTACTGAAAGATTGCATCAATAAACATATTTGTTTCCTGAAAGGGTGTATCAGTAAATATATTTGATTCCTGAAAGGCAGCATCAATAAATATATTTGATTCCTGAAAGGTTGCATCAATAAATATATTTGTTTCCTTAAAGGTTATATCAATAAATATATTTGATTTCTGAAAGTATGCATGATTACTGAAAGATTGCATCAATAAACATATTTGTTCCCTGAAAGGGTGTATCAGTAAATATATTTGATTTATGAAAGGCAGCATCAATAAATATATTTGATTCCTGAAAAGGTTGCATCAATAAATATATTTGTTTCCTTAAAGGTTATATCAATAAATATATTTGATTTCTGAAAGTATGCATGATTACTGAAAGATTGCATCAATAAACATATTTGTTTCCTGAAAGGGTGTATCAGTAAATATATTTGATTTATGAAAGGCAGCATCAATAAATATATTTGATTCCTGAAAGGTTGCATCAATAAATATATTTGTTTCCTTAAAGGTTATATCAATAAATATATTTGATTTCTGAAAGTATGCATGTTTACTGAAAGATTGCATCAATAAACATATTTGTTTCCTGAAAGGGTGTATCAGTAAATATATTTGATTTATGAAAGGCAGCATCAATAAGTATATTTGATTCCTGAAAGGTTGCATCAATAAATACGTTTGTTTCCTGATAGATTTCATCAATAAATATATTTGATTCCTGAAAGGTTATATCTATAAAGGTTGTATCAATAAATAACTGCTCTTTTAAAATTTACACTAATGAATACATTTGTACATTAAACCATTTTAGATACTGTTTTTGTTCTCTTTAACGTACATTTTATATTGATACCGAAAGTAAATCGGCAATTTATCACTTTACCACCTTTTGTGCCATGTATCTGAACTTCTAATTACCTAAAAATCTTTATTTCAAACCATTTACCTCAGTCAATTCCAGATCCCCGTTCAGTTCCCCGTGTTTGCAACGGAAGACATCTCCCAAAACTCTGGCTCCAAGTCGATTTGTTGCTTAAAGGCTATATCAATAAATATATTTGTTTCCTTAAAAATTGTATCAATAAATAAATTTGTTTCCTTATACGTTGCATCAATAAATATCTGTTTTTTAAAACTTGCATCAATGAGAACTTGTGCTTTAAACCATTTTCAGATACTGTTTTTGTTCCTTTTTTAAGGTACATTTTATATTGAAATAGGCAATTTATCACTGCCCCAACCTTTTATGCAGCCAACTTCTTCTAATTACCTAAAAATATTTATTTCAAACCATTTACCTCATCCAATTCCAGATCACCGCTGAACTTCTCCGTTTTCCAACGGAAGACAACTACTAAACTCAGCTCTAGGTCGAATTGAATCCTTAAAGGTTGTATCAATAAATATCTGTTTTTTAAAACCTTGCACCAATAGGTACATTTGTACATTTTAGATATTGTTTTCGTTCCTTTTTAAAGTACGTTTTCTATTGAAACCAAAACCAGTGATAAATAGGCAATTTATCACTGTAACACCTTTTAAGCACACAACTTCTTCTAATTACTTAAAAATATTTATTTCAAACCATTTACCTCAGTCAATTCCAGATCACCGGTGAACTTCCTCGTGTTTCCAACGGAAAACATCTCCCGAAACTCTGCTCCAGGTCGATTTGTTTCCTTAAAGGCTATATCAATAAATATATTTGTGTCCTTAAAGGTTATATCAATAAATCTCTCTTTTTTTAAAACTTGCATCAATTAGCACATTTCTACATTAAAACCATTTTCAGATACTGTTTTTGTTTCTTTTTAAAGTGCACTTTATATTGAAAACTAAAAATAAATAGGTAATTTGTCACTTTACCACCTTTTGTACACCCAACTTCTTCTAATTACCTAAAAGTCTTTATTTCAAACCATTTACCTCAGTCAATTCCAGATCACCGGCGAATTTCGTTCACTTCCTCGTGTTTCAATAAATATATTTGATTCCCGAAAGGATGTATCGATAAATATATTTGATTCCTGAAATGTTGCACCAATTGCGTATTTGATTCCTGAAAGTTTGTATCAATAAATATATTTGATTTCTGAAAGGTTTTATTAATAAATATATTCGTTTCCTTAAAAGTTGTATCAATAAATATCTGTTTTTTTAAAGCTTGCACCATTGAGGAGATTTGTACATTTTAGATATCGTTTTCGTTTCTTTTAAAGTACATTTTGTACTGAAACCCAAAATAAATAGGCAATTTATCACCTAATTACCTAAAAATCTTTATTTCAAACCATTTACCTCAGTCAATTCCAGATCACCGGCGAATTCCGTTCACTTCCCCGTGTTTCCAACGGAAGACATCTCCCAAAACTCTGGCTCCAGGTCGATTTTAATGACTGCATTCTCCCCCGTCCCTTTAAACTTAATCTGTGCCATCCCTTTGCGCCGTGACTTCCGCTTCCGGCACTGAGGGTTCTATCGATAGATCCGTCAAGGTACTGGGGCTTGATACCTTCGGCTTTTGCAAGCCAAGCCAAGCCAAGAGTCATATCTGGAGAACGCGGTTGCTTGTAGACTGTTTCCAATTTCCATTTAGTGGTGCCGGCGACGCTGCTGTGTAATGAGAGACCCCCTGCCAGATACCGATTTCTAATTAGTTCTAATCTCTTCTCGATGGGGTGGTGTGCAAGCAGTTCTAAACTCCCCTTCGACATCCCTAATCTGGGAGTGGGGGTGAGTTGTTAAGATAACTCTTCAGTTGGTGCACGCCCTTAGCCTAGGGATTTTTAAAAGGGGTTGAAGATTGTTTTTTGGTGGGTGTGGGCTGTAGTATATGTTATCTTGAAAATGTCATAAAATGTATGTAGCAGATGGAATTGGCAGTTGTTCGTATGTATTTATCGATTAGTTGGTGGATTTGGGTATGCGTTAATGAGTTTTTAAGATCCTATGCTAAGTCGTTAATTGCAGCACATTGAATTTTTATCGTGTTGGAAACATGACGTTATTATGGCATGGGGTCCGTGATATCAGAAGTAAGAGTTGGAGTTATTGTTTATAGCACCAATTAATCTCCTCGTGAACCACAAAAAAATTTTAATTTAAAATTTCTTTAAAAAAATGTACATTAATTTTTTGCTTCATTTTAATTATGCTAATAAAAAATTTAATTAATGAATAATATAATCACAGAAAACTGTTTGAATCATAACAAAGTTATTAAATACTGATTTCCCTCATTTCGGTGAAATTTTTGAATGCAAAAAGACAAATAAATAAATGAAGAAAGAAATATGAATTGAACCCAAGTTTGTAGTTACAAAATTGTGTATTGATAGTATGACATTTGAAAATTGGCTTTAGTTTACGTTTTGTCAAATGATTTCAATATTAATGTTACTACTAAATATAGAATTTTTTGTAGTAAAGTAATTGAAATTTACATTAAAATTTGAAAAATATTGCTAGCAGTTATATTCTGAAGTTGATTGTAATTTAATATTCCACGGGCAATTACATAAATGAAAGTTAATTTAATCATGACTTAAAATAACATTTTAAAATTCCTGTTACCTAAGTGATAAATTATGTCCATGTTATGATAAATTGAAATTTAAAGATGCATTAATTTGATTTTAATTTTTGATTGTTGACGTTTAAGGTTTTGGAGCTATTTTCACCCTGAGGGAGCCATTTCCGTTACATTAGGAAAAAACAGTTGTAAACATTTGAATATTGCCCAGTATAAATATACAAATTTACAAAATTATAAAACAATTTACATTAATATTCAAAAAGAAAAACTAGAGTACGCTACTCGTTTAAGAAAATTATTAGGAATGCACGATTCAATTTCCTGGATCAAGCGTGTTAAAGAATTTACTGGAAATATGTTTAAGAAATTCTACTAAAAAAGGAATGTTAATAACTTTAATAAGATCAGAATTACGCATAAATCTTTAGCAGAGCTTATTTGGCAGATAGTGATGTTTTGTAAGGTTTCAATAGTTTTAAGATTAGATTTAGCCGCTAAGTCCAAACTGGGCAAGCGTAGCGTAGGATAGGACGGAGAATCGCAGTATATCAAAGAATTTCATTATCCCTGATCATAGTTGAATTTCCATTAATAAGAGCATAGAATTTATGGGAAGAAGTACGAAATTTTGTTTTAATATGCAAGAAATGTTGTTTCCAAATTAAATGGCGATTCAGATTAATCCTTAAATATTTAGTTTGAGTACTCCAAGGAATTATAAATTTTTAATTTTTTTCATGAAAATTATGTTTAAGCTAGGATAGACAGATATTAAAAGTTTTTCGGGAATCCTTTTAATAATTTAGTTATGTCCTATTGGGAAAAATGATGAAAGTGAGCGCCTTTGTTAAAACAATGTGTATATAGTACATAACATATAGTACAAAACAATATAGCTCATAAATCAAGATTAAATAAAAAAAATTATTTCTTGAAAACCAGTTTTTTGTGATAATTTTCAAGTAGTAGTACATTTTCAAAGAGTAATCGTATTTGTTAGAATTAACGATATAAATGATAAAAGATGCAGGGCAGATATTCTAGAAATATTATTTGACAACTGTTTTAGAGAAAAAATGTTAAACTAATATCCGGACCAGTTTATTTCTCCCAAGTTATCAGAGAGAAATAAGAGTTAATTATCGAAATTATTTCCCATTTTGTATAATTTATTTTTGTATGATAAATATTATTTTGAAGGATTTATTTTAAGCAAAGGATTTTAAGTGAGTAATATGGTGCTGATGCTGATTCTATTCAAAGGATCTAATAATAATGGGAATTTTATTATTTTATTCGTATATTTCTATTATTTTATTCGTTTCTTCCTGAAATTGAACATTAGATTCAAACCAATATAGCTTTATGTCTTTCACATAAATTTCAAAAAAAATTGAACTACATAATATATATCTTTTCAACCACTCTTTTTTACTTTTTCTATTTTAAACTAATAAATACTTTTGTAAAAGAGAATTTATCTTCATCATAAATGTGACAGAAAACATTCGATCATTAATATATATGCGGTAAAATATTTTTTGGTGTCACAGAAATCCTCTTTTCATTTTGTATTTGAGACAATATATAAAAAAAAACATTTGTAGGTATTAATTTTTAAACTCAAACACTATGACATGAGAAGTCCTTTTTTTATTGTATATCTGTGTAGTGATATAAAATTCAAACTGTTGAATGAATTTGGACTTTCTCTGTTAGGATGAATTTGGCACAAAACATATCATAAGGATTCAATGATTCAGATAAATTCAAACCCGCACATAAATCAAGAGACGTTTGGTATGCAACAAAAAAAATATCTAAAAATCATAATGAGTTTTTTTTTTTTTTTTTTTTTGTTTAAATAAAAACAGCATTTTCTTTTGGGGGAAAATTTTAACAAAACAACTTTTTTTCAAAGAATTGTAAAATAATATTTGCGTTTCGGATTTGAAGAAATTCACCCTTTTATCAGTTTCAAAGTTTGTGTTCTTATTTACCCTCAACGATTTTTGTGCATCAAAATTTTTTCTTTTTCAAAAATTTTCTTGGATATTAAATAGATTTTTTAGACAAATACAAGTCCCTTAATTTCATAAAATATAAAAACATTCGATTGCAATAAAATTGTTAAATCTGCCCAACCTTCATTTCTTGAACGACTTCAAAATTCTTATTTTATAATCTCCATTTATATATTATTCAAAAACCCTTCAGAAACAAAATATATTACGATATGTACTAAATTATGGCAACGCATCTTAGTGTCTTCAAATACCAATGTATTCCTTTGGGTATTCCCAAAATATCTCGAAAAACCGTTACTTCAGATTTTCGACCATCATTTCCATAAGGCTTTTGAAAGACGCAGCTGCCAAACTTGTACTCTGCTCATTACACTTCACAAAACTTTCAAAGATAAACAAAGAGCCCCAGCTTAACTCAGAAATTTGGCAAAAGCACTTCGCAGAAGAGGCGATGTACATTTTTTAAAGGATTATAATATCCAAGAGCTGTATTTAAATAAGGTGGAAATGAATGCTGTGGATATCCACTGCGTGGCTCCGATAAGGACTTGTTGGAATGATAAATATTAGTTCGTTCCCAGAAGGGGTGAATCCTAAGAGATTTTTGGATTTTTCAAGTTGTAGACTGTCTGTCGTCTTGTTAGAATGTGGGCTTTGTTTTGTAAGTTTGAATTATTTTGAGCAAAAGTACCTCGTAGAGACATCGTATCTATCCTATATAAAGTAACCATAAATTCAACAAAATAAATGAAAATATTTATATGTTTTGTAATTTATAATTTTGCATTACAAGCATTTTATTGTTTAATGACAATTAATTACATAAAATTATTATATAGAATATTATTATATTATTTTTATTATAATCTATAGATATTATGATCAAATTAAAGTTTTTTGGTTTTGGTTTTGTCACTCTACGGTCATTTTCATCACATACTTTAGGCTAATTAAACCGGAATTGTAATCGGACTTTCGACTCCTTTTACCAGTAAAAAGAAAGAGATTTTCTTCGCAAAATAATAGTTGTAATATATAGAGTAGTATAAAAATCAGAGTGGAGTATTATAAAATTATTATATAGAATATATTATTATTATAATGCACATAATTAAATTAAAAATTATATGTTTTGGCTTTATTGCTCAACAGTCATTTTCTGCACACTTTAGCTAATTAGACCGGGACCTACAGTTTAATGTCAAATTAAAGAAGTTAATTTTTGTCAATTGTGTACTAAGAAAAGTTGTTAAATTAAAACATGCCATTTTAAATGCAATGAAAATGTTTTTAAGAGAAACAATTATAAGCAATAAAAACTTAATAGTTTTTACTATTGAAATACCTGCATTCTTATTAATATACATACATAGTTTATTATTATACATTATAAGTATTTTATTGTTTAATGATAATTAACTATATAAAATTATCGTATGGAATATTATAATATTCTTTCTTTATAATGCAAATAACCAGAACATCATTAGCACCTTAAGTAAAATAAACATCGTTAATTAAATATGTTATAATTTTATTTGAATTTTCTGACTCTCCTAAATATATTAATAATTTTAAAATTTTCAACTAAAACAGTTACCCTTATTAAATTTTGAATTAAATTTTAGATGATATGTAAGCGGCATTTTTAATTTATAAAATATAAATTTTATAAAATATCATCTATCTATCCAAAATTTGTTTCAAAATTTAGTAAGGGCAACAATTTTATTTGAAAATTTTAAAATTACAGTATAGTAGTAAGAATATTCAAGTAAAACTTCAAAAATATTCATGGAAAATTAAAATCGTGTATTATTGCTTTAGGATCGCTAAAGATAAATTATCATAGATATAAATTTAATCATTGTAATCAAATAATACAATTTATTAAAAATCAATCTCTATTATTAGAATGAATATTTTTTATTATATTAGAATGATTATAATAAAATATATTAATTCTAATAAAATCATCAGATAAAAGTAGTTCTTAATTTTAGACATTAAATTAAACATTATGAATCGAATATCGACAACTCAATAAAAAAAGTAAGTTATCTTTCCATCGATAAATTGATTAATTATTAAAAACTACATTTAAATTATTCATAATTTATATAACATCTCAATCGGAAAAGTAAATAATTGTTTCATCGATAAATCAATTAATTATTGCATTTTGTGCCAAAAATTATATTTAAAGAATAGATCGTAAATTGTAAAATAAATCATTATAATAAATAAAACTGTTAAGACAACAACGATGTAATAATTAAATGAGTAAAGATTTAAAAATTTAACTGCCCCTTTGCAAACAACTAAAATTACTGCACCATATCTTGTAAATATTAATAAAAGCAAATATTTAGGAGTCAAAAGGAAGATTAGCATTTACTTCACTACGTTGTTTATTTTACTAACAAAAGTAGGTATAAAGCTGCTAAGAAAACATCTAAAAACACTTCGGGATTAAAATTTATTGGGGACCATAATTCATTTCTAGTTTAAGTAGGATGAATTTAATATGCTAAGCTGCTACTTAAAAAGTGCACTTTATTCTAGTCATAACTTAAAACAGGTTATGCTTTGCAAATCCTTTTTACTATCAGTTTAAGTATTTAGGTTTTTAATTAGCAATCTTTTTTCAGCAACATGTGTTATTTTAAAATTATTGTTAATCCTTCTTTTTACATTAACTTTCAGTATTTAAAAAGATAAAGAAATTTCAATTTTCTTCGTATTGTTAATATAATATTTATTCATTTCAACCTGGGATGTTTTACATGCAATTGTCTTTTTATATGCCCATTTTACTTTTAAAAAAATGAATATTTTTTTGAAAGATTGGGACGTTTGGCGATAAGCTTAAAATAGAAAAGAAAATACAGCTTTATTGAATTTAATTAAAAAGTTAATAATAAAGTATTAACAAAATATTTTGTTTAATATTTTCTATTTTACTGCATATTAAAAGATCAGATCACAATAGCATGTTATCCAGGATGCAGATATATAATTATTCATTTTTAAAATTGCACTAAATAAAGTAGATGTGATTGTTGATAATCAATACATTAACATGCGAGAGTTTTTTCGAATTAATACAGAGTTACGAATAAACATTTTTTATACAAATAAAAAACAATTAATAAAAACCATTTGAGTATTCGCTTTTGCACTTTGTTTATTAGGAAAGTCGAATGAAATGCTATTAATTTCATTTAATTAATATAATATGGAAATCAAATTTTTTATTTGCTTTATTGTTATATGTAAAGTGATGAATTCTATGTATGTTATACGTATTTTTTTCCCATGCATTTACAAAAGTGAATCTCTAGTTTTCGAAAGTGATTTACAAAATTACATCCCTGATTAACAGAAATGATTTATAAAAGTTCATCCTCAGTTTCCAAAAGTAATTTACAAAATTAAATCTCTTATTAACAGAAGTTATTCATGAATGTACATACTTTATTTTCAAAAAAAATATTTTTTATTTTCATAAAATTGCCTCCTTGATTAAAAGAAGTTATTCCCAAAAGTGCAACCATGGTTTTCAAAAGTGATTTACAAAATTGCATTTCTGATTAGCAGAAGTGATTTATAAAAATGCAACTCTAGTTTTCAAAAAGTATGTACAAAATTATATTCCTAATTAGGGGGCCTGAATGGCCGAGTGGCTAGCGCTCTGGTGCTCAGTACCACAGTTTTCGGGTTCGAGTCCCGACGGTGCCACGGTTGTTTGCAGTGGTTCGGAATCCACTTTAAAAAGTAGGTTCCGGTCTAATAGGATCGTAGAGCGTTGCGGGGGCATTGTTACTTCGCGTCCGTGGCTTTTCTTCAAGTTACACGCGCCCCCTGGGTAATGCAAAGTGAGTACGTCTGTGCAGCGCTTGCCTTAAGGCATCCAAGACCAAGCTGTCTAAGCGTTTGCCAGCTGCATTAAAAAAAAATATTCCTAATTTACAAAAGAAAAACTGCGTATCTAATATTTAGCTCGTCAATATTAAATTTTTGTATAATATTTTGCTCATGAAAAGATTAATGTAAAAAAAAATTGTTAATTTAAATTTCTTATAAAAATTTTCCGCTTCATTCATTATTTTACATTAATTAGTTTTATTGATAAAAATTATTATTAATTAACTGCACTAATATTAATATTCTGCATGTGTATACAAAATCATATATTTCATAAATATCAAAATCACAACAAATTATAATGATATGCGTTGAAATCTTTTTAGATAAACTTATTGTTCATTATCAATGAAAGTGCGTATGGTACTCAAAATAAAAATTTCGTATCGATGGACAGAGAAACTACGATGAATATCAATTGTAGCTACAGAAAAACCTATTCTATTTAAATATTGGGACCAATTTCAAATTAAGAAAAATCCCTATTTAGTACAAACAGATATTAAAACACATTTTGTAGTATGAACATTATATTAATCTATAGGATTTCCAATAAAGGGATAAATTTGTGCTAGGTTTTGACTAATTCTTTCAATTTGATTACATGTTTCGCTTAGTAATGTAAAAATTAACACTTATTTCTAGGCAATCGCAAATAATTATAAATTATTCTATAAAATTTTTATTTTGGTAGTGAGATCGTAATCGTTGCAAATTCAAAAGTAATGTCTCATAGACAAAAATATTGTTATTAAATAAAACAAGATAGTTTTCTAATTTTGACGTGGGCTTAATTAATTTTTCATTATTAATTATATTTTTATTTAAAATTATCATTATCAAATTATTATTCGTTACATCTATGTACGTAGAAAAAACGTTTCAATTTTAATTTTTAATTTTGTAATTGTAGATGAGAAAAGTACCACGTTGATAATTTCATATCAGAATAAAATACCAAAATAATATTCAAATAAACGTTGCATTTATACCATTTTAATCTATATTTAAGTAACTGTTAAACTCCTATTTCATTATCTAATACATACAGATAAAAAAAAAAGTCAAGAAAAATACAAAGTTAAATTTTTTTGTCAGATGAAAATCGTCTGTATTTTCCTTAACTAATTTTTCCTTTTTTTTCCAATTTCCGTAGTAAGGTTTGGGAGTCAGAATAAATTATCATTAAAAGAAAACAATAATACATTACATTATTAATATATTACACCATTTTATTAGTTTTATCTACATCCAAGTACTTATTATCTTTTCTCCACGTTATTATTTTTTCCTTGCAATATTCTTAATACACACCCACAGTAAAAAAAAGAAGGAATGTCAATTTCACCGAAACGAAAAAATAATGGTTTACCTTTTAATCTTCCTCTTGACTAATTCTTTCATCTTATTATGTGCATTTCATGGAAACCTAAATAGAGTAGCATATTACAATGTTTGATTAAAAAAAAATTATTTAATCACACTTTATGAAAAAATTATAAAAAATAATTCTAAAGTAAGGTATTAAAATCAGAATAAATTGTATTAAAATAAAGTTAATATTGTCATAATATTTATTAATCAGCAATTTAGGCACTTATTATTTTTATTATTAATGAAAAAATACTTAACCAATATTAATATTCACTCGCCCGAAAAATGATGAATATCGATTTTCCGTTTACATAAAATAAAAATACAATTTGTTTACTTTTCTCTTGATTATTCTTTCATTTTATAATCCTAAATAAGATTTTAATGTCGGATTAAATCTTTATTAAGACAAATTTCAAGCTAACATCATCACTTCAATCTATTCTTAACTACGTATTAACCATTTTTTTTTTTTTATCACGTTTTAAATCAACTTTATTAAACTATTATTTGTAATGTCTACGCATATGAAAAAATAATGAATATCAATATCCCATTAACAGAAATAAAAAAAACATCGTTTGCTTTTCTCTTGATTATTTTTTTCATTTCATAAATAAAACATTGTTATAATCCTAAGTAAGGTTTTAGTATCGGTTTAAATCTTTATTAATACAAATTCCACGCTAACAAAATTGCTTTAATCTATTCTTAACTAATTTTTTTTTCTTTATCATGTTTTATATCAACTTTATTAAACTATTATTTGTAATGTCTACGCATATGAAAAAATAATGAATATCAATATCCCATTAACAGAAATAAAAAAACGTTTGCTTTTCTCTTAATTATTTCTTTCATTTCAAAAATAAAATATTGTTATAATCCTAAATAAGATTTATTGTTCCGGATTAAATCTTTATTAAGGCAAATTTCAAGCTAATATCATCGTTTCAATCTATTTTTTAACTACGTATTAACGATTTATTTTCTTTATCATGCTTTAAATCAATTTATTCAGCTATTATTTGTAATGTCTACGCATGAGACAAAATGATGAATATCAATTTCCCTTTAACAGAAATAAAAAAATCGTCTGCTTTTCTATTGAATATTTTTTTATTTCATAAATAAAATATTGTTATAGTCCTAAATAAAATTTTAGCATCGGATTAAAACTTTATTAAGATAAATTTCACGCTAATATCATCGCTTCAATCTATTCTTTTTATCATGTTTTAAATCAACTTTATTAAACTATTATTTGTAATGTCTACGCATATGAAAAAAGGATGAATATCAATTTCCCTTTAACAGAAATAAAACAAAAATGTTTGTTTTTCTCTTGATGAAAAATGAAAAAAAAAGAAATGAAATGAAAGAAAGTAATAATCGTATGAAAGTATGAAATGAAAGAAAGTAATAATCGTATGAAAGTATGAAATGAAAGAAATAATCGTATGAAAGTATGAAAGAAATAATCATTAAATAAATAAAATATTGTTATAATCCCAAATAAGGTTTTAGTTTCAGATTAAATCTTTATTAAGGCCTCTGATATATAATCTCTGTAATCTATTCTTAACTACGTATTAACCAATTTTTTTTCTTTATCATGTTTTAAATCAACTTTATTAAACTATTATTTGTATTGTCTACGCATAAGAAAAAATGATGAACATCAATTCCACGAAAATAATATTCCCGTTTGCGTTTCCCTTGACTAATTCTTTCATCCTATTATACTATACTTATTGCACGGAGACCTAAATAAGATTTTAGTATGATATTAAATATTAATAAAGATTTAATCACACACTAATAAAGGTTAAAGCGATGATGTTAGCGTGAAATTTGTCTTAATAAAATTCCACACTAACATCATCGCTTTAACCTATTCTTAACAACGTATTAACCACTTTTTTTCTTTATCACGTCAATGAAGTCTGTAAATCAACTTAATTAATTATTAATAACTTATTTATAATCCTTAAAATATCATTTGTAATGTCTATGCAATATGAAAGAATGATGAATATCAATTTCCCTTTAACAGAAAAAAAAATATAATCTATTTGCTTTTCTCTTGATTTTTTCTTTCATAAATAATATATTGTTATAATTCCAAATAAGTTTTTAGTGTCGGATTAAATCTTTATTAAGACAAATGTCACGCTAACATCATCGCTTTAATCTATTCTTAACTACAATATTTTTTTCTTTATCATGTTTTAAATCAACTTTATTAAACTATTATTTGTAATGTCTACGCATAAGAAAAAATGATGAACAGCAATTCCACGAAAAATAATATTCCCGTTTGCGTTTCCCTTGACTAATTCTTTCATCCTGTTATACTTATTGCACGGAGGCCCAAATAAAAGTCGGGATTATTCCGTTCCCCCCTCTTCCTTTTTTTTTTTAAGGCATCGTATGAACGACCACAGTCGATTACGCATTAATGCGTGGCTGCCGTATCCATGGTAACCGGAGAATTCCATCACTAAATGGGCACGAAAATAAAATAAAAGCGATGGCGTTTTCCTTTTATTGGATTTATCCGCATCCCTCCAATTATCTGCTTGTTCTGGCTCTCGTCTCGGCATTTCGACCCTACCCCCCCTCCTCCCTGGACCCCTGTCGTTCACGTGACATGGCAAAATGACTATTCTGTGGAACTGCCATCTCGCTCTTTACCGGGCATATGCCACAGTATCACGTGGATATGGCATTGCCTTTTGGTATAGATGGAATGGGCTGTAGTGATTCTTCAGATGTATAACTTGAATAAGTATAACCGGAATGGAATGTCTCTTTCTGATGTGAACAAAACATGAAAATTCAAATACTGTATCTGCTTATTTTTAGTATTATTCAATTCCTGCTATTACTGCCACACTCGTTATATATATCCTGTTCAAATTTTCAATCTTTAATAAAATACTTTTTATTCATACACTCAAGTACAAATACATTTTTTTAACTTGTATTTAATGACAACATCAAGTGTCATAAACTAAGCAAGCCATCAACTAATGCAGTTTTTTCAAATATTAATTCATTAATAAAATTTAATTAATTAATTTTAGTTTTTTTTTTTAGATTTAAGTTACATAGTGAAAAAAAAGTAGGAATTGACTTTAATTTTTTTTATATTACTTGTTATTCATATAATTTAAAAGAGTTATCTTTGGTTCATATTAGATTTTTCGCCAACATTTTTAATTATCATGTTGAACAAAGCAATTTTAAAGATTTCTTTATTAATATTTATTTCAAAATGTATGGTTTAATTTGTTTGAAATATATTTGGTGGTATATAACTGGTTTGTAGGGTTCATATGCCACAGTATCACGTGGATATGGCATTGCCTTTTGGTATAGATGGAGTAGGCTGTAGTGATTCTTCAGATGTATAACAGGAATAAGTATAACCGGAATGGAATGTCTCTTTGTGATATGAACAAAACATGAAATTTCAATTGCTGTATCTTCTTATTTTTTATAACAAAGCTGTTCTTTTATTCAATTCCTACTATTAGTTCACACACCCGTTATATATATCTTGTTCAAATTTTTAACCGTTAATAAAATACTTTTTATCCATCCAGTTTTTTTTTTAGATTTAAGTTACATAGTGAAAAAAAGTAGGAATTGACTTTAATTTTTTTTTATATTACTTGTTATTCATGTAATTTAAATAAGTTATCTTTTGTTCATATTAGACTTTTCACCATCATTTCTAATGCTTATGCTGAAAAAAGCAAATTTAGTGATTTCTTTATTAATATCTATTTTAAAATGTATGATTTTATTTGTTTGAAAATTTTAGATATCTTTAAATCCCTGTCTTTGACAGGACATAAGCGAAAGTATTACGTGGATATGGCATTGCCTTTTGGTATAGATGGATTGGGCTGTAGTGCTTTTTCAGATATATAACTCGACTGGAATATCTCTTTGTGGTATGGCCGAAACATCTACTGTATCTGCTTATTTTTAGCAAAGGCGCTCTTTTATTATTCATATAAGTTAAATGGGTTTTCTTTTGTTCATAGTGGCCATTTCGCCATCATTTCTAATGTTTATGCTGAACAAAGCAATTTTTAAGTTTTTTATTAATATTTATTTCACAATATATGGTTTCATTTGTTTGAAAGTTTTAGATATATTTAAATCCCTGCCTTTGGCAGGGCATATGCGAAAGTATCACTTGAATATGGCCTTTCCTTTTGGTATAGATCGAATGTCCTGTAGTGATTTTTCAGATATATAACTGGACTGGAATATCTCTTTGTGATATGGCCAAAACATGAAAAGTTCAAATGCTGTATCTGCTTATTTTTATAGCAAAGCTGCTCTTTTATTATTCATATAATTTAAATGAGTTATCTTTTGTTCATATTGGACATTTCGCCATCATTTCTAATGTTTATGCTGAACAAAGCAATTTTTAAGTTTTCTTTATTAGTACTAACTTAAAAATGTATGGTTTCATTTGGTTGAAAATATTAGATAGGTTTAAATCTCTGTCTTTGACAGGCATATGCGAAAGTTTCATGCTGAAATACCGTTACTTTCTGCTATAGGTGGAAAGGTAAATATATGAAGGATATAGGAAGGAAAGGTAAATATATGAAAATATATGAAATGTACCTTCCTGTACCTTTTGAACATTCCTAATATCTTCGATATTATGAATGTTCAAAAGGTACAGGATTACAGGTACAGTTTATTCATAGGTTTATTCACACATAGGCTCATGTTTCTGGGTTCATCATAGGTTTATTCATACACAGGTCCATGGTTCATGGTTCATCATAGGTTTATTCACACATAGGTTCATGGTTCATGGTTAATCATAGGTTTATTCATACATAGGTTCATGGTTCATAGCTCATCATAGATTTATTCATACATAGGCTCAAAGGGCATATAAAATGGAATCAAGTGCATATATATCCATATAGGTTCGTATGTAGATATAACGTAGGTTTATGTGTAGATATTTTTTGTTATCAAGCAATTCTCAAAACTTAAGGTTATTTTTAAAAACATTGATAATATTAATGTATACGTAACAAATGTATTATGCTGTTATTTTCAGATAGATGGAATTGCCTTCAATGTTACTTCAGATCATAAAAATCTGAGTTTTGTATCTATCAAGTTTTTTTATTAATATATCTCATATAATCTATTTATATCTTTTTATATCTTTTTTTATTATTCAAGTAATTTAAGCGAATTAACTAATTCTCAATATCTTTTCGTATTTCCTTTGAATGCTTATGTGAAGCTATGTAAGAATATTTATGTAACAATTTTAAGACTTTGCTGTTATATTTATTAGAAAGAGAATCGTTCCATTTGTCACAAAAATTTAAATCTCATTTAATAATCAAAGACTAGGTATTGCATTTACTGCATAAATTTCAAAAAGTTCTCTTCGCTATTTCTATAATCTGAATGAGTCAGTTTAGATTTATACAATTCTTTTATTATCAATTCAATTTTTCATGGATTATAAATCAATTTCTCTACGAAAAATTTTAAATTGTATCGTTTGAATTTTTTTATTAAATTTAAATCTCGTTTCGTGATTTTGAATGTATAAATGTTTTATCGATAATATTTCTTGCAAATATTACAATAGATGGAAAATTATTTGCTGCTTTTATTTATTATTGCCTATAATCTAAATAAGTCGTTTAAAATTTCCAAAATTCTTCTCATCATAACTCAAAAATTTTTATGTTGTATTAATCAATTTAAAAATATAGTATATTATATTAAATATACTATAGTTTTAATGAATAATGTGATTTGAGTATCGAATTCGAATCTTTCAGAGAGATTCTTTGTTTAGACATATAATTCAATTACGTCAGTTTGGATTCATATAATGATCTCAAAAATATTTATAATACTTTAAATTACCTATTGTATCTGTTTCATAATGTATCATTTAATTGCTGTAAAAATTTATTCATACTTGGAGGGAAATTAAATCTTATAATTTCCATGAATGTTTTTAAAATTTTGATAATCAACGACTGTTTTAATTTAAAAGAATTATTTTTTAAGGCAAATTGATAGGGAAAAGTTCTAATATTAGCACTAACTACTAGCATCAGCAAGATTACTTCAATGTTATAACTTTTAATAGCGAATCGCTCATTCTTCAACTAGTGTAATGAGTAGATTTGTATACATTAATTTAACTACTGTTTACATTTCCAAGGAAATCTCTACTATATAGAAAAATATAAAAGAAAAATTCCCATAAAGTTAAGTGTATTTAAATATACAGAAATGTAAACAAATCTACAAATTTATTAATCAGTATATACAAAAATATAGTGAATTGAAAGCAATAAATAAATGAAAAGTATTATAATACAAGTTTTAAATTAATTTGTAATAATAATTTACATTTTGAATACTAATTGAATTAAAAAATTCTAACACTTTTAATTTATTTTACTTTTTAATAATAATTAATAATTGATAATAATTTAACCTAATAATTTACAGTTTTAACATAAGACATGTTAATGTGACTTGTAAATTATCTTCTAATGCATTAAATCTATCTGAATAAAAAAATTATCATATCTTTGAAATTATTAAAGTATTAAATTTTATAAAATTAATGAAAGGTTTAAACATAATTTTTTAAAGAACTATTTGTTTCAATAAATGTTAATTATTCGAACAATTATATTTAAAACGCTACTTGAATCATACTAACACGCATTAATATTTATTAATTTTTAGTGAAATGTATGCATTATATGAGAGTATTTTGATGAACAATAAAAAATTTCTAACAAATTTAACTATTTTTTTATTTGAAAGCAAATGCCTACTGAGCAATATTTTTTTTTATCTACATAATTTAAATTTCTTTAAATGTATATTCAAAAAGGTAAATCTTTTTTCTCAGAATTTTAAAATAATAAGAATAATAAATTAATATTATTTGTAAAATAATAATGTAGAAGATATATGACATTTTAAGAATTTGTTCTACATTTATTTATTCAACAATATTTAAATTCTGAAAACCCGGAAGAATCTAATGGAAGAATGACGTGACTACAAATTGCCACACAATATGAATATCAACATTTTCATAAACAAACAAAAGTATTCTCTAATCCAGAGCAAAGAACATTCCTTGCTTAATACCAGTTTCTTTTACAATACGTTGCATTAAAAAAATGCCTGCACATATGATGATACATTGACTACCTCTGTAATGTTAGGAAGATGAACATTCTTCCAATAGTTCCTGAGAACATTCATACTTGAGAATATGTTACTAAGACCCTTTACACATATGCTGTTTGATATATATGATTCCATTTACAGTATACAGAACTGAAAAGAATTATCCTAGTCAGATTTTATTTAGGAATGCATAGTAAGCATACTCAGGTTTAGTGGTGGCCTGATGGCTAATTGATTAGCGCTCTGACCTTTGGTGCAGCAGGCTTCAGGTTGCATGTAGGCAGAATTCCTACAATCCTGCATGTAAGCAGAATTCATTTGACCACCATGGGGCTGTCGCGCCATTGAAGAAGAAGAATACATAATTATGTCACATGGGAAAATATAAATTTATTAAATTAGAGACATTTTAAATGAAAAGTTAACTATAATATTGTGACCAATTTTATTCTCCTGCATTTGAAGTTCGTAAAATTAATATTTTCTGGAGCTTGTTGGCATGGGTTTCGGGTTCGAATAACGGCGGTGCCATGGTTTGTAGTGGTCCGGAATCCACTTTAAACAGTAGGTACCGATCTAATAGGACTATAGAGTATTGAGCGTATTGCTGACAACCCTACCCCATAACAAGATATTATCTCCTGGCGGGGGCATGGATATTTGTCAGTGGTTCAGAATCCACGTTTAACTGTAGGTCTCGGTCAAATTAGATTAAAGTGCGCATAAAACGACCGTAGAGCGACAAATCAAAACTCGAAACCTGCCAGTAGGCAGATGACTTTGGACCACCATGGGGCCAATGAAGAAAATTAATATTTCTCGAGTATTCTAAAAATAACTAATTAATATGTTAACTTAAAATTGATTTATGCATCAAACCAGCCTTTAAAATTGTTCTTTGCGAGAATTCATACTTTCTAAAATGATATGCAATCAATTTTATGCAAGATAATTGCATACACATAGATGAATTATGAAGTTATTTATAACTAAAACAGAGCTGTCATTCATAAAACTCGGCAGCGCATTCAATCCAAACACATTTCGGATCTGTCCTGGATCAAATTTCCATTTCAAACAAACACTTTCTCCGGTGCTGGCTGCGTAACACGATCAGTAATGCTGACATGACAGCCCCCGTTTCATCAGCCGGAAAATTCCGGAATGTTATAAACAATCGGCCTTTTACGCAGAAACCGGCTACCAAACTCACGGCGCAACGAACATTCCGTTTGATTTATGATCAGGGCACCTAATCCCTAATCCATTACCCTTTACAAAGTTACGTCGGATTTACGAAACCCTATCGAAACTCCGACTCAGGTATATTAAGCGTGATTTAAATATTCTTACTAATGGAATTAAACTATCACTAATCTGACTATTCTCGTTCATTTGCAGTTATTCGTTAGGCACTGGTCATTTTATGCATCAGACTTACCTGGGACAAAAAAAAATGTACATTTAAAGTAACACAGAAAGGATGCAACGGATTTGGTTTGGTTTCTCGCTCTACTTATTTTGAGCACAGTTTAGGCTAATTAGACCGGGACCTACAGTTAAAAGTGGATTCTGAGCCACTAACAAATAGCTATGCCACCTCCAGAATTCGAACCTGAAGCCAGAGTGCTGGCCTCCTAGCCAAAGGTCAGAGCGCTAACCTCTTGGACACCAGGCCTCACGCAACTTTCAAGTAGAAGAATACATAAATATACCATGTATGAAATTATAAATTTATTAAATTAGAGAAAATTTAAATGAAATGATAACTATAATATTTCTGTGACCAATTTATTCTCCTGCATTTTAACTTCGTAAAATTTTTATTATTGCCTCTCAGTGCCATGTGTTTCAGGTCCAAGTTCCGACTGTGCCATGGATGTTAGTAATAGTTCGGAATCCATTTAATACACGGTATCACTAATAACAACTAATAGGTATACTTAAACACTAACAGGTACATTCTAACGCTAATAAGTAACACTTTATGTATCGGTCCAATATGACTGTAGACCTTTGGGTGTAAGACTAACAACCCTGCCCAGTAAACAGATAACATCTCTTGTCTCGAAATCTGCCAGTAGTCAGATGGCTTTGACTCACCATAAGACTGTTGCGTCAGTGAAGAAGAAGAAGAAAATAAATATTTGCCAAGTAACTTAAAATTATCTATATACATGCAAAATTTTAAAATGATTTATGCATCAAACCAATCTTAATTTTAAAATTATTCTTTCATTGAGTTGTTGAACTCATACTTTCTAAAATGATATGCAATAAATTTTGTGCAAGTTAATGGCATACACATACACTTAGATACATAGTTGAATTATGAAATTATTTATAACTAAAACAGAGCTGTCATTCATAAAACTCGGAATCGCGTTCAATCAGAACACATTTCTGATCTGCACTGGATCAAATTTCCATTTCAAACAAACACTTTCTCCGGTGCCGGCTGCACAACACAATCAGTAATGCTGACACGCCAGCCCCCGTTTCATCAGCCGGAAAATTCCGGAATGCTATAAACAATCCGCCTTTTACACAGAAACTGACTACCAAATCCGTGGTGTAACGAACATTCCGTTTGATTTATGATCAGAGCACCTAATCCCTAATGCATTACGCTTTACAAAGTTACGTCGGATTTGCGAGACCCTATCGAAATTCCTGCTCAAGTATATTAATCGTGATTTAAATATTCTTACTAATGGAATTAAACTATCACTAACCTGACTATTCCATTCATTTGCCTTTGTTAGGCATTGGATATTTTATGCATTCAACTAACCTGTAGCAAAAATAAATAAAAGTTTTGTACATTTAAATATAATGCAGAAGGTATGCAAAGGATTTGGTTTTGTAGCTCTACTATCATTCTTTACATAATTTACAGCTAATTAGACCGTGACCTGCTGTTTAACGTGGATTCCCAACCAGTAATTCTACACCACACCACACCACATCACTGTGACTACAGCTGAGTTGTCCCTTTACAATTTGAAAAAAGATGTCAGTGAAAAGTCTGATTGGGCTTTGTGACACTCTACGGTCATATAAGATCGAGACCTAATGCTTAAAGGGGATTCCGAACCCTAACAAACATCTATGCCACCACTAGTATTCGAACCTGAAGTCTATGGTACCAAAGACCAAAGAGCCACCCAATTGGCCATCAGGCGGCCGACATTGTAGTAGAAAAGTACATAAATAACAAAATGGGAAAATATAAATTTATTAAATTACAGAAGTTTTAAATGAAATGGTAACTATAATATGTCTGTGACAAATTTTACGAGCCTGAATGGCCGAATGATTAGAGCTCTGGGACTCGTTGCCACAAGTTTCGCATTTGAATCTTGGTAGTAGCGTGGATGTTTGTAGTGGTTCGGAATACACGTTTAAACGTAGGTCCCAGTCTAATATGAGCGTTGGGCGTAGGCTGATAACCCTATCCCGTAAAAAGAATCATCTACGTTTCGAAATCTGGCAACAGGCTGACGTCTTGGTCCACCCTGGAGCTGTTGCGCCAAGGATGATGACCAATTTTTTTTCTCCTGCATTTTATGTTAGTAAAATTAATATTTGTCGAATAATCTATTGTTATCTAATTAATAAATAAAACTTAAAACATATTTATGCAGCAACTCATTCTCATTTTTCTTTGTGAGAATTCATGTTTTCTGAAACTTAAATAAGTTAAAATTATATACAAGATAATTGCATACATATAGATGCATAACTATGAATTACAAATAACTTCATATTTCCTCCATACAACTAAAACAGAGCTGTCATTCATAAAACTCAGAAGCCTATTCAATCCAAACACATTTCGGATCTGCACTGGATCAAATTTCCATTTCAAACCACTTTCTCTTGTGCTGGCGCGTAACACAATTAGTAACGCTGACATGACAGACCCCATTTCATCAGGCGGAAAATTCCGGAATACTATAAACAATCCGCCTTTTACGCAGAAGCCGACTACCAAACTCCTGCGCAATGAACGTTTCGTTTGATTTATGATCAGAGCATCTAATCCCTAATGCATTACCCTTTACAAAGTTACGTCGGATTTACGAAACCCTATCGAAACTCCGGCTCAAATACATTAATAGTGGTATAAATATTCTTATTAATGGAATTGAACTATTAAAACTATTACTCAGTCATTTGCATTTGTTAGACATTGGGCATTTTATGCATCAAACTTACCTGTAACAAAAAAAAAAAAAATGTATTGTTAAATCATTTCATGTAGCACAGAAGGGATACAAAGGATTTGGTTTGTCGCTCTACGATAATTTTTTGCATACTTTAGTCTAATTAGACCGGGACTTCCAGTTTAACGTGGATTCGAATCTGGGATATGTGCTACTAAAGGCCAGAGCACTAGCCAATAGGACATCAGGGCTTGGCTTGATTTCTCGCTCTATGGTGCACTCTTTCGACTAATTAGACCGGGACCTACCATATCTGACAAACTTGATTTTAGACCGGACATTGATTTTTATTGCTGTTTCTAAATTTGTAGAATCATTTTGGGTCCACTATGTGGTTCACTGCAATATCTCTAATAGTATTAAAGCTCTAGACATTTTAATTTCTTAACTTCGATTGCAACGGCTCAAGGTCTCCAGTTATCACTATTACCAGAAAGTAAGGTTTGGTTTTGTCGCTCTAAGGTCATTTTTTGAACATTTTAGGCTAGTTAAACCGAGACCTACAGTTTAACGTGGATTCCGAACCACTCACAAACACCAGCAGGATTAGAACCTGAAGTACTAAAGGCCAGAGCCCTAGAAAATTGCCCGTCGTGCCGCAAAGGTTAGTTTTTGTATTATTCGCTATTGTTAACAGGTGATTTCTTTAATATAATATTATTGATTTATTTACACATCAATTTTTACTGTGACGTTTACATTACACATACGTTATTTGTGAGAGGAGGGTAATTGTAAACATGATTTACTTTCTGATTATACTCTAATCTGATTTGTACAAGGTTGTAAACTGCCACGTGAGAAAGAAGACACTAATTTTTTACAATCTAGAGGACTTGTAAGTAGCTGTCATGGCTTCAGTAAATAGAAATAAAACTTACGGAGAAACTTAAGAGAATTATGGTGTTCCAATATCAATAATATATCATAGAATTAAATGAAGAAAGTGCAATGTAGGTAGAATGAGGAATGGTAGACATATTGTATTACCTAAGGCGGTAAAAGATATTCTAATAAAGTGCTTTATTGCACTATCCCAAATGCGTTTCACTCATGGTAAGCAAGAATTAAAAATAGTTGTTCAAGAATTTATTGATGTCAACAAACCTCAGCCCAGACTTCGACAGACCTGCCAGAGGATGACTGGTACCTAGGGTATATGAAAATACCATCAACCAGTCTATAAAAAAATTATAGAGAATTTACAGAAATCACGAAATTATTTCAGGGGATCCATGTGCAAATTGCAACACTAATTTGACACCCGAAACACTGACTTGATAAAAATTATATTTATTCGATGTATAACACAGATGAAACTGGCTTTGTAAATGATCCGCCCTCTGCCATCAGACTAAAACAAGATGTTGTTTACAATTATCACTTAATGTAAAATCGCAGGGTAATTGTATACTAGTTGCTAATGAAATGGCAAGCAAGTTTGATAAACTTTCATGAGAAAAGGGAATCAAGATTTCATGTAGATTTTTTTCACATGGTTTAAAAAAGTAAAACACATAAACTTTGTTTCATATACCCCGACTGACCCTAAAAACTCAGTTTATGAAAGTTATCTTCTTAAAAACATTTAATTAATTTAAAGGTGGTGCTCCCCAGCTACTTTGTTTCTTGATGGTCCAGGTTTTCCCGAAGTTCAGTTTGTCGAATTCCAGCTGGTACATTTTGCAAATTAGAAAATATTCTTCTTGTTCTCGTTAAGTGAAGTAAATAAAGTATAAATTTTGAAAAAAAATTGTTCTTATTAGATAAAAATTTCATTAATTAATTTAATGAAAGGTTTGCATGCTTCTTCGATTCTCGGAGTTGTTGCTTAATCCATTATCTTTCTAATACTCAGTATATAGAATTTTAAGAAATAAATTTTGCGGAATAACACATAACTTTGTAATGTTTCATTAATACAAATATTGTGACGTTAATACAAATAACGTTACGTTAATAGAAATAAAGATACGTTAATACAAATAGAGTAAAGCTAATACTGGTAAAACATGCATTTAATATACGAAAAGCAATTAAACAAATTTAGGTAATAATTTTTAGAAAGATGGAATTATGGATTACATTGCATTTTTTCAAATTTTGGGAATAAATTGGTGACAACTACTCTCCTTTCCAAGTTAAGGATATTATTTTCTTTTTTCATAAAAATAGCCAAACAATTTCACTTCACATAGATGAAAAATCCGAATGAATTTAAAGTTTTCTGATTGAAATGTACATAATAAAAAAATTTTTCCATATATTTTTCCCCCATTCTTTTATTCGAATCCTGGCGGTGGCATGAATGTTTGTTAGTGGTTCGGAATCCACGTTAAACTGTATGTCCCGGTCTAACTAGCCTAAAGTGTGCACAAAATGACCGTAAAGCGACAAACCAAATCATTGAAATCCCAACTGAAATTTTTTTTTTTTTTTTTTTTTTTTTAAATGCGCATATACAGCAAGGTGTATAGTTTTAAAACTATTGAATTAAACTGCGTGCTATCTACATTATATAAAAATAATCCCTTTTCCACCATATTTTATTCTTTTTAATTATAACTGTAACATTTTTAATTCAAGGCGATGTTTTACTATAAAAAAATATTTGTATAATCTTGTAGAATTAGCCTTTAAAATACAGTGAGATTGTAATAAAAATTATTTTAAGAAATCTATTTTCAAATTTTGTAAATTGCAATTGTTGTAAAAATGTTGTAAAAAAAACTGTAAAATGTTGTAAGTAAATAATCAGTTGCCTTTTTTCCCTTCTTCTTTAAGCTAGTCTTGTTGCAGTGAGAAATCAAATGAAAGTCATTAGCAATTTTTTAAACATTTTAATTAGAAACAATTTTTCCTCGATTTCTCACAACATACTATAGAAAGAATAGTTTATTATTTCATTTATTTAACTATAAAAGTTCAATTCTATCATAAAAAACATACTTCGATAAATCTTTAAAGTTAATTCATTCCTAAGTCATCAAAATCCTTTTAACACCCTTCTAAAATCTGAGACATAAAATTATATGCGCATAACTTCTCACTGGCAATCATATCTTCCATGAAATTGAAATTTCCAGATGTCAAAACTCTACGTCAAATGAAGCTCCTGAAATTTAACACTCTACAAATGCAAGCATTTGATTCCCGATTTGACCAACGCTGATCTCAAATGCATTAACCTTTTACAAAGTTAAGCTCAAACATATCTTGCTGAAAACGCATTTATCTCAAATTAACTATTCTTATTAATGAAATTAAATAATCGTCCATACTACAATTTGATGGCCACTGTACTGGATGGACATTCTATTCATCAGAAATCGCCACGCATTGTTACTATCTGTGACAGATTTTATTCGATTCCTTTGCAGCTTCAATTATCGTTTGGTCGACTCTGGGAAGGGGTGGAGGAGGGGTGGACGACGATGAGTGAATCTTAGAGGGATGGGGCTGGTGAATTCCCCGGAGTTTGTATTATACACATATCTATCTATCTGTATATATATTAGGAGGAGGCATACCTCCAAGAGATACGAGTACAGCGATAGAGAAAGGGAAATCAGATTTTGTGTCATTTACTCTCGTTTCCGTGAATCTGGCATCGCGGCTAAAATGGACGCTCGAGGCGCCGTCTGGGGAAATTAGCGGTAACTGCTCGAAATATCGCTGCTGTCATTTTTGGAACGGGGAGTTTTGCGATATTAGATGAGAGTTTGATTTGGGGAACGCTTTTCGTAAGGGATGGTGGGATGGGGGTGTGAGGGGGGATGTAATGACGTGGCGTTATCTTTCTCTAAATTATTTTGACATGTATTTTCCGACGGTTGGCTTTAATTTGGGAGTTAAACTTGCACCGGAGTGGGTAAATGAACCAGCTGTATTACTCTGGGTGGTGGTTGGTATCTAGTTTAGACGTGTTATCGGGTTTTCTTAAGTTAGGTGGCGATGTTGAATCTATTTTGGGTTTAATGTTAAATGAATCTTTAGGTTTTTTTTTTTTTTTTTTTTTTTTTTTTTTTTTTTTTAGTAACTTATCTTTTTGAAATTTATATATATTTTAATGATAAAAATAAAATCTAAAGATGCACGAGAAAAAAATTTACATAAAAATTGCAAGACCGAAACTAATGCATGTTTCTTTGCAACTTTTCACCAATGTTTTAGTAAGTTACAGAAAAATAAGTAATATATATAAAAAAAAAAAAAAAATTCAAGTCAATCCCCACTTTTTTTTCATTATATTGCAGAAAGTCCTTTAAAATTGTTTTATTCATTTTTTTATCTGGCCCCATCTATTGGTACATATATGCAACTTAAATCTAAAAAAAAAAATAAAATTAATTAATTAAATTTAATTCATGAATTAATATTTGAAAAAACTGTATTAACACCAAGTGTCATCCACTACAAGTTCAAAAAAATGTGTTTGAACTTGAGTGGATGAATAAAAAGTATTTTATGAACGGTTGAAAATTTGAACAAGATATATATAGGGAGAGTGTGCGCTAATAGCAGGAATTGAAAAATAGTTTTCAGGAAATAGTTATATTTTTGAAGTTTATAATCTAGTTTTTAAATGCCAAACATTGTTTAACTTCGTCATTTTTACTATCGAACAGTCAATAAGGTTTGGTTTCTCGCTCTACGACACAGACAGACAGACACAGATAATTTACATTTAATTAATTATTCGTACAGACTTTGAGCTAATTAGACTGGGAGCTACATTTTAACGTTGATTCCGAACCACTCACAAACATCCATCCAAATTTCGCCCATAAAGTCTGTGGTACCAATGGCCAGAGCGTTAGCCAATTGGCCATCAGGCTACCCAGTAAATAAAGAGCAGATTCATCATCTCCCAAAATATATCCCATCTTCACTCTATCCACATTTTGTTAACTCATGAGGAACAATTACTTCCAACATGCCATGGGAGTAAAGAGGTTATGTATCCTCTTCTTCGAGCCCATTTGAAAGATTTCCTAGTCAATGTATTTATCGTTCTCATTTTTGGAATCTTTGATTTCATATCATTAGGTTTCGAACAGAGATCTTTCAGTTAGAAACCCGAAGAAATTATCCTCCAGATAGTTTTAAGCCTTAAACTTTTGGAGTCACACAATTTAAAAATAAATTTACGAATTTCATTATGATTAAAAGCAATGATTTATCACAAGAGAATTTTATTAAAAGAATGATCAACGATCAAATCCTTTGTCAAACGTTTAAACGCTAGAAAATTTTGAAGTCGTGAGAAAGGAGTCGTGATTGTGCCATTAAAATGGAAGTAAATTATGCCATTAAAATCTTAATCAGGCTTAAGATTAGGCTTAAGATTTGAAATTCTAAATTAATTTACATAATAATTTAGAATTTCAAATCTTAAGCCTAATTTATTACCATTTTAATGGCATAATTTACTTCCATTTTAATGGCACAATGAGAACACATTTGACTCCTTTTTTACTCACGCTTCAAAATTTTCTTTAATAGCGTTTAAACGTTTGCCAATAGGGATTTGTTATTCGTTGATCATTGTTCATCACAGTTATCATTATAAATTATGTAAATTATTTTTTAACTCAATTTAATTCTTTTAATTTAATACTCCAACATTATGATATACAATTTATTTGCAATAAATAAAATTAATAACGAAACGAAATAACCGTTTTAGAAGATTTCGAAATTTTTTAAAACGGTTATTTCGTTCTGTAAGGTGTAAATGTTGTTGTTTTCAACATAAGGAATGTTCAGTAGAAGGCATAAGAGACAAGTGTACCTGATTCGTGGCTTAGTGTCAATGTGCTTCACTGCTGAGCATTAGGACGGAGGTCCAATTATCTGGTTACTTTATTCAATTCCTTCTATTAGCTCACATTCTCCCTATATATATCTTGTTCAAATTTTCAATCGTTAATAAAATACTTTCTATTCATTCACTCAAGTTCTAATACATTTTTTTTTGAATTTGTAGGGGATGACACTGGATGTTAATACAGTTTTTTAGAATATTAATTCCTTCATTAAATTTAATTAATTAATTTTAGTTTTTTTTTAGATTTAAGTTGCACATATCTACTAATAGATGGGGCCAGATAAACTTTAAAAAATGAATGAAAATTATTTATAAAGGACTTTCTGCAATATAGTGAAAGAAAAGAAGGAATTAGCTTTAAATTTTTTTTTTCTATTACTTGTTGTAGGTATTGTTTCAAAAACGAGGAACATCAAGGGCGTTTTTGATGTTCAGCCTCTTGCCTCGTGAGTCGGACTACCCGGGGGATGTTTTACGGGTTTCCGCCATATCATCCGTAAATGCAGGGCAGTTAGTTACCTTTGAAAGTCTTCGCAGAAGGCACTGCCCTCCTTCTTCAGCTACATAAATATAATTAAAGTTAAAGGAAATATTAGCATTCCTAACGAAATGATTTTTTTCATTATACTTTATGCTTAATATGCTTAATACTTTCTTACGTGTCGTATTACAAAATTAAACGGCCAACGTTTAATATTTTCTAAAAATTGATTGTAAATCATGTTATTCATAAATATTTTAAATTTTTATCACAAAGAAAAATTAACCTTTATTTTGTTCACTTTGTGTATTATTTTAAGGGATTCTGTAAAGCCATCAAATTTTAAAATAAAACTCCATAAAATATTTGTCTTACACAGCTATAATTTATGCAGGTTGAAAGAAATTACACAGAAAAATTTATTTTCTATTAAAAAAAAAAGATTAAATTTATTCTTACCGTTTGTTTAATCTTTGCTGACTGCTTATCAATATATAAACAATCAAAATAAATTACAAAATACTTAATCATGCTAAAAATTAGACAGCAAGGCATTTTGAGTTTAACGGGGTATTTTTGGGTATTTTTAACTACGTCCAGTTTTTTTTCAAAATCGTCGAATTTAGATATTTCTAATTTCTTTTGAAGATCGATACATTTAATTACTTGTATTTGCTCTTGAAAACTGATGTATTCAAATATTTTTAATTCTTCTAGAAAATGGATGTACATCGATTTCTAATTTTTCTGAAACATTGATGACTTTAACTATTTCTAATTCTTTCTGGAAGTCGATTCATTAAACGTTTTCTATTGGGCTGGTAAAAAAGTTCTTTCGTTTTTCCCCATTTAAAAGCATATTGAAAGCCAACATTATTTTCTTGGCAGCCCAATAATTATTCTTGAAAACAGATACGTTTAACTACTATTAATTATTGTTTTAAATTGTGTATGTGTTTAACTATTTTTAATTTTTCTTGAAAATCGTTGAATTTTCGATTTTATATATTCATATATATATATAAAATATATATTCGATTTTATTTATTTTTAATTATTGATTTTTCGATCGTAGAATTTCCTTTTAAATATGAATATTTCTAATTCTTCTGGAATTAGGGAACTGAACGTTTCAATTCAATGAATTGAACGTTTTTATTGGACTGCCATGAAAGTTCTTTAGTTTTTCACCAATTAAAAGCATATCGAAAATCAACATTATAACCCAATGATTATTCTTGAAAACAGATTCATTTAACTACTATTAATTGTTTTAAATTGTCTATGTGTTTAACTATTTTTAATTCTTCTTAAAAATCGTTGAATTTTCGATTTTTTATATTTATATATATACATAAAAATAAATATATATTCGATTTTATTTATTTTTAATTATTGATTTTTCGATCGAAGAATTTTCTTTTAAATATGAATATTTCTAATTCTTCTGGAATTAGGGAACTGAACATTTCAATTCAATGAATTGAACGTTTTTATTGGACTGCCATGAAAGTTCTTTAGTTTTTCACCAATTAAAAGCATATCGAAAACCAACATTATAACCCAATAATTATTCTTGAAAACCGATACATTTAACTATTATCAATTATTTTTTTAAATCGTTTTATTCATTTCCATTTCTAATTCTTCTTGAAAATTAATGCAATTTAACTCTTGAAAATCGATGTATCTCACTATTTACAATTATTTTTAAAAATTCAATAAATTTAGCTATTTAAGATTATTTTCAAAAATCGTGAAATTCACCTATTTCTATTTCCCCTTGAAAATTGGTAGAAATTTTTGTATATCAGTTTGCACGTTAAACTATTTTATTGTGATTTTTTTGTTTTTTATATTGTGTGTACTTTTCAATTCCTTCTATTAGCTCCCACTCTCCCTATATATATATCTTGTTCAAATTTTCAATCGTTCATAAAATACTTTTCATTCATTCACTCAAGTTCAAATGCATTTTTTTTTGAACTGATAGTGGATGACACTGCATACAGTAATACAGCTTTTTCAAATATTAATTCAGTAATCAAATTTAATTAATTAATTTTAGTTTTATTTACATTTAAGTTGCATGTATCTATCTACCAATAAATGGCACGAGATAAACTTAAAAAAATGAATGAAAATTATTTATAATGAATATAGTGAAAAAAAAATACTGCAATATAGTGAAAAAAAAAATAGGAATTGACTTTAAAATTTTTTTTTATATTACTTGTTATTTTTTATTTTTTGAGCTTCGGGGATTGACCATCGCAGCCCAAAATTGAAAACTTTCGATATGCAATCTAATTGCATATCGAAATCTAGCTAGATTCTTATATACGTGGTCACAATTGCCTGTGAGTCTTCTCGTTTCTGAAAATAGCAATGAATGACAATAGCTTATGTGAACTTGTGTCTTCTTGCACACTGATGCTCAGGTTGGCCCTGGAAAGCAAGATTTTTCTTGTTTTTCAAATTATGCAAGAATTGAATCCTGTCCGAAACATTTTTAACATGCAACCCTGATTAATGTTACGAGCAGACGATAGGACAATAAGCAAATCTTATTACAGCAATTATTCGTGCATGCTTTATGTCGTCTTGGTTGGTTTTGCAATTTACCACATGTTGAAATTAATTGCGAAATACTTAAAAGCAATTTCGAGGGTGGAAGACAAATAAATTCAATGGAACTCCCACAATATCCATCGATAAACTCCCCCGAGACAGATAACAAATTGCGGTGGAGTCCCTTCCAAAAGAAAATAATTGCAATATTTATTGCCAGACTAATTGCTTTAAGTGGATTTTCTGAAAGGGGATTCCGGTGCTTCTTAATTATATGCAATTGCAAATTGCATAAAAATGAGTATCCAGAGAGCTGTGCGTTGTTTTCCGAAAGAGCTCGAAAGCATTGTTTGTTGTGTTTATTACGACTCTGGAGAGGGCTCTTATTTTATTGCTTTTTTTAAATGTATTTATAGTTTAATCTTTTAAATCAGCACTTTAATTTTTGAGTTGAGTATCATTAAATCAATTTATTATTTCTGTTATTAAAAAAATCCTTGCCGAGAGGACTTTTCCAACCTCTTTTTGTTCTCTTTAATTATACATGCTCTTCAAGCAATTTGAAGATTGAAGTCAATCGATTTTCTCATTCAACTATCAAATCACACAAAGGAAATCTTTATGATGCATGTCCTAAAAATGAGCTTTATGTCAACAGATTAAACCTTCATTACACACATTTATTTTCCTTGTATGTGTACAATACAGAAGTTATAAAATACCTTGTCCTTTTTATTACGAAGGAACATATCATTCATTAGTATATTCTGGTTTTATCGTATTATAGTTAGAGCTGCATCGCCGTTTGCTTCCTTTTCCAATTATTTTTACAGAAAGTCAGTTATATATGTATATATATTTTCGTATTAATGGTCATATATTTATTAATCAAAATATGCAACTCCCCACAGTCAAATTCAATGTCACAAAAATAAGCAGTAAAATACAAATTAATATCTAATAGTAATTAATCTATAAATAATTCCTTAAAATATTACAAATATAAAATTTTTTACTAATATAATAAAAACACCAAATATTTAGAAATATTAAATTTATATTTATTTAGAATTTTAAAAAAATATGGAATTTCTTTAAAAAATAATTTCATTACAAGATTTTTTTTCCCCTTCTCACCAATAATACAGACAGTCATCAAAACTCGCCAAACTGGTATAGCACATATTCTTGTTCTTCCATGGTGTGCCAAGACCGTCTGCCTACTGACAAGATTTCAATACAGGAGAACTTTTATCTTTACGGGATAGGATTTACAACCCTAAGCTCAAATATTCCATTATACCGGGGCTTACGGTTTGAAGTGGATTCCGCTCCACTACAAACATCCATGGCACTGCTGAGACTGAAACCCGAAACCAGTGGCATCGAACGCCAGTCACTCGGCCTTCAGACCCCATAGCGTACATTAAGTTACAGAAAACCACAAATACATACCTAAGAGTAATTCTAAATTTGTTTAAATTGATGTGCAGATAGCGAACAGGAAATTTCAGTTTCGAATCCTCTGATGGTGTACGTTGCAGTCATTGCTTTCAGAAACAAGGATACTTAATGGCCATTATGATGATGTGTATAAAAGTCTAGCAAAAACACTCGGCTGTCTATCCCACCATCTTTTTTCTGGATTTTCTCCCAAATATCAAGCGCATATGAAGGAGGTATCTCTATGAGTTCTGTCAATGTCAGTAATCTTCCTTCATCATCGATCAGTCGGCTGTTTGTGGTCCTACATAAGTGAAGCATGAGACCCAACGATGTCCCACAAAAAACTAACCCCATTGAAATGAATGGAGATCAAACACTTGATTTTCTTTTTTCCCTTCGCATCAATAGTACAGATAGTCATTAAAACTTGTCAAACTGTCATATGTTAAGTTACAGAAAACCAGAAATACATACCTAAAAGTAATTCTAAATTGTGTCCAAACTGATGTGAAGCTAACGAACAGGAAATTTCAAGTTCAAATCTACTGATGGTGTCCATAGCAGTCATTGTTTTCAGAAACGAGGATACTTGATGACCATTATGATGATGTGTATGGGAGTCACATAAGCAGTTGGCTGTCTGGTGGCAGGTGTTTCGTGTTTTTTCGCATATTTCACGCTAATATGAGGAAGTTACTTCTGTGAGTTCTGGCTAATGTCAGTAATCTCCCTTCATCACTGATCAATCCGTTGTTCGTTTCATACATAAGTGAACCATGCTTGCCACCGATATCCCACAAAAAACTAACCCCATTGAAACAAATGGAGATCAAACCATTGATTTTCTTTATTTCCCTATTTACCAATAGTATTGATAGTCATCAAAACTTTTGAAACTATCACTGCATATGTTAAGCTACAGAAAATCATAAACACATACCTAAGTGTAATATGAAAGAGTTAAATCTATGAGTTTTGCCCAAAGTCAGTAATCTCCCTGCATCAATTAGCTGTTCTTGGTATATATAAGTAAACTATAAGTCCCACTTCTTTTTTAGAATTAACCACGGCCCTAATTTTTGTCTATGTTCTATCTAATCAATCAAATCATGTTTGGACCATTTCCAATTAGTAAATCTACAGATTTTTTAATGCGATGAGCAAAGATTTATTCTCCTGAATTTAAAGTGGATTAAAATTGCCTGAGAAGCTGAAATTCAGCATTTTTGTCTCAAAATTCCCTTAGTGTTAAAAAGGAATTTAAATGCATCCCACAAGTATACCTGAAAAAAAAAGGAGCTTTAATATTATGCTAGAATAGACGTAGGATATATATCTACTTATTATTAGTGCTTTATATCTACGATATTTATTATAAAAATTGTGTTCCATTTCCAAAATACATTAAACAAAATATAATGTAGTCTGATAATACCATGAAATGATTTTGCGTATTAGTACCAATACATATTTGTGAGAAATCAATTTTTTTATGCATTAATTAAAACAAATCGATAACACAACGATTTGAATTATCACTTTTGCACTTTGTTATTACAAATATTTTTGCAGTGATTGCTTTTAGAATTTTTTGCAGTCAAGGATAGTTTATGATCATTATGAAGATGTGTATAAGTCTCGCATAAACAGTTGGTTGTCTGATGAGGGGGTTTTCTACGTTTTCTCGCATATGTCACGCAAATAAGATGGAATTAAATCTATGAATTCTGCCCAATGTCAGTAGTCTCCCTTCATCAATTGCCTGTATCTCACTTATGTATTCTTTGCAAACATAAGTGAACCATGAGGCCAACCGATGTTCCTCAAACTAACCACATTGAAACAAATGGAGATCCAATCAGTGAGTTCTTTTTTAGAATAAACCACGAACTAATTTTCTTATATGCTCTATCTAATCAATCAAATCATGGTTGGACCATTTCCAATTAGTAAATCTATAGATTTTTTGAATACGATGAGAAAAGATTTATTCTCCTGAATTAAAGTGGATTAAAATTGCCTGAGAAGTTGAAATTCCTTATTTTTGTCTCAAGATCCCTTTGTATGCAAAAGGAATTTAAATGCATCCCACAAGTAGACGCGAAAAAAATGGGCTTTAATATATTTCTCTTTTTAACTTTGCTTTAAATGCAAGATGATTCCACATTCAGATGTAAAATCCGAGTTTGCCCAAGACGCTTTGGGAATTTTTATAGCGCTTTCTAACGACGTTTTTCCCCTTTTTTAATTTAAGACAATTTCTCAGAGAAATTAGAGAATAAGAAATGCTTTATTTAAAAGTGCTTTAATGCTAAATGGACAAACAGACGTGAGAAATTTACTTAAAATTAGAGCTTGTTGAATTGCCGGGTTCTTAAAAAAAAAAAAGCGGATTTGAAAAGTAAAGTCGGTATAATTGCTGAACACAGAGACTTTTCAGTAAAGAAAAAGATATTTGAAGAATTATTATAGTGTTTGATCAAAAAGCTGTGATTTGCATATTTTAATCATTCAGGAATAGCTATAATTTGTAGAAAAAAATGCAGTACGTTTAAAATTTTTAAATTTGAGTTATTTCTTGTTGGCAGAATGTTTTTCTAAATATACGTACTTTATTGTTAATTAGTAGTTGTTTACAATTAAGCTATAACAAAAGTTAAAACTTTTAAGGACTAATAAAGGACTCAAACCACGCATTAATATTACAGATTAGTACTATGTATTACTACTACAGAAAAATCAAATGGGCATTTCCAATCATATATATCATAACTTTGTATATTATGTCATTTGTACCTAATAGATGAAAGCATTAAAAACTTTTTTTAAATGATTTATCAAACAAATAAAATGCATATGCCCCATCTTTCTACATAATCAAATTTTGCAACGCTTTTATGTTATATACAAATTTGTTAAAGTGTTGTGCAACCAATCAATTATTATCCTCTTATATCTCTTCCTCCAATCACCACATTGGTATTGTGGCTGTTTTTTTCACAATCGGCGACTTTTCTTTAATGTTCGATAGTAACAATATTCTCTGACGTCACAGGGACCTGATGGCCGAGTGACTAGAGCTCTGGAGCTCGGTACAACAGGTTTCGAGTTCGAGTCCCGGCGGGGGCATGGATGTTTGCAGTGGTTCGGAATTCACTTTAAACTATAGGTCCCAGTCTGCTTAGCCTAACGTGTACACAAGATGACTGTAGAGCGACGAACCAAACCAATCTCTGACGTCACAACTCGATACTTTCGATCAAAACGAGAAGTATTAGAGAGTTTTTGCATACCGTACGTTAGTTACTGTAGGACGTCCGTTAGCTTTTTCTCCCTAGCGCGCATGCTCAGTTTCCTATGAGCATGCTCGCTAGGGAGAAAAAGCTAACGGACGTCCTACGGTAACTAACGTACGGTATGCAAAAACTCTCTATTATCTTCAAATGTCACATAATTTTTGAATTTCCTTTCCTCACACGTTTTCTGCAATGATAAACTTACTACTACAGGAATGTACAGACTGTGGGCCTTTTCAGAATATATCCATTTTACTTAAAAATATAATTGATAAATTTTATAAAAGCTTTTCAAATTTTGACGAATGATTAAAATAGGGAATATAATCCTGTTGTTTAATAAAGTAAATATTTAAAAAATAAAAAAGGGTAAATAATATTAAGTAATATATTGTTATATTTCAATATATTGTTATAATATAGTGAAATATATACATACATTGCAACAATATATTGTTACAATTATTATTTGTTGAAATACAGCAATATAGTGAAATAAAACAATATATTATTACAATTATTATTGTGGAAATACAACAACATAGTATAACGATTAGAATTATATATTTTTGTAAATAATACGTTATATTAATTTAAAATATTAAATATAAAAAGGTAGAATATATTGTATTTCATTGAAGATTAGAAGATCAGATCCTTTGTTAATAATATGCTATCTTGGATGTAGGATTTATATTTATGTATTATTAACGTTTTATATCTACGTATTATCAGTGTTTTATATCTACGATATTTATTGTCAAAAGCATGTTCCATTTTGAAACCACATTAACCATACTAAATGTGTTTGCAGCTTGATAAAATTTTAAAATAAGTATGTCTATTAGTACAACGCATATTTGTGAACAATCATTTTCATATCACTTTTGTACTTTGTTATTAAAACTTTTTATCAAATTCTAAAATACTTATTAAATTTTTATAATATCATGCATCAAATTCTTTTCTTTTATATATTTCTAGTATTTATTTTTATTGCATATAAAAATTATATGAAATAGATGTAAATATTTAAAAAATAAATATTTTATCCAGTAAAAGTAGAATATATTGTTGTATTTTTCATTGCAAATTAGAAGATCAAATCCTTTGCCAATAATATTCTAGTTCGGATGTATGATTCATATTTAAGTATTATCAATATTTTCTATCTAAGATATATGTTGTCAAAAACGTGTTCCACTAACAAAAGCATTGTAGCTTGATAATAACCTAAAATGATTGTCTATTAGTACCAATACATATTTGTGAGCAATCATTTTTTTTTTTTAATTAACTAAAACACAAGAAATAATAATAAATAAAAAAAAAATGGAAGAAATAAAATCTCATTAGACTGAAAAATACACACAAAAGTGTAAGAAAATTTCTTTCAGAAGAATTAAAAATTCTCATATATAATTTTCACTTTTTTATAAAATAATTAAATACATACAATACTTTGCAAGCGAAGGAAACAACAGAAAATGCAGTTATGCTTAAAGTATTTTGGCCCTTAATTGTTCTACTAACTACTGTTTTTACTTGCTGAAGGGAATAGTTGTTTTGGTCTGCAGCCCATTGAATTGTTAAGAACAATTAAAAATGAAATAATTTTTAATTTATTTCTTTTCTTTTTTAGTTATATAAAAAGATATTGAAAAAAATAGGAAAAAAAAATACTGTAATATATTATTTTCTCTTTCATATACAGTATTTAAATGCATAGAATACGTTTAATGAGAAGTAAACTAAATAAAATGCTGTTGTTCGTTTAGAGTATTTGCTCGTAAATTGTTCCACTAACTACTGTCTTTACTTGCTGAAGGAAATAGGTGTTTTGGTCTGTAGCCCATTGAATTGTTAAGAACAATTAAAAATGAAATAATTTTTAATTTATTTCTTTTCATTTTGAGTTGCATAAAAAGGTATTGAAAAAAATAGGAAGAAAAAAAAATACTGTAATATATTATTTTTTTCTTTCATATACAATATTTAAATGCATAGAATACGTTTGATGAGAAGTAAACTAAATAAATTGCTGCTGTTTGTTTAAAGTATTTGCTCGTAAATTGTTCCACTAACTACTGTCTTTACTTGCTGAAGGGAATAGGTGTTTTAGTCTGTAGCCCATTGAATTGTTCAGAACAATTAAAAATGAAATAATTTTTAATTTATTTCTTTTCATTTTTAGTGGCATAAAAAGGTATTGAAAAAAATAGGAAGAAAAAAAAATACTCTAATATATTATTATTTTTTTTTTCATATACAATATTTAAATGCATAGAATACGTTTAATGAGAAGTAAACTAAATAAATTGCTGTTGTTTGTTTAGAGTATTTGCTCGTAAATTGTTCCACTAACTACTGTCTTTACTTGCTGAAGGAAATAGGTGTTTTGGTCTGTAGCCCATTGAATTGTTAAGAACAATTAAAAATGAAATAATTTTTAATTTATTTCTTTTCATTTTTAGTTGCATAAAAAAGCATTGGAAAAAAATACTGTAATATATAATTTTCTCTTTCATATACAGTAGTTAAATGCATAGAATACGTTTAATGAGAACTAAACTAAATAAAATGCTGTTGTTTGTTTAGAGTATTTGCTCGTAAATTGTTCCACTAACTGCTGTCTTTACTTGCTGAAGGGAATAGGTGTTTTGGTCTGTAGCCCATTGAATTGTTAAGAACAATTAAAAATGAAATAATTTTTAATTTATTTCTTTTCATTTTTAGTTGCATAAAAAGATATTGAAAAAAATAGGGAAAAAATACTGTAATATATAATTTTCTTTCATATACAGTATTTAAATGCATAGAATACTTTAATGAGAAGTAAACTAAATAAAATGATGTTGTCTGTTTAGAGTATTTGCTCGTAAATTGTTCCACTAACTACTGTCTTTACTTGCTGAAGGGAATAGGTGTTTTGGTCTGTAGCCCATTGATTTGTTAAAATAACTAAAATAAAATAGAAAAAATATAGCATAAAATTTGCTGAAGATGAAATAATTAGTGTTTTGGTCTGTAGATCATTGAATTGATAAGAACAATTAAAAATGCAAGTCTTCTTAATTAATTAATTAATTTTGCATAAAAATTTGCATTACATAAAAAAAGTATTCCAGAAATTGAGAAAAAAATTTATAATTTCAAGAATAGTAGACGAATCGAGGAGAGGCAATGCTTATAATATTGAAACTACAGAAAGAAGTCGCCAGTAAATCATTAATTTCTATTTTCCGGCAGGGAAGTATCATAGTTTAGAACTGCAATTAAGACTGGATTTTTAGTGGTTTTAATTGAATTATAAAACTTAATAGAGATTTTAAAAATAAATTACCAGTTTACTGGGGAGGTGAATTGCACGTTTGACGTCCTCATTAGTGAAGTACCAAGGCGAATAGGCAATCATTCGTAGGACTTTATTTACAAGTCTTTGAATGATTTCCATATTTGTGCGTGCTCCAGAGCCCCAAACCGGATTAGCATAGGTAATTACTGGGCGCATGTAATACATGTAATTTAAGCATTTATTTGCAAGAGACAATTTTGAATCACGATTGATGAGTGAATAGAAGATGCGCTACATTTTATTGAATTCAATACGAAGGCTGTTGATATAGGAAGATAAGAGAGTCTTGTAATTATAGTAGTAGCTGCGAGCTTAAGGAGCACCTTGATGGTGCAGCGAACTCTATCTGCTGTCTTTGTTTAATGAAAAGCATAGGTGCTTTGCATCAGGTAATTTATTAAATGGCAGACCAAATCTATATTCAAATCTTCATATAATGGTAAATTCCATGGTATACCAAATCTATAGATGCTTTATTTTATAAAGGTTCATTCATTTTATAATATGAAATAAACACAGTTGTTCACGAATTGACAAAGAAAAAATAATTTTGGATTTGATTATTTTATCAGATCCTTTTCTAAAATCATTTATTTATAAGATACACTTTTTATCATTATTAATAACTGAATAGAAGATACGCTACATTTTATTGAATTCGATACGAAGGCTGTTGATATGTGAAAGATAAGAGAGTCTTGTAATTATAGGCGTAGTAGCTGCACTCTTTAGGAGTACCTTGGTAATGCAGCGAACTCTATCTGCTGTCTTTGTTTAATGAAAAGCATAGGTGCTCTGCATCAAGTAATTTATTCAATGGTAGATCAAATCTATATTCAAATCTTTGGGCAATGATATACTCCATGGTAGACCAAAGCTATAGATGCTTTATTTTCAAAAGGTTCATTTATTTTATAATATGAAATAAACACAGTTGCTCACGAATTTGGCAAAGAAAAATTATTTTTGATTTGATCATTTTATCAAATAATTTTATAAAATCAATTATTTGCAAGAGACAATTTTTCATAACGATTGATAACTGAATATAAGATGCTATATTTTATTGAATTCAATACGAGTCTAAAGATTAGAGAGATAAGAGAGTCTTGTAATTAATTGAGTAGTAGCTGTGAGCTTAAGGAGCACGTTGGTGGCTATCTGCTGTCTTTGATTAATGAAAAACATAGGTGCTTTGCTTCAAGTAATTTATTCAGTAGTAGATCAAATCTATATTCAAATCTTTATACAATAGTAAATTCCATGGTAGACTAAAGCTATAGATGCTTTATTTGTTTTATAATATGGAATAAACGCAGTTATTCACGAATTGACAAATAACATAATTTTTTATTTGATTTGATTTTTGAAAATCGCATCATGCTGGGATTATTACTTTTCGAATTGTTAATTTTCTCTACTTTTGAATTTTATATTTTTGTTGATTCAGTTTATTAAATTGATTCACGGCTGTTGATATGAGGAAGATAAGAGAGTCTTGCAATTATAGGCGTAGTAGCTGTGCACTTAAGGAGTACCTTGGTGGTGCAGTGAACTCTATCTGCTGTCTTTGTTTAATGAAAAGCATAGGTGTTTTGCATCAGGAAATTTATTCAGTCTATATTCAAATCTAAGGCTATATTCAATTCTATCATATCTATATTTAAATCTTTATACAATGTTTAATTCCATCGTATATACCAAATCTATAGATGCTTTATTTTCAAAAGGTTTATTCATTTCCTACTATTAGTTCACACTCTTCCTATACACTGAAATGACAAAAGTCATGGGATACCTCTTAATATCGTGTCGGCCCTCCTTTCGCCCGGCGAAGTACAGCAACTCGACGTGGCATGGACTCAACAAGTCGTTGGAAGTCTTCTGCAGGAATTTTGAGCCATGCTGTCTCGATAGACGTCCATAATTGTGAAAGCGTTGATGGTGCAGGATTTTGGGCACGAACAGACCTCTCGATGATGTCCCATAAATGCTCGATGGGATTCATGTCGGGCGATCTAGGTGGCCAGATCATTCGTTGGAATTGTCCAGAATGTTCTTCAAACCAATCGCGAACAGTTGTGGCCCGGTGACATGGCGCATTGCCATCCATAAAAATCCCATCGTTGTTTGGGTACATGAAGTCCATGAATGGCTGCAAGTGATCTCCAAGTAGCTGAACATAAGCATTTTCAGTCAATGTTCGGTCCAGTCGCACCAGAGGACCAAGTCCATGCCATGAAAAAACAGCACACACCATTACGGAGCCACCACCAGCTTGAACAGTGCCTTGCTGACAGTTTGGGTCCATGGCTTCGTGGGGTCTGCGCCACACTCGAACCCTACCATCAGCTCTTACCAACTGAAATCGTGACTCATCGGACCAGGCCACGGTTTTCCATTCATCTAGGGACCAACCGATATGCTCACGTGCCCACGAGAGTCGCTGCAAGCGATGTCGTTCTGTCAATAAAGGCACTCAAGTCGGTCTTCTGCTGGAATAGCCCAAGAAAGCCAAATTTCTCCCCCACAGTTCTAACAGACAAGTCCCTTGTACGTCCCACACTGATTTCTGCGGTTATTTGACGCAGTGTTGCTTGTCTGTTAGAATTTACGACTCTTTGCAGACGTCGCCGGTCTCGGTTGTTAAATGTAGGCGGTCGACCACTGCGCTGTCCATGGTGGGATGTTATGCCTGAAATTTCATACTCTCGGCACACTCTTGACACAGTGGATCTGGGAATGTTGAATTCCCTAACGATTTCCGAAATGGCATGACCCATGCGTCTAGCTCCAACTAACATTCCGCGTTCAAGGTCTGTTAATTCCCGTCGTGCGGTCATCATCACGTCAAAACCTCTTCACATGAATAACTTGAACAGAAATGAAAGCTCTACGAAAGCACTGCGCATTTATACCTGTTCTACGCGATGCTACTGCCATCTGAAAATTTGCATATTGCTATCCCATGACTTTTGTCACTTCAGTGTATATAATTTTATATCTTGTTCAAATTTTGAATCGTTCATAAAATACTTTTTATCCATCCACTCAAGTTCAAATACATTTTTTAAAACTTGTAGTGGATGGATGACACTTGATGTTAGTACAGTTTTTTCAAATATTAATTCATTAATTAAATTAAATTAATTAATTTTTGTTCTATATGGGAGAAAAAAATTTCTCTTATAATTGTAATTATTTCATAAAAAGTATCTAAAATAAAAATTTTCTTTGTGAACCTAAGTAGGAATTGACTTTAATTTTTTTTTATATATTACTTGTTTGTTTTATAATATGAAATAAACACAGTTGTTCACGAATTGACAAATAAAGTCATTTTTGATTTGATCTCTGGAAATCACATCGTGCTGCTATGATTACTTTTCGAATTATTGATCTTCTCTACTTTTGAATTTTATATTTTTGTTGATTCAATTTATTAAATTGATTCAGCATTTCTATTCTGTAAATAACAATTTGTCCTTCATTCAATGTCTTCACGTTCTACGGCAATCGTATACTATATTATTGTTTTCATCCATATCCTCTAAAACAAATAATCCTTGAGGCCAACAGTTTCAATAAACGTACTGTAAGTTAATCAAAATGATTTCATTGTTGGAATCAACCCACATCTCCGGGGAATGGCAACTTCAGAAGCTTATCTTATTTTGGTCCCTTTCAGAAAGAACTGATCATCTTCGATCAACTAGTCCATTGTTTAAGATCAAACACTGGGGGTCGAGCAGTTTGTCGACGAGGGGACGACTGAAAGTCCCCAATTCGATCTTAATTCGATCGTGCTGCGGTTAAGGTTAACTCGTAGGCCAATTGTCCTTTCCTGACCTAGGGGACATTGGAGGGGAATACTCGTTCCACATTACCGGGGGTCTATGGGGAATTGCATAGGGAATGGTTGGTCATTTTTCTTTTGTCTTTGTGTTGTCTGCTCTGCTCTGCTCTTTGTGGTTTAGCAATTTACCGTCTGCTGGAATTAATTGGAAAAACTTTGTTAGTTCATGTAAAAACAATGTTAGATCACCCTATTAGAATCCCATCATGATTTTTATTTACAATTGGAAATTATATTTCTGTGCACAATTTTAACTCGATAAATAAATTTATTTTTCTATATTTTTATAAACAAGTGCAAAAAGTAATTCATTCAATTTTTTTTAATAATTACTAAATAAAATTCCTTTGGAAATTTCCTGCTATTTCTTTATAAATGGCATCTTATGAGATCGTTTAGAAAATATATGAATACCCTATTAAAGCAATTCGTGACTCAGTGGCGACATGCGCAGCTAGAATGCAAAAGGACTTAGGCTGGAATTTGTTGGCGGTACCTTTTGCTGTAACTGTTTTCAGGAACGAATTTAATTGTGAGAACATGTGTAAAAGCATTTCGCATCGATAAAAAAGATACTTGGAGGGAATTTTGTTTTTAATTTTCTTGCAAATAACATGAGAATTCGGAGTAATTTCTCTAAACGTTCTCGCGGAAAGCAATGTCGCCACACACTGGTGCTGTGTTCTTGCATCAATTAAGCAGAGATGAAGCTCACTGATGTTCAATAAGGATTTAAAATAAGTGCAAATAAGGTGCAAGAGTGTTAGGGCTCTATTCATCGTTTGTTGCAATTTCGCCCAAGCAAATGAGGGACGATTAACCATAAAAGCCCTCTCAAAAGGTAACGTCTTCTCCTTATCGGCTGTAGGTAGTCGTTGTTCAAAAAGGTTAAAATCAGGCATATTGGACAGCCAGGGGAGTTCATTAACTCTCCTTTCCTCAATTTGTTATGGCATTCGCTTTAGCATTGTGTTGAAAATAAAAAGAGTCATTTCCAAATAGTTGCTAATCGCTAGGTAGCAAAATATTGTACAATATTGTTTAAAAGGTATCATTAAAGGTTACATTCATCAATATCAGGGAGTCAAGATCAACTATTTTCAGATCATATTTCCTTCTCAAACAGATTTCACAGTCACCATATAGCATGATTCTTCACTCCTAATCATGATCAGTCATTGTTCTATAATCCACAGTCGCCTATTTTGCATTAATTTAATCATGTTGAAATGGCTGACTATGGGCTTATGGTGTTACATCTCACTTATGAAACACCAGGGAACTTATATTCCAACTAATAATATAGGAATGTGTTGAAATCGTTTTCAAAGAGTAAGAGTCTATATATACAGGATTTGTTTTTGAAAGTAGCTGCTTTGATATCATCAAGAAATGCTTTTTTTAGTTTCTCTTACTGAGCTCGAATTTTAATTCCGTCACTTTGATATTTCCTACTATCCATTATTCTATAATACACAGACATTAATTTACACAGACATTTTACATTAATTTACTCGTTCTGAAATTATTGACTCTGAACTTATGGTTCTCTCATGAAACGACAGCGCACTTATTTCCAGACCAATATTAGGGGTATGTGTTGGAATCACTTTCAAAGATTATGAATCTATGTAAAGTATTTTTAATGAAAGGAGCTGTTTTGACATGTTCACGGACTGTTTTTTTTTTATTTTACTTCTCTTACTGAGCTCGAATTTTAATTCTTTCTTGCTGATATTTCTTACTAGACTAATTTCACGTGGTACCTGAAAATTGTTAGAAACATGACGTATGGCAAGATTGAATTAGTGGATGTCAGTAACCATGCCCGTTATTGTCTTACTCAGCTCTCGTCGTGCAGTTATTTCATTAGCTCTCACAGCATACATATCTAATGAACGCCCCTGGTTTTTTTTTTTTTGCATACCTTGCCGATAAACGTCGCAGATGTATGAGCAGTTCTGCTTTAATTTTATACCATCTTCTATCATTAATGCCAATATAGAAAAGGATTTAAGTTCTTCAGCAGTGCAACTTTATAATAAACATATTTTAATGCTAAATTTCACCATTTTAACAAGTCAGGTAAACGACTTTTCTTTTTTACACCATACAAAGCACTGACGATCAGTAAGTGTATATTAGAAGACAACAACACAGGTAATCTATATTTCTTTTTTTTTTCAAGGAATAAAAATGATTTAAAAAATACTTTTATTAAATGATTGTCTCTTTTAAACAAACGTATTTAACGTAATATTTTATTTTATTTATATACTAACTTATAGAAAGTTCTTTATTTAAATTCTGAATTAAGTAATTGGTTGTAAATCCATTTCCGTAGAGCTGGATTAAATTTTAAACATCCATATTTAAAACATGCATAACATGCATTTAGGATTCTGATACAGTAGTAATATCAGCATAAATAATTGAATTATGCAATATATATATATAATATAATTATTACAGAAAATAATATTTATAAGAATAGAATGATGCTAACCAACTATATAATTAATTGTTAACTAATGAAACGTTTTTCAATGTTCCTTTCCCTATACATTTATCCAGATTAATACAGACATTTATAAACAATTTCTTCGCTTTAGCGTAAATATTCACATAATTATTGCCTGTCATATATTTCACAAACCTATTTTAATTTATTCAAACTATAAAATTACGTAATTGTTTACATATAGTAGCAATAATTTTTATTAAAAGAATAGGCATTTTATATTTTTCTTTCCAAACTTTCCGTATTGGTAATTCATTGCCATTTTATTCGTCATTTCTGATGCCGCGTTTCCATTTTCTTTCAGACGAGAGAACAATTTCTTCCTGAATAAATCAAGAACACAATTCCCTGGAGTATAAACGTAAGTACTGTGGCTACTTTTAGAGCAGTACATTTCGCTGCATCCGTCAAATAACGACAGAAATGAAAGTGTTTTAACGATTTTTATGACCGACCACAATCCACATATTGATTGTAGTACCAAAACATATGAAAAAAATAAACCTCGTCTTTTAACTGGATTCCTATTCTTCGCGTGGTCCACACTCCAAATACTGTTTGCTGCTGCTGCTGCAGTAACTTCGTTCGACCAACCCCAACCCCTTAAAAAAATAAAATAAATAAGAAATGAAAACGAAAAAAAATACAAGAAGCCAATTTTAAGTCCCAAGCCAAGCAATGAAATTCCGCTTAACGAAATTAACATGGTGTTCCGTAGTGAAAAAAAAGGACTGTGTTGGTGGTTACGGTGGAAAGAACCAGAATACGGACCTGTAGTTCTGTAAAATACTACAGAATACGGATCTTGCTGATAAATCATTTTTATTCTAATAATTAAAAAATTTCATATAAAAAATATTATTAACTTTATTACATTTCAAAAATTAAAAAAAAATCAGATTTATAAATACATTATTTTTTTTTAATAATGTCAGTATAAATATACTTGAGGCAAAAAAAGGAATTTAATACAGATATATAATTAACATGATTAATTAAATTATGGACAAAAAATATATTTATTACAAGATTTTGGAAAACATACATTTAAAATAATAAGATGGTTTATACATTTTAAATTAAAGAAGATATAAAGTAAAAAAAAGCTAAAAAGTTGGTGTTCTCGAGCGATGTTAACCAACTATATAATTTATTTTTAACGAATGAAATATTTTTCAATGTTTCTTTTATTATACGTTTATCAAGATTAATACAGACATGTTAAAACAATTTCTTCACTTTATCGTAAAATTCACATAATTATTTCTTGTCATTTGTTTTATTTACTTGCCTAACTTATTCAAACTATAAAATTACGTAATTATTCACATGGTAATAGTTGTTTTTTAAAAGAATAGGCTTTTTATATAGAAAATGACAGGACGACTTGCCATCTTGCATTTCATTACCATTTTATTGCCAGTCACTCCTGATACCACGTTTCCATTTTCTTTCAGACGGGAACAATTTCCTCCTGAATAAATCAAGAACACAATTCTCTGAAGTATAAACCTAAGTACTGTGGCTACTTTTAGTACTTACAGTACATTTCGCTACATCCATCAAGTAACGACCGAAATGAAAGAGTTTTAACGATTTTTATGACCAACCACAATCCACGTATTGATTGTAGTACCAAAACATATGAAAAAAAATACCTTGTCTTTTAACTGGATTCCTATTCTTCGCGTGGTCCACACTCCAAATACTGCTTGGTGCTGCAGTAACTTCGTTCGACCAACCTCACCCCCCCCTTCCCCTTAAAAAAAAAAGAATAAGAGATGAAAAAGAAGAAAAAGCCAGGAAGCCAATTTTAAGTCCCAAGCCAAGCAATGAAATTCCGCTTAACGAAATTAACGTGGTGTTCCGTAGTAGAAAAAAAAAAAAGGACTGTGTTGGTGGTTACGGTGGAAGGGACCACGGGCATTCCCGAATGCTTGTTAGATTTCCCTTCTTGCCTTCCGAGACAACTTGTCGTTAATTTATGTTTTGTCGTCTTGTTTCGCCTCACTTCTTGCACAGATTACGTTAACGAAGCGCTTAATCACTTCAGGTTTTTTTTTTTTTCGCATTAAATTCATTTCAAATGAAGTTTTACTTTCGTTTTGAAGATTATGTTTGTAATGAGAATTTAATATGAATTGATGCTGACAATGCAATTCTCGGTACGCAAAACGCTGAATTAAATTTAACGGAAACATTTAATGCTAAGTATAAAAAAAGGATAAAAAAAATTAAGTTGTTTTTATTAAAAATTAAAAAAGAAATTAATGCCGTTCATTTTAATGGGTTATAACTGCGAAAATATGTGAAAATGCTATAGTTAAAAAATAGCAAATATTATTTTCCTTAGAGAAAAACTTTATTTTTTGCTTAAAATTATGATTTTAGTTAATTCTTATGGAAGTATTTTTCTCAATGTCTTCGGAATGACACATATGTTGATATGTGGATTTACATATGTTGTGTTACTTATGTTAAAATGTTCCAAAAAATTGTAAATTCGTGGTCTGATGCACATAGCTGTAAATGAAATATTTTATTTTGATTGTCAAAGGTTCATTTTTCTTCTACAATGGCGCGACAGCCCCGTGGTGAGCAAGGCCTTCAGCCAGATTCCGAAACAATAGATGTTGTTTCCTTTCACGGAATAAGGTTGTCAACCCTATGCCCAACTGTCATAATAGACTTGAACCTATGGGTTAAGGTGGATTCCAAACCACTACAGACATCCATGGCACAACAGGAACTCGAACCCTGTAGTACGGAGCACCAGAGCGTCAGATACTCTGCCATCTTCTTCTTCTTCACTGTCGCACCAGCCGCCTGGTGAGCCCAGCCCATCTGCCTGCAGACAGATTTTGATACAAGAGGCTTTTTCTTTTACAGGGCAGGGTTGTCAGTTCTGCACCCAACTCTCTACTGTCATATTAGACTGGGATCTACTATTTAAAGTGAAGTCCAAACTGCTACAAACATTCATAGCACAATCGGGACTCGACCTCCATACCTGTGGTACCTAGCGCTAGAGCGTTATTCATTCGGCCATCAGGCCCCCAAATGTTTATTACGCTACATATAATTACTACACATTCCAATGACTGATAAATATAAAGAATCATGATTTACTTACCTATTGTATATGTAATCAGCTTTCATGAATGTCAAAAAAAAAAAAAAAAAACATAATCAATTGTCGTAAAATACAGAATAATTTCCTCTGTAAAAAATACTGTGTTGGTAGCCATGTTAAAAAGAATCGCAGAAATTTACCAATGGCAGATTATATCTCCTCTTTATTCGAGACAGTGTCTCGTTCATTTTTGTTTTGCCATCATGCTTTGCTTGATTACTTGCACAGATTACTCTGATGAAGATTTAATAACTTAATTCTTTAACTAAGGGCAGGTGAATTTTTACTTTAATTTTCAATAATAATTATGGCTTTAATGGGAAATTCATATGAAGATTATGACTTTAATGTGAATGCAGTATTGAAATTAGGGTAGTAAGGGAAAAGTTGAAAAGTTCAGTAAATAAGAAGTCGACAGTTGTCTAACAAATACTAAAATGCTAGTTTGAAAGAACTGCATCTAAAAAAAATTTACTTTGTAACTTTTATATTTTTACTTTAATTTTCAATAAAGATTATGACTGTAATGTAAATTTTATATGAAGATCATATCTTTAATGTGAATGCAATATAAAAATTAGGGTAGTAGGGGAAAAATTGAAAAGTTTAATAAATATGAAGTCAACAGAGGTCTAAAAATACTAAAATGCTAGTTTGAATGAACTGCATCTAAAAAAAATTTACTTTGCAAGTTTTATACACTTGTTAGAGAACTTTGTAAGAAACGTGACCATTCAAGAAGTAATAAATCCGGTTTAGTATTTCAGCAGTAACTAGGTCCCATGAATTATAGCTACAATAAATAAAAGAGCACTGACAAAAGAGCAGTTACCTAAGTTTTTCATTGACAATTTTTCTTTTCCGTTTCCGGGAGAATTTCAAATTTGGGATAGAAATTGGCGTATTATGCCGGACAAGTGGGTGGCTATCATGTGATGTCCGGAAGTGCGTGTGATCTTGCTTTCCAAAATCCGGGGCCTTTTTCGCCGGACCCAGAAGATATGAACGTCTTTTTTGCACGAGATTCGGTCCTGCATTTATTCGGTCGATAATTGCTTCCGTCCCTATGAATGGAAATAACAATGTCTTATTTTATGATTCAGTTCCTTCTGTTGGACCCTATTTCACTGACTCGAGTTTTCTTTTATGTCCTTCTGTTTCTTTGGAGTATTTTTTGACAAAATGAAAAAAAATTCTACAGAGATTTCAAGAGAATAAGGGATAGAAAAAACTTAAAATCATATATATGAGCTTGCGTGCTATTGTAAATTAAGTAACAGGCTATTGGACAGTTAATGACGTTAAAAGTTCATTTTCCACGTACGTTAAATATTGTACACTTACATACAGAACACTTTCTAGATTATCGAGTACGTTTTACGATAAACTTCTCATCAAATAAAATATTTAAAACAAGTAATATAAAAAGAAATTTTTTTGAGTCAATTCCTACTTTTTTTCACTATATTGCAGAAAGTCCTTTATAAATAATTTTCATTCATTTTTTTAAGTTTATCTGGACAATCTATTGGTAGATATATGCAACTTAAATAAAAAAAACTAAAACTAATTAATTAAATTTAATTACTGAATTAATATTTGAAAAAACTGTATTAACATCAAGTGTCATCCACTACAAGTTCAAAAAAATTTATTTGAACTTGAGTGGATGACTAAAAAGTATTTTATTAACGACTGAAAATTTCGATAATAATAGAAGAATTGAATTGAATTGAATTACTAAATTGAAATAATAGAAGGAATTGAAAATTTTTTTTCTTAGATTTATTTGTTTTGATAACATCTGCAGAAATTTAAATTTAAATATTTTTACGATTCATAGATTTAATTTAGAATAATCATGAAAGAAATGATATGAAAACTTATTAATTTAAGTAATTAATATTATTCTAATATAAATCAATTCAATATTATTCTAATTTGAATGAATTCAATATTATTCTAATTTGAATGAATTCAATATTGTTCTAATTTGAATGAATTCAATATTGTTCTAATTTGAATGAATTCGATATTATTCTTATTTGAATGAATTGAGTATTATTCGTATTTGAATGAATTCAATATTGTTCTAATTTGAATGAATTCAATATTGTTCTAATTTGAATGAATTCAATATTGTTCTAATTTGAATGAATTCAATATTGTTCTAATTTGAATGAATTCAATAATATTCTAATTTGAATGAATTCAATAATGTTCTAATTTGAATGAATTCAATAATATTCTAATTTGAATGAATTCAATAATATTCTAATTTGAATGAATTCAATAATATTCTAATTTGAATGAATTCAATAATATTCTAATTTGAATGAATTCAATAATATTCTAATTTGAATGAATTCAATAATATTCTAATTTGAATGAATTCAATAATATTCTAATTTGAATGAATTCAATAATATTCTAATTTGAATGAATTCAATAATATTCTAATTTGAATGAATTCAATAATATTCTAATTTGAATGAATTCGATATTATTCTTATTTGAATGAATTCATTATTATTCAGTAAGTTGAGTTGTTAGCCTGTTTATTATTCCTTTATGTATCCTAATTTACCCCTAATTTTCATACAGTGTATTTAATTTCAATTATTTGATATTTGATTTTAGTATGCGTATTTGATTTCAATTATTTTGTATTCAATTTTAATATGTATATTTAATTTCATTGAGTATTTGATTCAATCGAATCTGAAATTTTTTATAAAAAAACCAAACAAACCATTTTTAATGTACTATAATTTAGATTAAAATTTTAATTAATTTTAACTAATTAATTTAGATTAAAATTTTAGTTTTATAAAATAATACATTACTAATATTTATAACATCAGTGGCTTTTTCATAGATAAAAATTAGCTTTATTTCTTAACCAAAAGAAATCCCTAAGGTAATTGAATACTTCCTACACATATTGCGCTAACAGTCTTAATTTATTTTCAATTAGAGACTTGTTTTCATTTAGGAAATTATATAACAACGAGTTTAAGATACTTGCAATAAAAGAATCATTGGAACACTAAAAAGTAAAATAAGCCAAGTAAAATAAAAGGATGTATTTATAAATTAAATAATGTAGTGGTTAGCATTTAAAAATGAAAGATATCTTCATTAATAATTCATAATGTCTTCAGAAATTCTAAATAAAATATTACGATTATTAAAATTAATAATCTATTAAATCTAATAAAAATGAATCTATTAAACTAATAACTATAATAAATCTTTTAATCTAATAATGATAATAAAAATAAATACAATAATATACTAATAACAATAATAAAAATAAATGTAATAATAATCTAATAATAATAATAATAATAATAATAATCTAAGAAAACAATAAAAAGAAAATGGAATATGGAGCAAACCAAACATACGAGGAGGCAATGTGCTTATCTATTAAGAATTAGTGAATCATATTTACAATGTAAACATAAAGGATATTTCGGGACCACACGCAAAGACATAAAACTCTATGATGCATACCTAGAAAATCGAAAAATGTCTTCGCGCATGTTAACTAAAACAAAGGTATTAAAGTTTCACATACCATCCAGAGACATAAGTATTATATGCCACACAGGAAAACCCTAACATAGCCACCTGAAGATGGCAAAATCTATTGACAGCACATGGCAATCTATCTGTTTAAATAGTATTACTGAGAAAAGACGGAAATTCAACTTCTCTTATTTTTCAAGGAAATCCCACCAAAATTTGAACTAAGACAAAATAATGGATAATTCAAAATATGTATAATAGCAGCACATTTTAGATAGATACTCTATAAAACAATATATTCCAAATTTGCTTATAAAAAAAATCTAGAAAATATTGACTTTAAAATATTAAAATGTTAACATAAATGGAAAAGTATTCAATTTATGCAACGAATATAAATAATATTTCCGAATAAAATTATAAATATTTATGTTCAAATATCTTTGAAAATGATTTAATATTTATATAAATTAAGTGTAAAAAATTTAAGTGTAATCTGGCACATATACATTTTTTGCGCAATCCATATTTACTTTTTTTTTATCAATATTATCTCAAATTCCTTTTATTTAGCATCAAATACTACCCAGAATTTATTGATTGGATTCTCATTTTTAAAATTTTATTTCTCTCTACTTCACAAAAACAAGCTTGTCTGAATTTATGCTTGAATGCTTTCCAAAGATGTTTGCTCACCCACAATATCCTTTCAAAAAGTTTTACATTTAAACTCGGTTCTATGGCACACTGCAAGAAAAAAAATGTTTTTAATACCTTTTCTTTTTTCATCTTTATCCATCGACACCTTTAAAGGAAAACTTTAAAATAAAAAAAAAGAAAGAAAACACTTTAAAATAAAAAATAAAAATCTACAGAATTAAGGGTTTGAGATAAAAAAAAACAAATTGCCGTGAATTTTCTCAGCAGTTTTGCTTCACACTCTCTTTGGATTGGATAGGAAGATAGTTTTCGGACCGCTGATTTCAATTGAATTTCCAATCTTTAACCCCTTTAATCATTACACAGCTGATCGGACAGTGTTCCCAAATTAAACACTATCCTATTACATTCAAGAAAGAAACACTTTCAAACTCATTTTTTTTTTTTTTTACAAACTACTCTCTTTTTTTTTTAATTTCAATGAGATCTTGTGTTTCTAATTTTATTTTTCTTTCTTTGTGGTTTAAAATTATTGTCTCATCACAGTTTTTTTGAAAGAGATCGAAATCATTTAAGTACCACAAAAATCTTAATTATGTGGTAAATCTAATCTTATTAAGTGGAATACAAAAGCTCCATCAATTCTTTTAATTCAATCAGTTGGATTTACTCTAGCGCTTTGGATTGTGCAATTAGTATAATAAATAATTTTTAGTAGTTTGGTATTAATTTTTTGTAATATTGTATATTTATTCCTTACTTTTTTCAATTCCTACTATTAGTTCACACTCTACCTATATATATTTATATAGCTTGTTCAAATTTTCAGTCGTTAAAAAAAATTTTTTTATTCATCACTCAAGTTCAAATACAATTTTTTAATTTCTACTGGATGACTCTGTATGTTAATACAGTTTTTTCAAATATTAATTCATTAATTAAATTTAATTAATTAAGTTTAGTTTTATGTGGGATTTTTCCCACATGAAACTAAACTTTTTCTGTTATATAAGATATTTAGAAGGATATAAATTTAGGAATAAATATCGTCAGTGGCGAAGCGTGTAGATCGCTGAAAAAAACTTTCTTTTTCCATAAAAAAAAATAAATTCTCAATTTGATTTTAGGAAGAAAAAAAACATAATAATCGATTTCAAAGTATTAAAATGTAAATAAAAGCGGAAAGAGAATTCAATTTATGCGAAGAATATAAATAATATTTCTGAATAAAATTATAAATATTTATGTTTAAATATCTTTGAAAATGATCCAATATTTATAAAAATTAAGCATGAAAAATAAAAGTGTAATCTAACATATATATACTTTTTTGCGCAAACCATGTTTACTTTTTTTTTATCAATATTATCTCAGATTCCTTTTATTTAGCATGAAATACTACACAGAATTTATTGATTGAATTTTCATTTTTTTTAATTTTATTTCTCTCTACTTCTCAAAAACAAGCTTGTCTGAATTTATGGTTTAATGCTCTCGAACGATGTTTGCTCTTCCGCAATATCCTTTCAAAAAGTTTCACATTTAAACTCAGTTCCATCGCACACACAAGAAAAAAAAATTTTTAATTCCTTTTTTTTTTTTTTTTTTTTTTTTTTCATCCTTATCCATCCACACCTTTAAAGGAAAACTTCAAAATAAAAAAAAAATAAAGCACTTTAAAAGAAAAAAAATTCTACGAAGTTAAGGGTTTGGGATAAAAAAAAAATTATCTGTGAATTTTCTCAGCAGTTTTGCTTCAAACTCTCTTCGGATTGGATAGGAGGATAGTTTTCGGACCGCTGATTTCAATTGAATTTCCAAACTTTAACCCCTTTAATCATTACACAGCTGATCGGACAGTATTTCCAAATTAAACCTTAACCTATTACATTTTGGTGTTCAAGCAAGAAAAACTTTCAAACTCATTTTTTTTTTTTTTTTTTTTTACAATCTAGTATATTTCTTTTTTTTAATTTCAATGAGAATCTTGTGTTTCTAAGTTTTTTAATTCCTTTGTTGTTTAAAATTATTGTCTCATTACAGTTTTTTTATAAAGAGATCGAATTCATTTAAGTACCACAAAAATTCTAATTACGTGGTTTCTAATTCTAATCTTTATTACGTGGAATACAAAAGTTCCAGCAATTCTTTTAATTGAATCGGTTGGGTTTAACGCTATTATCGCTTGTGCTTTGGATTACACAACTAGAAGAATAATTAATAGTTAGTAATTTGGTATTAACTTTTTGTAATATTATTTTATTTATTTATTTTTTTTTTTTTTTACTTTTTTTCTTTCAAAAATTACAAAACATTTTTTTTTTTTATTAATTTCTTCGATGATCAATATATTGTATGAATACCAGAAGACCATTCTTTATTAATTTCTTCTATGATTTATATAATTTATGAATATTTAACACAGGCACTTAAATTTCATTATTTTAACTGAAATTTCTATATTTAATTTTAGATATTTTTTTAAAATTCATATTTAATTTTTTATTGTACAATTAGCATAATTCACAATAACATTTTGTGTTGGTCTGACAGATGTGGTATCCAAAATTATAAAATCCTCACGAAGCCAATCTGACGATGGAAAAGTCTATTGCCAAAGTGCATGTCAATCTATCAGTTTAAATAATGATGCTAAACAAAGATGAAATTCGAAAATTTTTTCAAGTAAATCTCTGCAAAATTTCAACTAAATAATAATAATTGAAATTCAAAATATGTGGAATAACAGCACATTTTAGATGGATATTTCATAAAAAAAATTCTCAATTTGATTTTAGGGAAAAAAAATCGACTTTAAAGTATGAACATGTTAATAAAAGAGGAAAGGAATTCAATTTATGCAACGAATATAAAAAATATTTCCGAATAAAATGCTAAATATTTATATTTAAGTACCTTTGAACATGTTTCAATGTTTATAAAAATTAAGTATAAAAAAATGAACTGTAATCTGACATATACAGTTTTATTTATTTATTTTTTTTTTTGCGCAATCCATATTTGCTTTTTTCTTATTAATATTATCTCAGATTCCTTTTATTTAGCATGAAATACTAAGCAGAATTCATTGATTGGATTCTCATTTTTTTTTATTTTATTTCTCTCTACTTCTCAAAAACAAGCTTGTCTGAATTTATCGTCGAATGCTTTCGAACGATGTTTGCTCTTCCGCAATATTCTTTCAAAAAGTTTTACACTTAAACTCGGTTCCATCGCACATTGCAAAAAAAAAAAAAAAGTTTTTAATTCATTTTTTTTTTCATCCTTATCCATATACACCTTTAAAGAAAAACGTTAAAATAAAAAAAATAAAAAAAGATAACACTTTAAAATTAAAAAAAAATACTACAGTGTTAAGGGTTTGGGATAAAAAAAATTTCTGTGAATTTTCTCACTAGTTTTCCTTCAAACTCTCTTTGGATTGAATAGGATGATAGTTTTCGGACCGCTGATTTCAATTGAATTTCCAATCTTTAACCCCTTTAATCATTACACAGCTGATCGAGCAGTGTTCCCAAATTAAACCTTAACCTATTACATTTTGGTATTCAAGAAAGAAACACTTTCAAACTCATTTTTTTTTTTTTTTTTTTTTTTTTTTTTTTTGCATCTAGTCTCTTTTTTTTTTTAATTTCAATGAGATCCCGTGTTTTTAATTTTATTTTTATTCCTTTGTGGTTTAAAATTATTGTCTCATCACAGTTTTTTTTAAAGAGAGTGAATTCATTTAAGTACCACAAAATTCTTAATTACGTGGTTTCTAATTCTAATCTTTATTAAGTGGAATGCAAATGTTCCAGAAATTCTTTTATTTGAATCAGTCGGGTTTAACGCTATTATCTCTAGCGCTTTGTATGACACAATTAGCAGAATAATTAATAGTTAGTAACTTGGTATTACCTTTTTTGTAATTAGATTTTTTTTTTTTTTTTTTTTTTTGCAAAAATTACAGATTATTTTTTTTTATTTCTTCGATTATCAAAATAATTTATGAATATTTAACGCTTAGCTTTTAATGTTTTAACTTAATATTTATTAGTTAATTTTAGATAAGTTTTTTTTAAAAATTCATATTTAATTTCTTTTAATGTACAATTACCATTATTCACAATAACATTTTGAGTTGGTTCGATACATGTGGTATGAAATATTATAAAATCCTCAAATAGCCAATCTGACGATGAAAAGTCTATTGCTAAATAGTACTATGTCGGTCTATCAGTATAAATAATATTGCTGACCATAGATAGAAATACATCTTTTTTTTTCAAGGAAATTCCTCCAAAATTTGAACTGAACCATAATAATGGATAATTCAAAATGTGTGAAATAACAACACAATTTAGATATATATTCCATTAAAAAAAATTCTGAATTTGGTTATCGAAAAAAAAAATCTTGAATATCGACTTTGAATTGTTAAAATATTAATAAAAGCGGAATTCAATTTATGCAACAAATATAAATAATGTTTTCGAATAAAATGATAAATATTTACGCTTTAATATCTTTGAAAATGATTCAGTAATTATAAAAAGTAAGTGTAAAAAATCAAAATGTAATCTGGCATATATATATTTTTTTGCTCAATTTATATTTCCTTTTTTTATCAATATTTTCTCAAATTTATTTTATTTCGCATGAAATACTACTCATAATTTATTGATTGGATTCTCATATTTTTTTAAATTTTATTTCTCAAAAACAAGCTTGTCTGAATTTATAGTTGAATGCTCTCGAACGCTGTTTGCTCTTCCGCAATATCCTTTCAAAAAGTTTTACATTTAAACTCGGTTCCATCGCACGCACAGAAAAAAAACTGCTTTTAATTCCTTTTTTTTTTTCATCCTATCCATCGACACCTTTAAAGGAAAACTTTAAAATAAAAAAAAAAATACTACTGAGTTAAGGGTTTGGGATTAAGAAAAAAAACTGTGAATTTTCTCAGCAGTTTTGCTTCAAACTCTCTTCGGATCGGATAGGAGGATAGTTTTCGGACCGCTGATTTCAATTGAATTTCCAATCTTTAACCCCTTTAATTATTACACAGCTGACCGGACAGCGTTTCCAAATTAAACCTTAACTTATTACATTTTGGTGTTCAAGAAAGAAACACTCTCAAACTCATTTTTTTTTTTTTTTACAATCTATTCTCTTTTTTTTACTTCAATGAGAATCTTGTGTTTCTAATTTTATTTCTATTCCTTTGTGGTTTAAAATTATTGTCTCATCACAGTTTTTTTTTAAAGAGGTCGAATTCATTTAAGTACCACAAAACTCTTAATTACAGGGTTTCTAAATCTAATCTTTATTAAGTGGAATACAAAAGTTCCTGCAATTCTTTTAATTGAATCATTTGGGTTTAACGCTATTATCGCTAGCGCTTTGGATAACACAATTAGTAAAATAGTTAATAGTTAGTAATTTGGTATTAACTTTTTGCAATTTTTTTCTTACTTTTTGTGTTGCAAAAATTACAGATAATTTTGTTTTATTAATTTCATCGGCTATCAAAATAATTTATGAATATTTAATATATTCACTGAAATTTCAATATTTTAACTGAACTTCATTATTTAATTTTAGGTAATTTTTTAAATTCATATTTAATTTTTTAATGTACAATTAGCATTATTCACAATAACATTTTGTGTTGGTTTGACACAAAAGGAATCCAATATGATACAATACTCACGTAGCCATTCTGACGATGGAAAAGTCTATCGCCAAAGTGTATATCAGTTTAAATAATAATGCTAAACAAAGATGAAATACAATTTTTTTTTTCAAGGAAATCCCTCCAAAATTTCAACTAAACCATAATAATGGATAATTCAAAATATGTGGAATAACAACACATTTTAGATATTTATTCCATAAAAAAATCTCAATTTGGTTTTAGGATAATAAAATCTACTTTAAAGTATTAAAATATTAATAAAATCGAAAAGGAATTCAATTTATGCAACGATTATAAATAATATTTCCGAATAAAATGATAAATATTAATGTTTAAATGTCTTTCAAAAGGATTCAATATTTATAAAAATTAAGTATAAAAAATTAAAGTGTAATCTGACGTATACTTTCTTCCTTTTTTGCGCAATCGATATTTACTTTTTTTTATCAGTATTATCTCAGATTCCTTTGGTTTAAGCATGAAATACTACCCAGAATAAGATGATAAATATTTATGTTTAAAAATCTTTGAAAATGATTCAATATTTATAAAAATTTAGTGTAAAAATTAAAGTGTAAGCTAAGAAGTGTAAAGTGTAAACTGAAAAATTTAGTGTAAAAAATTAAAGTGTAATTGAGAATTTTTTTTATGGAATATCTATCTAAAATGTGTTGCTATTAAACATATTTTGAATTATCCATTATTATGGTTTAGTTGAAATTTTGGAGGGATTTCCTTGAAAAAAAAATTGTATTTCATCTTTGTTTAGCATTAATATTTAAGCTGACATACACTTTGGCAATAGACTTTTCCATCGTCAGATTGGCTACGTGAGCAGTTTATAATATTGGATTCCACTTGTGTCAAATCAACACAAAATGTTATTGTGAATAATGCTCATTGTACATTAAAAACATTAAATATGAATTTTAAAAAATTATCTAAAATTAAATAATGAAGTTTAGTTAAAATATTGAAATTTCCGTTAATATGTTAAATATTCATAAATTATTTTGATAGTCGAAGAAATTAATAAAAAAAATGATCTGTAATTTTTGCAACAAAAAAAAAAAAAGAAAAAAAGTAATATTGCAAAAAGTTAATACCAAACTACTAACTATTAAATTACTAACAAGATATATAAATATATATAGGGAGAGTGTGAACTAATAGTAAGAATTGTAAAAAAGTAAGAAATAAAAATTCCACTATTACAAAAAATTAATTCCAAACTACTTACTATTAATTATTCTACTAATTGTACTCAAATACTAGAGCGATAATAGCGTAAAACTGTTTTTGTATTCCACTTAAAAAGATTATAATTAGAGACCACGTAATTAAAAGTTTTGTGGTACTTAAATGAATACGATCTCTTTAAAAATAACTGTGTCGAGATAATAATTTTAAACCACAAAGGAATAAAAATAAAATTAGAGACACAAGATTCTCATTGAAATTAAAAAAGAAAGAGATTAGAATGTAAAAAAAAAAATGAGTTTGTAAGTGTTTCTTTCTTGGACACCAAAATTTAGTAGGTTGAGGTTTAATTCGGAAACACTGTCCGATCAGCTGCGTAATGATTAAAGGGGTTAAAGATTGGAAATTGAATTGAAATCAGCGGTCCGAAAACTATCCTCCTATCCAATGCAAAGAAAGTTTGAAGCAAAACTGCTGAGAAAATTCAGAGGCAATTTTTTTTTATCCCAAACCCTTAACTCTGTAGCATTTTTTTTTTTTTTTTTTTTTTTTTTTTTTTTTTTTTGTTTTAAAGTGTTTTCTTTCTTTTTTTATTTTAAAGTTTTCCTTTAAATGTGTCGATGGATAAGGATAAAAAAAAAAAAGGAATTAAAATTTTTTTTTTTCTGTGTGTGCGATGGAACCGAGTTTAAATGTAAAACTTTTTGAAAGAATATTGCGGAAGAGCATACATCGTTCGAGAGCATTCAACCATAAATTCAGACAAGCTTGTTTTTGAGAAGTAGACAAATAAAATTAAAAAAATATATATATATGTGAATCCAATCAATAAATTATGGGTAGTATTTCATTCTAAATAAAAAAGAATCTGAGATAATATCGATCAAAAAAATTAAATATGCATTCCGCATAAAAAATATATATACGCCAGAATACATTTTAATTTTTTATACTTAATTTTTATAAAAATTGAATCATTTTCAAAGGTATTTAAGCATAAATATTTATCATTTTATGTTATTATAGGAAATGTTATTGATATCCGTTGTATAAATTGAATTATTTTCTGATATTATTAATATGTTAAATAGAAAAAGGGAAATTAGAAATTAAAATTAAAATTAGAAACACAAGATTCTCATTGAAATTAAGAAAAGAAAGAGACTAGAATGAAAGAAAAAAAATGAGTTTGTAAGTGTTTCTCTCTTGAACACCAAACTGTAATAGGTTGAGGTTTAATTCGGAAACACTGTCCGATCAGCTGTGTAATGATTAAAGGTGTTAAAGATTGGAAATGCAATTAAAATCCGCGGTCTGAAAACTATCCTCCTATCCAATCAGAAGAGAGTTTCAAGCAAAACTGCTGAGAAAATTTACAGAATTCTTTTTTTTATTATCTAAAATTCAATAATGAAATTTAAGTTAAAATATTGAAATTTAAGTAAATGAGTTAAATATTTATAAATTATTTTGATAGTCGAAGAAATTAATAAAAAAATTTTCTGCAACTTTTTCAGAAACAAGTAATATAAAAAAAAATTTTAAATCAATATCTACTTTGTTTCACTATATTGCAGAAAGTTCTTTAGGTACTTACGTATTAACGATACCTTGATGACAGTTGCGCCAATAAAGAGCACACGAGTCAACCGCAGCTACAAATTTGGCGGTTTTTAAGTGGCGCCAATAACACTTAAAATTTTTGTTCCAAATAATAAAGTATATAAAACACTTCATTTAAAATCAAAACACTTTCAAAATAATTCACGCATGTAATTGTTCCAATCTATAACAGTTTTATCCGATAAATCAAGTTGCTTTTCACAAAATTTAATCGAAGTCAACTCCTCGCACCAGCAGTATATGAATCTCAAAGCTGTACAAAATGGAATTCTGCTTTCCTCAAACCAGTTATGTTTTCTAAGTGCCACACGATAAGCACACTGACTGAAATTGCATTTCCAAAACTTACGTTTACCAAAATAACGTTTCATGTCATGGGAATTGGGACATTTTCGTTGTTTTGGTAAAATATTTCGCTCCTGAAAAAATAAAATTGCTTCTTGTTCTGTTTCTGGCAAATCCCAAATACGCATTTTCGTAACACTACAAAATGGCGTCAAAACACAGCAAATCTGCAGCTGTTAGATTGGCGCCACTTAAAAACCGCCAAATATGTAGCTGTTAGATTGGCGACACTTAAAAACCGCCAAGACTGTCACCAAGGTATCGTTAATACATAAGTACCGTCTTTTATAAATAAAGTTGAAATTATCCTCTTACATCTAGCGCCATCTATTGGTAGATTCGTTCAACTTAAATCTAAAAAAAAATTAAATTAAAAATTTATATTTAATTAATAAAGTAATATTTGAAAAAAAAACTGTATTAATATCAAGTGTTATCCATTACAAGTTGTATGTAAGTATTTTAACTTGAATGGATGAATAAAAAGTATTTTATTAACGATTGAAAATTTCAACAAGATATATAACTATATATAGGGAGAGTGCGAACTAATAGTAGGAATTGAAAAAAATAAGTAATAAAATCCAATGTTGCAAAAAGTTAATTCCAAACTACTAAATATTAATTATTCTACTAATTGTGTAATCCAAAGCACTAGCGTTAAATCCAACTGATTCAATTAAAAGAATTGCTGGAACTTTTGTTTTACACTTAACATAAATTAGAATCAGGAACCACGTAATTAAGATTTTTTAGGTACTTAAATGAATTCGATCTCTTTAAAAAAAAGTGTGATGAGACAATAATTTTAAACCACAAAGGAATAAAAATAAAATTAGAAATACAAGATTCTCATAGAAATTAAAAAAAGAAAGAGACTAGATTGTAAAAAAAAAAAAAAGTGAGTTTGAAAGTGTTTCTTTCTTGAATGTAATAGGTTAAGGTTTAATTCGGAAACACTGTCCGATCAGCTGTGTAATGATTAAAGGGGTTGAAGATTGGAGATTCAATTGAAATCAGCGGTCCGAAAACTATCCTCCTATCCAATCCAAAGAGAATTTGAAGCAAAACTGCTGAGAAAATTCTCAGAAAATTGTTTTTTTTTATCTCAAACCCTTAACTCAGCAGTATTTTTTTCATTTTATTTTAAAGTGTTTTCTTTTTTTTTTTTTTTATTTCAAAGTTTCCTTTAAAGGTGTCGATGAATAAGGCTTAAAAAAAAGGAATTAAAAATAATTTTTACTTTTTTTTTTGCAGTGTGCGATGGAATCGAGTTTAAATGTAAAACTTTTAGAAAGGATATTGCGGAAGAGCAAACATCGTTCGAAAGCATTCGACCATAAATTCAGACAAGCTTGTCTTTGAGAAGTAGAGGAATAAAATTTTTAAAAAAATGTGAATCCAATCAATAAATTCTGGATAGTATTTCATGCTAAATAAAAGGAATATGAGATAATACTGATAAAAAAAAGTAAATATGGATTGCGTATAAAAAATATATCTATATGCAAGATCACACTTTAATTTTTTATACTTACTTTTTTTAAATATTGCATCGTTTTCAAAGATATTTAAGCATAAATATTTATAATTTTATTCCGAAATATTATTTATAGCCGTTGCATTAATTGAATTTTTTCCCGCTTTTATTAACATGTTAATATTTGAAAGTCGATATTTTCAAGATTTTTTTTCTATAACTAAAGTGGGAATTTATTTGTTTATTGAGTATCTGTCTAAAATGTGTTGTTATTTCACATATTTTGAATTATCCATTATTATGGTAGAGTTTAAATTTTTCAGGAATATTCTTGAAAAAAAATTTTGTATTTCGTCTTTGTTTCGCATAGTTATTTAAGCTGATAGACTGACTTACGAATTGGCAATAAACCTTTCCATCGTCAGAATGGCTACGTGAAGATTTTATAATATTTGAGGCCACATGTGTCAAACCAACACAAAATGTTGTTGTGAATAATGCTAATTGTGCATTAAAAAAATGAAATTTGAATTTTTTTAAATATTATCTAAAGCCAAATAATGAAATTTAAGTTAAAGTATTGAAATTTAAGTGGATATATTAACTAGTCATAAATTATTTTGATAGTCGAAGAAATAATAAAAAAAAATGTTCTGCAACTTTTGCAAAAACAAGTAATATAAATAAAAAATTTTTAAACTCAATTCCTACTTTTTTCACTATATTGCAGAAAGCTAACCTTTATAAATAAAGTTGAAATTTTCCTCTTACATCAGACGCCATCTATTGGAAGATACATGCAACTTAAATCTCAAAAAGACTAAAATTAATAATTTAAATTTAATTAATGAATTAATATTTGAAAAAACTGCATTAACACCAAGTGTCATCCACTATAATTAGCCATGTATTCCTTTGTACTTGAATGGATGAATAAAAAGTATTTTATTAACAATTGAAAATTTGAACAAGATATATAGAGAGAGAGTAATTTGAAATAGTAGTAATTAATAGTAGTAATTTGAAAAGCAAAATAATCTAATTATAAAATGTTAATAAGAAACTAACTATTAATTATTCTACTAAATGTGTAATCCAAAGCGTTAGCGATAATAATGTTAAACCCAACTGATTCAATTAAAAGAATTGCTGGAACTTTTGTATTCCACTTAATAAAGATTAGAATTAGAAATCCCGTAATTGAGACTTTTATGGTACTTAAATGAATTTGATCTCTTTAAAAATACTGTGAGGAGACAATAATTTCAAACCCCAAAGGAATAAAAATAAAATTGGAAACGCAAGATTCTCATTGAAATTAAAAAAAAGGAAGAGACTAGATTGTAAAAAAAAATTGAGTTTAAAAGTGTTTCTTTCTTGAACACCAAAATGTAATAGGTTAAGGTTTAATTTGGAAACACTGTCCGATCAGCTGTGTAATGATTAAAGGGGTTAAAGTTTGGAAATTCAATTGAAATCAGTGGTCCGAAAACTATCCTCCTATCCAATCCAAAGAGAGTTTGAAGCAAAACTGCTGAGAAAATTCACGGAAATTTTTTTTTTTTTTTATCCCAAACCCTTAACTCTGTAGATTTTTTATTTTTATTTTAAAGTGTTTTCTTTCATTTCTTTTTTATTTTAAAGTTCTCCTTTAAAGGTGTCAATGGATAAGGATGAAGAAAAAAAGGAATTATAAATTTTTTTTTTTTTTTTTTTTTTTTTTTTTTGTTTGCAGTGTGCGATGGAACCGGGTTTAAATGTAAAACTTTTGAAGGGATATTGCGGAAGAACAAACATCGTTCGAAGGCATTCAACCATAAATTCAGACAAGCTTGTTTTTGAGAAGTAGAGAGAAATAGAATAAAAAAAAATATATCAGAATCCAATCAATAAATTCTGAGTATTATTTCATGCTAAATAAAAAGAATCTGAGATAATATTGATTAAAAAAAATTTAAATATTGATTGCGCACAAAAAATATATATATGCCAGATTACACTTTAATTTTTTATACTTATTTTTTATAAATATTGAATCATTTTCAAAGATATTTAAATATAAATATATATAATTTTATTTCTGAAATATTATTTATATTCGTTGCGGAAATTAAATTCTTTTCCGCTTTTATTAACATTTTAATACTTTAAAGTCGAAATTTTTTTTCCTAAAACCAAATAATTGAATATTAAACCAAATTGAGAACGTATAAACCTTAAAGTCGATTTTTTTTTATGGAGTATCTATATAAAATTTGTTGTTATTTCACATATTTTGAATTATCCACTATTATGGTTTAATTCAAATTTTTCAAGATTTTCTAGAAAAAAATTTTGTATTTCATCTTAGTTTAGCATTATTATTTAAACGGATAGATTGACATACACTTTGGCATAGACATTATCCATCGTCAGATTGGCTACGTGAGGGTTTCATAATATTTGATACCACATGTGTCAAACCAACACGAAATGTTATTGTGAATAATGCTAATTGTACCTTAAAAAATTAAATATGAATTTTAAAAAAAATTATTTAAAATTAAATAATTGAAGTTTAAGTTATAATATTGAAATTTAAGTGAATGTATTAAATATTGATAAATTATTTCGATAGTCGAAGAAATTAATAAAAAAATGGTCTGCAATTTTTCCAACAAAAAAAGTAAGGAGAAAAAATCCAATATTACAAAAAGTTAATACCAAGCTACTAACTATTAATTATTCTTCTAATTGTGTAATCCAAAGCTCTAGCGATAATAGCGTTACACCCAACTGATTCAATTAAAAGAATTGCTGCAACTTTTGTATTCTACTTAATAAAGATTAGAATTAGAAACCAAGTAATTAAGATTTTTGTGGTACTTAAATGAATTCGATCTCTTTAAAAAAACTGTGATGAGACAATAATTTTAAACCACAAAGGAATAAAAATAAAATTTGAAACACAAGATCACATAGAAATTAAAAAAAGAATGACACTAGATTGTAAAAAAAAAAAATGAGTTTGAAAGTTTTTCTTTTTTTAACGCAATAGGTTAAGGTTTAATTTGCAAACACTGTCCGATCAGCTGTGAAATGATTACAGGTGTTAAAGATTGGAAATTGAATTGAAATCAGCGGTCCGAAAACTATCCTCCTATTCAATCCAAAGAGAGTTTGAAGCAAAACTGGTGAGAAAATTCACAGCAATTTTTATCCCAAACCCTTAACTCTGTATTATTTTTTTATTTTATTTTAAAGTGTTTTCTTTCTTCTTTTTTTATTTTAAAGTTTTCATTTAAAGGTGTCGATGGATAAGGACAAAAAAAGGGAATTAAAAATATATATATTTTTTTTTTTTTTTGCAGTGTGCGAGGGAACCGAGTTTAAATGTAAAACTTTTTGAAAGGATATTGTGGAAGAGCAAACATCGTTCGAATGCATTCAGCCATAAATTCAGACAAGCTTGTTTTTCAGAAGCAGAGAGAAATAAAATTATAAAAAATATATTAGAAACCAATCAATATATTCTGGGTAGTGTTTTATGCTAAATAAAAAGAATCTGAGATAATATTGATAAAAAAAAGTAAATATGGAATTCGCAAATATATATATATATATATGCTAGATTACACTTTAACTTTTTATACTTAGTGTTTCTAAATATTGAATCAATTTCAAAGATATTTAAACATAAATATTTATCATTTTATTTTGAAATATTATTTATATTCGTCGCATAAATTAAATTCTTTTTCGCTTTTATTAACATTTTATTACTTTAAAGTCGATGATATCAAGTAAAACTTAAAACTTTTAAAATGAAATTGAGAATTTATTTTTTTTATGGAATATCTATTTAAAATGTGTTGTTATTACACATATATTAAATTGTCCATTATTATGACTTAGTTCAAATTTTGGAGAGATTTCCTTGAAAAAAAAATTTATATTTTATCTTTGCTTAGCTTTATTATTTAAACTGATAGACTGACATACACTCGACAATAGACTTTTTCATCGTCAGATTGGCTACGTGAGGATTTTATAATATTGGATACCACATGTGTGAAACCAACGCAAAATGTTATTGTGTATTATGCTAATTGTACATTAAAAATATTATATATGAATTTAAAAAAAAAATATCTTAATTTAAATAATGAAATGCAAGTTGTAATATTGAGATTTAATTGAATGTGTTAAATATTCATAAATTATTTTCGAAGAATTTAATAAAAAAATGGTATGTAAATTTTGCAAACAAAAAAATAGTAAAGAAAATTTTTTCTAATGTTACAAAAAGTTAATACCAAACTACTAACTAGTAATTATTCTACTAACTGTGTAATCCAAACCGCTAGCGATAATAGCGTTAAACCCAACTGATTCAATTAAAAGAATTGCTGGAACTTTTGTAATCCAAGAGATAATTTTGTAATCCAAAAGATCAGAATTAGAGACCAAGCAATTAAGATTTTTGTGGTATTTAAATGAATTCGATCACTTTAAAAAAACTGTGACGAGACAATAATTTTAAACCACAAAGGAATAAAAATAAAATTAGAAGTAACACAAGACCTCTTTGAAATTTAAAAAAAAGAAAGAGAGAATAGATTGCAAAAAAAAAAAGAACATGAGTTTGAAAGTGTTTCTTTCTTGAACACCAAAAGGTAATAGGTTAAGATTTAATTTGGAAATACTGTCCGATCAGCTGTGTAATGATTAAAGGGGTTAAAGATTGGAAATTCAATTGAAATCAGCGGTCCGAAAACTATCCTCCTATCCAATCCAAAGAGAGTTTGAAGCAAAACTGCTGAGAAAATTCACAGAAAATTTTTTTTTATCCCAAACCTTTAAATCTGTGGTATTTTTTTTTTCGTTTTAAAGTATTTTCTTTCTTTCTTTTTTTATTTTAAAGTTTTCCTTTAAAGGTGTCGATGGATAAGGATAAAGAAAAAAAGGAATTAAAAAACATTTTTTTTTTTTGCAGTGTGCGGTGGAACCGAGTTTAAATGTAAAACTTTTTGAATTGATATTGTGGTAGAACAAACATTGTTCGAAAGCATTCAACCATAAATTCAGACAAGCTTGTTTTTGAGAAGTAGAGAGAAATAAAATTTTAAAAAAATTGAGACTCCAATCAATAATTTCTGGGTAGTATTTCATGCTAAGTAAAAGAAATCTGAGATAATATTGATAAAAAAAAATAAATATGGATTGCATATAAAAATATATCTATATGCTAGATTACACTTTAATTTTTTATATTTCATTTTTATAAATATTGAATTATTTTCAAAGATAGTTAAACATAAATATTTATCATTCTATTCGGAAATATTATTTATATTCTTTGCATGAATTGAATTCCTTTCCGCTTTTGTTAACATTTTAATATTTTTAAGTTTTTTTTTCTCAAACAAATTGAGAAATTAATTTTTATGGAATATCTATCTAAAATGTGTCGTTATTACACATATATTGAATTGTCCATTATTATGGTTTAGTTCAAATTTTGCAGGGATTTCCTTGAAAAAAAGTTTTGTATTTCATCTTTGTTTGGCATTATTATTTAAACTGATAGACTAACATACACTTTGGCAAAAGACTTTTCCATCCTGAAATTGGCTACGTGAGGGTTTTATAATATTTGTTACCACATGTGTCAAATCAATACAAAATTTTATTGTGAATAATTCCAATTGTACGTCAAAAAAATTAAATATGAACTTTTCAAAAAATTATGGGAAATTAAATAATGAAATTCAAGTTAAAATATTGAAATTTAAGTGAATGTTCAATATTCATAAATTTGTTTTATTGTAGAAGAAATTAAATGGTTTGTAATTTTTGAAAAAAAAAGTAAGGAAAAAATCTAATGTTACAAAAAGTTAATACCCAACTACTAATTATTAATTATTCCACTAATTGTGTAATCCAAAGCGCTGTCGATAATAGTAATAAACCCGACTGAGTCAATTAAAAGAATTGCTGGAAAGAAAAGAATTGCTGCACGTAATTCAGATTTTTGTGGTACTTAAATGAATTCGATCTCTTTAAAAAGAACTGTGGTGAGACAAAATTTTCAACCGCAAAGGAATAAGAATAAAATTAGAAACACAAGATCTCAATGGAATTAGAAAAAAAGAAAGAGAGTAGTTTGTAAAAAAATGAGTTTGAAAGTGTTTCTTACTTGAACACAAAAATGTGATAGGTTAAGGTTTAATTTGGGAACACTGTCCGATCAGCTGTGTAATGATTAAAGGGGTTAAAGATTGGAAATTCAATTGAAATCAGTGGTCCGAAAACTATCCTCCTATTCAATCCAAAGAGAGTTTGATGCAAAATGCTGAGAAAATTCACAGGAAATTTTTATTTATCCCAAACCCTTAACTCTGTAGAATTTTTTTAATTTTATTTTAAAGTATTTTCTTTCTTTTTTTTTTATTTTAAAGTTTTATTTAAAGGTGTCGATGGATAAGGTTGAAAAAAAAGGGAATTAAAAACCTTTTTTTTTTTTTTGCAGTGTGCGATGGAATCGAGTTTAAATGTAAAACTTTTTGAAAAGATATTATAGAAGAGCAAACATCGTTCGAAAGCATTCAACCATAAATTCAAACAAGCTTGTTTTTGAGAAGTAGAGAGAAATAAAATAAAAAAAAATATATGAGAATCCAATCAATAAATCGGGGTAGGATTTCATGCTAAATAAAAAGGTATCTCAGATAATATTAATAAAAAAAAATATAGGGATTGCGCATAAAAAAATATATATATGCCAGATTATACTTTAATTTTTTATACTTAATTTTTATAAATAGTGAATCATTTTCAAAGATATTTAAACATAAATATTTATCATTGTATTCGGAAATATTATGTATATTCTTTGCATAAATAGAATTCCGCTTTTATTAACATTTTAATACTTTAATGTCGATTTTCAGGTTTTTGTTTTTTATTTTTTTTACAACCAAATTGAGAAGTTATTTTTTTTTGTGATGTCTATTTAAAATATGCTTTTATTCCACAAATTTTGAATTATCTATTATCATGGTTTAGTTCAAATTTTGCAAGGATTTTCTAGAAAAAAAAGTTGCATTTCATCTTTGTTTAGCATTATTATTTAAACTCATAGACTGCCATACACTTTGGCAATAGACTTTTCATCGTCAGATTCGCTACGTGAGGATTTTATAATATTGAATACCATATGGGTGAAACCAACACAAAATGTTATTGCGAATAATGCTAACTGTACATTAAAAAATGAAATATGAATTTTTAAAATATTATCTGAAACTATTGATGAAATTTAAGTGCGTGTGTTAAATATTCATAAATTATTTAAATAATAGAAGAAATTAATGAAGAATGGTCTGTAACTTTTGCCAAAAAAAGAAAAAAGTAAAGAAAAAATTCTAATGTTACAAACAGTTAATACCAAACTACTAACTATTAAATTTTCTACTAATAATTATAAAAAGCTAATACCAATTGCTGACTATTAATTATTCAACTAACTGTGTAATCCAAAACGCTAGTGATAATAGCATTAAACTCAACTGATTCAATTAAAAGAATTGCTGGAACTTTTGTATTCCACTTAATAAAGATTAGAATTAGAAATCACGTAATTAAGATTTTTTTGGTACTTAAATGAATTCGATCTCATTAAAAAAAGCTGCGATGAGACAATAATTTTCAACCATAAAGGAATAAAAATAAAATTAGAAAAACAAGATCTCATTAAAATTAAAAAAAGAAAGAGACTAGATTGTAAAAAAAAAAATGAGTTTGAAAGTTTTTCTTTTTGTAACGCAATAGGTTAAGGTTTAATTTGCAAACACTGTCCGATCAGCTGTGAAATGATTAAAGGTGTTAAAGATTGGAAATTCAATTGAAATCAGCGGTCCGAAAACTATCCTCCTATTCAATCCAAAGAGAGTTTGAAGCAAAACTGGTGAGAAAATTCACAGCAATTTTTTTTATCCGAAATCCTTAACTCTGTAGTATTTTTTTTTTTTTTTTTATTTTAAAGTTTTTTTTTTTTTTTTTTTTTTTTTTTCTTTTAAAGTTTTCGTTTAAAGGTGTCGACGGATAAGGATAAAAAAAAAGGAATTTAAAACATATTTTTTTTTTCAGTGTGCGATGGAACCGAGTTTAAATGTAAAACTTTTTGGAAGGATATTGCGGAAGAGCAAACATCGTTCGAAAGCATTCAACCATAAATTCAGACAAGTTTGTTTTTGAGTAGAGAAATAAAATTTAAAAAAAAAATGAGAATACAATCAATAAATTCTGGGTAGTATTTCATGCTAAATAAAAGGAATCTCAGATAATATTGATAAAAAAAGTAAATATGGATTGCGCATAAAAAATATATCTATATGCAAGATTACACTTTAATTTTTTATACTTAATTTTTATAAATATTGAATCATTTTCAAAGATATTTGAACATAAATATTTAGCATTTTGTTTCGAAATATTATTTATATTCGTTGCATAAATTGAATTCGTTTCCGCTTTTATTAATAATTAAATATTTTAAAGTCGAAATTCTCAAGATTTTGTTTCTATAATCAAATTGGAAATAAACTTGAAAATTGGAAATTGGAAATTGGTATCTAAAACATGTTGTTATTTCGCATATTTTCAATTATCCATTATTATGGTTTAGTTCAAATTTTGCTGGGATTTTCCTCAGAGAAAAGATGGTGTATTCCCATCTTTGGACAGTAATATTATTTAAAGTGATAGACTAACATAAATTTTGCATACATTGACATACATTTTAACATACAGTAATATTTTTTAAACTGATAGGCTAACATGCATTTTGGCAATAGACTTCTCCGTCGTCAAATTGGCTTGATGAGATTTTTATAATATTTGATACCATATGGGTCAAACCAACACAAAATGTTATTGTGAATATTGCTAATTGTACATTAAAAAAATTAAATATGAATTTAAAAAAAAATATTGAAATTTTAGAGAATGTGTTAAATATTTATAAATGAAGAAAAAAATCCAATGTTACAAAAAGTTAATGCAAAATTACTAACTAATTATTCTACTAATTGCGTAATCCAAAGTGCTGGTGATAATAGCGTTAAATCCAACTGATTCAATTAAAAGAATTGCTGGAACTTTTGTATTCCGCTTAATAAAGATTGGAAGTAGACACCACGTAATTAAGAATTTTTGTGGTATTTAAATGAATTCGATCTCTTTAAAAAAAATGTTATGGGACAATAATTTTTACAAAGGAATAAAAATAAAATTAGAAACACAAGATCTCTTTGAAATTAAAAAAGAAGGGTAGTAGATTGTAAAAAAAAAAAAAAAACGAGTTTGAAAGTGTTTCTTTCTTGAACACCAAATGTAATAGGTTAATGTTTAATTTGGGAACACTCTCCGATCAGCTATGTAATGATTAAAGGGGTTAAAGATTGGAAATTCAATTGAAATCAGCGTCCGAAAACTATCCGCCTATCCAATCCAAAGAGAGTTTGAAGCAAAACTGCTGAGAAAATGTACAGAATTTTTTTTTATCCCCAACCCTTAACTCTGTAGTTTTTTTTTTTTTTTTTTTTAGAGTGTTGTCTTCCTTTTTTTCATTTTAAAGTTTTTCTTTAAAGGTGTCGATGGATAAGGTTAAAAAAAAGGAATTAAAAACAATTTTTTTTTCTGTGTGTGCGATGAAACCGAGTTTAAATGTAAAACTTTTTGAAAGGATATTGCAACAGAGAAAACATCGTTCCAAAGCATTCAACCATAAACTCAGACAAGCTTGTTTTTGAGAAGTAGAGAGAAATAAAAAAAAATATGAGCATCCAATCAATAAATTCTGGGTAGTATTTCATGCTAAATAAAAGGAATCTCAGATATTATAGATAAAAAAAAACGTTAATATGGATTGCGCAAAAAAATATGCTTTTGCCAGGTTACACTTCAATTTTTTTTAATTTAATTTTTATAAATATTGAATCATTTTCAAAGATATACAAGCATAAATATTTATCATTTTATTTTGAAATATTAATTTAATTCTTTTCCGCTTTTATTAACATTTTAATACTTTAAATTCGATTTAAAAATTTTTTTTGCCAAATTGAGAATTAATTTTTTATGGAATATCCATCTAAAATGTGTTGTTATTACATATATTATTATATCGTAGTTCAAAATTTGACGGGAGTTCTTTGAAAAAAAGTTATATTTCCATCTTTGCCTAGTAATAATATTTGAGATCTGATGGCCGAGTGACTGGCGTTCTGGGTCTCTGTGGCACTTTTTTCTTGTTCAAGTTGCGGTGGTTGATTATAGGGGTTCGAAATCCACTTTACACCGTCCATAGGCCCTTGTCCAATATGACTGTAGAGCGTTGATCATAGGATGACAACTCTACCCTTTAAAAAGAAAACATCTTCTGCCTCGAAATCTGTCTGTAGGCTGACGCTCTTGGTCCACCATGAGGTTGTTGCGCCAATGAAGAAAAATGTGTGCCATATTATTAAACCTATTGCAGAACGTAACCTATAATTACATTTATATTGTTAAAAATTTTAATATGGCTATATAAGTGGTATTCAATAATTTAATCAATAATTATGGATTTATGATGTATAAAATTAAACTCATTTAAAGCAATTTATCATGCTGAAAAATAAATAGATTCAAAAATAATTATTTAAGAAAAACAAAACAATGTATTATGAGACGTTCTTTTGCTTTAATGAGTATTTCTATTCCCTGTGGCATACTATCTGCACAACCTTTTTTACCACTTCCTAGAAGTGTGCATTACAATTCATGAGTTTCCATACATTTTGTATTGGATTCATTTCCAGCGAGTTGCCAGGCTAATCCAACATATTGATGGCTTTATTAGCTAAGAACTTTGTGACTGTTTTTGCTTTATGAGAAAGAGCTCCTTCATGCATAAAAATTGTTCCTGTTCCATCGCCAAGCCCTTCAGAGAGCTGTGACAAATGTCGCTCTTTAAGATTTTTTTCATAGTACCATGCACAATATCGCAGACCTCACAATGATAGATATGTCATGTGTAACCCCTGTCACCATATAGTCAGGATGGTTTTCTTCTCCAGGCCTTCTTACAAACTTTGACTAATCAGTCATGATTTGGAAAACGGATTCCTTTGAAAAGCAAACCAGTGGAGAAAATATTATTATTTATGACTTAAATTTTCTTAACACCGATAGAGAATAATAATTATCTCAATTTCTATATATCCGTTTCCAATTTTTACTGAAAAGTTTTTATACTTTCATGTCCATTAAAATTACTTTTTTAATCATTGCCAAAGTAAGCTTCGGCTTCATATATAGTTCTCTTTCCATCATCTCTCCATCAAACCAAATTCTGCAGGTCGCAGCTGCAAGGCATGCTGTAGGAAAATCTGAATACTGAATATCTGAATACCTCTGTCTTTGATATGTTTAGTTAACATGCGGTTTGACATTTTTCGATTTTCTATTCATGCATCACGTGGATTTTTCTGTCTGTTCGTGGGGTTGTTATACCTTTTCTCCCTCAGTTTTCCTTTATGTTTGCTTTGTAAATTGTTCCATTTACTTTTTAATGTTTTATATCAAATTTCTTCACAACCCTACAATACTAGCTATTTCATACTGTGACAACCTACTTGCTTTAAGCAAACAAAGTATTTTGCCAATTTATCTGGTTTCTAATATCTAATACAATTGTTATATCTCATTCTAATTTATGTGAACCTGTCTTTGGAATACCCCATAGAGAGTAATAGTACTCCACTTTGCAGGACATTAATTTAGAGGACTTAGTACTGAAATAGTGAAGTGACGTACTTCGAAGATGTCCACATGCCTACCAAAAACAAAGCAAAGTGCAAATCACCTACTGCAGCAACATTAAGCAATAAAACACCAGCAGTCCACAATAAACGCAGCACGTTTTTAAGAATTCCAAACAGTTCCCGTTTTTGGCAAAGTCACTAGTTCTTTCCGAACTTCCCCAGACGCCTTCCATGCGATACAATATCTCCATCCGGCTGTGCTCAGTACTCATTCGATTGTTCTCTGGTGATAAAGGAAACAAGACTAGTCATATGTAATAATATACAATAATCATATTTAAATTATGTGCAATTATAAGTATATATAGATTTCCAAACTATACAAATCTTTGATAAGATTAAAATTATATACCTTTATAAATGTTCGTTACATTCGTTAAGATTAAATTCTTGTTATTAAGTCCAATTGCTATCTATTTCAGAAAGTAGAAATATCGACATATACAACTAAATGGAAACGACAGATTTCGAAATTCCACAATTAATCTTTTCAAAAGACTAACTTTAAAACATAGTGGAATGTACATATGATGGCTTGCCTACCAAAAGCAAAGAATTACCTACTGCAGCAACATTAGGCAATAAAACTCCAGCAGTTCACAATAAACGTAGCAAGTTTTTAAAAATGTAATTAGAAATGTGGCATATTATTTAGAAATGTTATTTAGATTAAGTTCTTGCCTGTATACGCCTTTAAGTTCAATTTCGCTCTATTCCAGGAATGAGAAATATACAACGAAATTGGAACGACAGATTTCCAAATTCCGCAATTAATCTTTTCAATAGACTAACTTTAAAACGAAGTGGTATAAACATGACGACTTGCCTACCGAAAGCAAAGCAAAGTACAAATCACCTACTGCAGCAGCATTAAGCAATAAAACACCAGCAGTCCACAATAAACGCGCCACGTTTTTAAGAATTCCAAACAGTTCTCGCTTTTGGCAAAGTCGCTAGTTCTCCCCGCAACCTCCCCAGGCGCCTTCCATGCGATACAATATCTCCATCCGGCTGTGCTCAGTACTAATTCGATTGTTCTCTGGTGATAAAGGAGGCAAGACTAGTCGTCGTCGTCGTCGTTAAACTAATTTCGCTGTTACGGCAAAATTCGCCTTTGCCTTTAAGTCCACTACTAATAATTACCGAGGCTCCCTGCACCCATCCGTTATATCTACTGCAAACGGAAGACAAAAGGCCTCGCAGCTTTTTGGAACGCTTCCACGGAAAAGAATTCTTTTCCTTCCTTTCAATTTTTCCCGCCGTATCGCGAGGAAGAACAAAGGAATGTTTGGTAGTTGTTGTCGTACGAAAGGTGGGCGGAGTTTTAATTTCGGCAAGCCTTTTGTCGGTAGTCGTGGAGTGTGTACAATGGCGTACTTTTATACCGAATATAATCCGGAATGTCTGACGCTGGTTTACAGGAAGTAATTAGAACAGAATTGGAATGATTTATCGTCTGCAGTTTTGTATCGTTCTCTCGCCGCTATCTCTCGCTCGTGAAAAGAACAAAAAAAAAAAAAAAAATGTTGATGTCGACATAATTAATATTGTAGTGTGACATGTTAATTTTTAAGCTTATCAGCAAGATAGTGTTCGATTTCGTTTTCTGCTTATTTTAGAAAAGTTTTGTTGCGTCAAAATGAAAATTTTAATTGATGATGATAATGATATGAACTTTTGATGATGACGAAAAGGATATGAATTTTTGATGATGATGTAAATGAAATGAACTTTTGAAAATTAACTTTTGTAATTGGGGAATTTGGTGCGTATAATTTAAAGCGATTAAAACAAAAAATTATTAAAACGTGCTAAAAAATTGTTAAAATTATTTTTTCAATTTTATGTAAAATTATTAAGCAATTTACTTAAAACGTGCAGTTTACGCATTACTTAAAAGGTACAAATAATAGTTACGTATAATTTAAAAAAAAAATTATTCTAATGAATAAAAATATAATCCGGAATATCTGACGCTGGTTTATAGGAAATAGTTAGTAGAAGTAGTAGAAGTTAGAAGTAGCTAGAACAGAATTGGAATGATTTATCGTCTGCAGTTTTGTATGAAATGATGAAAATGATATTAACTTATGATGATAAGAATGATATGAACTTTTGAAAATTAACTTTTGTAATGGGTGAATTTGATACTTATAATTTAAAAAACGCTTAAATAAAAAATTATTAAAACGGGTTAAAAATTGTTAAATTTTTTTAAAATTATATGTGAAATTATTTATGATTCTGTTTACAGGAAATAAATAGAACAGAATTGGAATGATTTATCGTCTGCAGTGTTGTATCGTTCTCGCTGTTATCTCTCGCTCATGAATAGAAGTGAAAAAAGAAGAATTTTTGATGTCGACATAATTAATAGTGTATGGGACATGTTAATTTTTAAGCTTATCAGCAAGATAGTTATTCGATTTCGTTTTCTGCTTATTTTAGCACAGTTTTGTTTCGTCAAAATGAAAATTTTAATTGATGATGAAAATGATATGAACTTTTGAAAATTAACTTTCGTAATGTGGAAATTTGGTACTATATTTAAAATATATATACTATATATATTTAAAATGTTATAAACAAAAATTATAAAAACGTGTTAAAATTCGTTAACATTATTTTTTTTTAATTATATGTAAAATTTTTAAGCAATTTATTTAAAACGCACAATTATTTTTAGGAAATAGAATATTTTTAGAAATAGAAATAATTTATAGAAAAAAATGTATGAAAAATATACTGTAGAAATAATACAAATGCTTAACATAAAAAACTTTATTCTTTACATTATGCAAAACTTTATTGTTTATATTGCACAAAACTTTATGGCTTATATTATAAAAAACTCTATTGTTAATATTTTTAAAATTCTATGAGATTACGAAATAAATATCTTAACAACTTAAAAAGAGATAAGCGAGCTATCGGTTTTTAAATTTTAACAATGTTTGCAATTTAAATAAATTACAATATTTGACGATTTTGTGTATTTCCAAAATACAAAAGGCATTAATCTATGTGACATACTTAAATTTTAAATAATAGAAGATATTTTCTAATCGTTTTTATTATTAAAAGTTTGATTACATATAAAACTACTTAAAATAAACTTTTCAAAGTTTTATATACAAATGATAAATATTCATGTATTGCAGAAATTTATTAACAAGATAAATTATAAAATATATTCTAAGCAATACCTGCATTGCTCATAAAATATAATCTGAAATTTTGTATTTTCATATCTATAATATATATATATATCTTTGGGCATTTTATTTATTTCAATGCTATTGTTTTCTATTTTGCTTTAGATTTATGAAGTTAAATAACATCGATATATTTAATAGTTTATTATGTAAAAAATTAATGTAGTACATAAGTTTATTGAATATTATAGATTTATTTAACGTTTATTAGTCTTTTTCAATCGATTATTATTGAAATTCGCTGCTGGTATTGTTTTCGAATTTCTGTTTGTGTTATGCCAGACCAAATACATGTATCTGATTGAAAGAACCATTTATTTCCTACAAGATCTCATAAAGAAATGATTTCGAGACATTCTCCTACTTTTCCCAGTTGTATAAAGCTAAAAGAATGTTTCTGATAATAATGAAAGTTATAATAGAACTCTAGATGAAATGTCGGTATTGATGGTCCAAGTTTTCCTTTGAGGTTTAGCTTTTTTTTTTCCTTGGAAGCTATATTGTTGTTAATGTTTCCTTTTGATTATTGTAGTCAGGATTTTTTTTGTGTGTGGTTTTTCTTTAGCCGCACTGCTATTAAACTTCCGTTTATTCTTTTTTATTTCTTACTTAACTCATTTTTTCCCCGTCTTGAATGGTTTCTTCTCAGAAATTCAACAAGATTTTTTTTTTATTTTCCTTATGTATAAAAAGATATTTAACTGTTCTCATTAATGCATATTGACATTCGTCTTGTTTGTCAATGTGGTCGTTGTAACATATAGTTCATATATCTGCATGTTACAACCAAAAAAAATTTTAAAAAGTCCAATGGATTTTTTTGTTGTTGTTGATGTCGGTGGTCACTTATGTATATCATGAACAGCGCATCGATGAGGGATATATACTGTCTTCCGGAAGTGCTCTTAGGAGTAACTGTCTCTCATCTGTATATCGTGTGGGAGAGATCCTAAAAGACTAACACTAGGCGACCTGAGTGTCGATGTAAGACGCTTTAAACCTATTGTCACAATCAACATAAAGTTTCCTGAGCTCACTTGCACTCTAGATGCTTACGTTACCATTAGATCTCGTGTCGCGCAATGAATTTGAATGCGAATGTGGTGCATCTCGCATTGATAGTCAGAGTGCCTCGTGGGAGTTTTTCGGGTTTCTACCATACGGTACACAAATGTAGGGTAGTTAATCCTAAAAGTCTTCTCAGAACGAGTTGTCCTACCCTCGTCAGTCGTCAGTGGGTTACTGATGAGTTGTTGGCGGTATACATAAGGGATACATGAAGACCACCAATGTTCAACAAAGAAGAAGAAAGGGATCAAATAACCTGATAAGATTGGTGGTATGACAGGACTCGGTATATAATAGTCATATCCTTGAAAAAATTAAGACATATTTAGTGGTTCCACTGTATTTTCGTGATTAAATAATGATTGCGTAACTAATATGTGATATATATATATGTTATTCCAAAAGGCACTATTACTACTCATTTTTAAAAAGATAATATTCTTAATCCAACTGTTAATTCTGACGAAGGTTCAATTGATAACTCCTTCATCCTACTAGACAATAATTCTAGACCACACGGAGTTCGGTTGGTAGAGAACTACCTTCGTGATTAGACTATTGCGCATACGTGTTAACCAGCAGGGTCTCCGGGTCTAAACCCAATTGACATGTTTAGAAGACTTACCCTTAAACCGTCCATGAAATCCTTCAATCCATGATGCGTTTTTATTCACATCAATGGGCTTTGCTGCTACTAAATTAATAGAGATCCTCATTTTGAATAAGGAATGGTATCTGTATATTGAGGTGATCATATTTTGATGATGGTAGATCATATTCTGCATTCAAGCTGATTATGGCTATAAGCTGATTACGAGCTTAATTTGAATGCTATATTTTTTCTAATATGTGATATGAATTTTCTAATATGTTTATTTTGCGCATTTTTCAAACAAATAAAAAGTTCATTGTTTTTCTTTTGTGCATTTTTAAGTCAGAAAAGTGTATTGTTGTTATTTTTTGTGCTTAATTTGTGAAATATTGTTTGAATATTATTTTTGCCGAGTTTTCTGAATGAATAAAAAAAATTACAATCAGAATTTTTTTTGGCGCCTTTTTTTTAAATTTTTGGATAAATTAAAAAACGTAAAAACGAATAGTAATAAACGCATTCTACACATGATAAAATTTCAAATACAGAAGCATAAGGATAAATTTTATTTTATTTCAATTGTATCTTCTAAACAGTGAGTAATAATAATTTTAAATGTACTTACTACAAGGGAAACAAAAGTTGCATAAAAAATACATTGGTTTGGGTTTGTCACTCTATGGACGCCCTTTTCACACTTTAGGCTAATTAGACCGGGATCTACAGTTTAACGTGGATTCTGAACCACTAACAAACATCCATGTCATCGCCAGAATTCGAATTTGAAGCATCAAAGGCCAGAGCTCTAGCCAATGAGCCATCAGGCCGCCATTAATTATATAAGTTTTGTTATACATATTTTTCGTCACATTAATAATTATATACATTTGAAGAAATGTTTTGAAATCTGTTTCTATACCAGCGAATGGAAATAATTTTGACATTAAACATCTGGTAGCTACTAGATCAAGTCAGTTAAAGTATTACTAAAAGATTCAATTGAAATAAATTTCCTTGTAAAACATATTCGCTGAGTTATCAAAAGTTAATCAATGCCTGACAAAATAAAAAAATTACAAAATAAAACACTTTCTTAGAAATATTGCTGCTCTTATACTATCGTACGAAAATTCAAATAGACTTAATTTGACCATTAAAAGAAAATGGCCCATAATAGCGCATAAAATTATCTCATAGAAAGCCATTAGCCTTCATTATTCCTAATTTTCATTTCTCTTTTGATATACACGTTTTTAATGATAATCGAGTCTCACCTGAGTGGGCAAGAAAGAAAAACAAAACTTTCACGAACCAGAAAACTTAACAATAAAAAACAAATTGTTCATAATTATGTTAATTTCTTTCAACAACCCGTTTTGTGTCCAACCTCTTGTCTGAAATGAAAAACATTGAAGAAGAAAGTAGCATGTAATAAAAAAGTTGGAAGTGACTGGACCCAGTTTCACCTAGGATCTGCCCAGTTAGTTGCTACTGCAAGGAACTTCAGACGCCCTCTCGACCAATCACAGCCGGCCATTTTCTTCTCGGATGACTGGCGCCAATATCTCGAGTTGCGTTCGAAAAAGCTAGTTTTTGTTCTATTTTTCAAATGAGAAGAAAGAAGATTTCGCCAATGGGATGAAATTTCTTTCCTATTGAACGGGCAATTGGTTTTGTTGTTTTTTAATTATCATAATTATTTGCTTTTATTATTTTTCCTTGCGTCAATCTTTTTACATTCTTGCTTGGATACTAGAATTATCTTAATTGCAAGTTGTGGAACATGTTAAATTTCAATTGAATTGGGTTTGAAATAGCTAAAAGAAAATTATCTTCTGAAAATGAGAAATTATAATTAAAAGTATGACCAGAACAATAGAAGGTGTTCAGAAAAAGTTATATAACAAATTAATTGTTTAAAAACAAGTAATTTAATTTTATGCTAAATAACAATTTAAAATAAAATATAATTTGACTAGTTGTGTGATTTTATTTATTTTTTAAAGATTAAAATACATTTACGTATAAATACTTTTTGAAATTTTGTTATATCTAGCTATTATGACAAATAAAAACTACTAGAATATAATAAAATAAATCAATTATTTCTTTTTATTCATATTTAATAATTAAGTAAAAAATCTGTGCATTTAATATGCTTAATATTAAATATGCAGCACAATATTCCTTTTATTCAATTTAATATATCTTTGAACACGTTTTGTCATTAATATTTAAATAATATTACAGCAATAAAAAAAAGGGTAGTGTAAGACAAGTAAGTATAAAGTATAATGTATTTACTAAAACTTTATTTCATATATTTTGGTATTCAATAAAATTGAAGTAATAAAAAAGGAACTTTTTTATTATCATTGTCTCACTAGAAATTATCAATGTCTTAAGCAATTTGTTTCCAAAAAGTAAAACTGCCCTAAACACTGTCACTTATCTGGATTTAATCTTGGCGCCATTTAAATAAAGAGAAATACAATTTTTTCACTTAAAATGGCTGGCATTTAACTTATAACTAATGCCCCCAATTACAATATCTCACAATGACTACAGACGTCTAATGGCTAATCGGTTAGCGCTCTGGCCTTTGGTACACAGACTTCAGGTTCGAATCCTGGCCGTAATATGGATGTTTGTTAGTGGTTCGGAAAACTGCAGGTCCCGCCCTAATTAGCCCAAAGTGTACACAAAATGGCAGTAGAATAAGAAACCAAACCAAATGACAATGTCTACAAATATTCATTAAACTATTACTACAAATACTTAATACCACTTCTCTCACAAACAAATGTACGAAAAAAAAGCCGAACAAATTGAAAGATAAAACTTTCAATTTATAAATCGAATTAAAGCATCACATGGAAAACAGTATGAAAATCTTCATTTACCCAATAACTGGAAAAATACGTAAAGGATATGTTATGTTGATACAATATCCTTAAGAAAAGTTTAAGTTCTTGTCTTTACAAAGCCTGTCTGGTAACAAAGCAAAGCTCTTAGGATAATGTTCATTTAAAACTAATATCGTTTAAAATAACAATGGTTAATTATAATAAAGATGTTGCAGACCAGAATTTCATAACAAATGGGAAGAAAGTAATAAATGTTAACCGAGGTGAAGTTTTTCTTTTTATAAAAGGAAGGCACGTGTTTAAAATTAAATTTCTTGTCTGTTACAAAATTAAAACATTTTCGTTTTGTATGTTTGATTATTTTAATTTAAGAGAATGCGAATTATGATCTAATGATAAAATCACATCAGTTATCTGAATTTACTAATTCAACACTGCAATATATTACGAATGATTTTTAATAACACTTCAATCTGATCATTTAATACATTAACATTGTCTTCTTAGACAACAATTGCGAAGCTATTATAGTTCCATATGTGTTTACTATTTTTTAGTTCATTGTCTGGTTCCATATTTTTTTACTATTTATTTAATTCATTGTCTGGTTATATAGTTTAAATATTATCCGACAAGTAATTTTAAAAGTAAATAATATAGGTTCACAATTATTGAAATGATTCACTAATTTTAAGAATGCATGATTTTTTTGGTTCACAAAATAAATGCAAACATTTAAACACATAAAATTATTTTAAAATATGAAATAATTTTGCCATATTGAATTCATTTATTCAAAATCAATTTTAAGAACATTAAATTTCAGAACGGAAGCTTTCAAATTTGGGAAAAAATTCTTTTTAAATCTGCCTCGCAAATAAACCTATGAACAAAATAAAAGAACAATAATAAGAAAAACTAATAATATTTTTTATCCATATCAAAGTTAATGAATTTTTCATGTAATGTTTCTTTTTCACTCATTTTCTACCAGATTAGCAAATGAAAAGGATGACAGACCGCACTATATTTCCGCCGGACTTCACAAAGCGTTTAGCCAGGTTGTCAGTTCCAACATTTCCTGTTGATGCATCAGAATTTCCCATGATTTTGACTACCCATGCGAAGTTTATTATTTTCTCTTCATTATTATTGCGGATAACACTGGTGATTAATATTTAACGTCACGGACAGAAGCGATTTTCGTTAAAGTACTCTAGGATCGATTTCAAATTATACAAGCAGCTGGACTAGTACAAACCTCTCCTTTTACGAAAAAGCAAAAATTACTACCGGTAATTACTTGTCAGTGGAGCATGGTATCGATGGATACTTATCGGCAAAAGAACGTCGTACCCTTTAATTCAGAATGATTTTTCAGAATATGCTTTGAATTCTAGTTGGGGATTGAGTTCGACCAGAAGTCTAGAAGTTGACTCTGTTATGTGTATTAGATGGCAAGTTACCAAAAATTTCTGTAATTGTAAATTAATACAATATGCCTTATCAATACTTCCATTTTCTACTAGCAGAAGATTTAAATTGACTAGAACTTCGATTGTTCAGAAGTTAATCTTGTTCTTCTAGATGAGCAATTAATACACTGGTGATTCGTTACTCTAATTATAAGGAGTGCGACATGCGTTATCAGTACTTGCAATGAAGATTTTAATCGACTTCAAGTTCACTTCTCAGAGTAGGGGTTGGCATTACAGCACCGTTTGATGCATTCTTTGATTCAATTTATATAATTGCAAATGAACCCGGTATGTGATATCCAAATTTTCATCAAGCGAAAGATTTTATTTAATTGGAATATTGGTGGGTTTTTTTATTTCCGTTTCCTTTCAAGTGGAAATTTGAATCAATTAGAAATTAGACAGTTAATTTGTAAGAGACTAAAGATCTAAGTAGACAAGAAGTTCGATTGTTCTTCTAGATAAGGAATAGTACACTGGTGATTCGTTGTCCTAATTACAAGGAATGCTACATGCGTTATCAATACTTGCAATGAAGATTTGAATCGACTAGAAATGCGCCTCTCAGGGTACTGGTTGGCATTGCAGCACCAGTTGATACATTCTTTGCTACAATTTATATAATTGGAAATGAGCCCGATATGTGATGTCGATATTTTCCTCTAGTGAAGATTTTAATTAACTGGAATCATGGAGAGTTTTTTATATGTATTAGATAGACAGTAGTTGATAGAAAATAGGATTCACGATTAAAATGTCTGTAACGGCAAATGAATATCATTATGTGTTACGGCATTTCCATTTCCTTCTAAATGAAACCTTGAATCAATTAGAAGATAGATAGTTAATTTAGAAGATACTATTTTGCAAAGAATGTTATTTAAATCTTTTCGGAAATAAATACGTTTTATCAATTGCTTCAGTGTATTATTTAATCTCAATTAAATATTGATTGTTGTATTATTATTCACTGGCGCAACGGCACCATGATGGACCTAGGCCGTCTGTAAACTTGCGGATTTTAAGACAGGAGATGTTTTCTTTTTGTGGGGTAAAGTTGTCAGTCTTATGCTCAACGTTGTACAGTCATATTAGACAGGGACCTACGGTGTAAAGTGGATTCCGAACCACCACAATCAACCATAGCACATCTGGAACTTGAAGCAGAAACGTATGGCACAGAGCGCCAGAGCACTAGTTACTCGGTTAACAAACGCATTGTTTTCTACCAGGATTTAAAAAAATAGGCAGCTGTGCATTTTTCAGACATTTTCAGATATTTCATTAAGTTGATTCTCAAACGGCAATGATCGTTTATATAAGGTCATTTCATGCCTTACTTTCAAAAATCTATAATCCAATTTTCGTGAATATCAGTAATATATGTGTATTTTTTCTAGCATTTGTCAGTTTTTTCATAAAGCACAGGTGATTAAATCTTGAAGGAATTTATTCGATTATTCCCAAGCGTGAAAAGATTATATGGTGATAAGTGGTGCTAAACCTCACTATACGATATGCCGAACCTGATCCTGCAAATTCTGTTAAGGGCAAAGAGAAAAATTGGAAACTTCAATTTTAATCGAGAATTGTTCTTTAATCAAATTGAAACTGTATCTTTTACTGTTCAGTTTGATTTGTTGAACTCTTGTCCATGTGATAATCCTGACAAATTCTTAATTTATACTAAATAAGATTTGTTTGGTTTGTCGCTCTATGGTCATCTTGTGCACACGAGGGCTAAATAGACCAGGACCTACAATTTAAAGTGAATTCCGAACCACTACCAAACATCCAGGCCATCTCCAGGATTCGAACCAGGAACCTAAGGTATCAAAGGCCAACTCGTTAGCCAATTGGCCATCAGGCTGCTTGAAATAAGAACATAGATGGGTTAGTGTTGTACCTTGTTGGCAACAGAATTTGGTATGGAAATTCACAGTAGTTGTTTGGTTCATTTCACTAATCAGACTTCCAATTTGAATTAGTTACCTAGTTCTTCTTGTCTAACTACCAAGGCACGACTGCTTTATAAAAAAAATTTAAATAATTAATTTTCCTTTAAAATTAAGTAGATTCTATTTTTAATCCATTTAGAATTTACTTTTTAAGAACTTTTTATTTAATATTTCATATTTATTATACATCTTAAAATTTTCGAATTGAAATGTGGAGTGAATTCATGTGAAAATGAAGTAAAGAACATTTTCTTTTGAAAGTTGGCAGAGTTTGGGATATTTTAAATTGATCAAGACGTTTCATGTTTGAAAACAAATAAGTAAGTTTTCTTTTTTTTCATGTATTAATCCCTAAAAAGTTCTGTAAATTTAGAACGTGTATCTAACATTTTATGTCAGTGTTTAATTTTTAAGAAATTTGACGACAGACGTCATAAATAATTTTAGTAAAATATTATTGTGATTATCCAGTTTATCGTTATCATTTCATTTATTACAGAATTTTTGAAAAATGTCAAATATTTATTTTAAATTGTTTAATTCCTTTTATCAGTCAGTAATATATAAAAATTCAAATAGGATAACATCTAGTTCTTTATCGTTTTGTGCATTCAAAGATTAAAAATATGTTATAACTCTTTTAATTAAGTATTTTTTATTAATCGTAAACGTAGAAATATATTTTCTAAATATAAGAAAAATTATTTTTTGATTAACTTCAAATTTAGTAAGGTTTTCAAGCATTCTGTGTGTTATTTACATCAATAGTTTTTAAAAATATTAAGATATTAGGATATTACAGTCTATATACCTATAGTTATTATGTAAAGAAAATGTTTTGTTGGAAAATAATAAAAGTTATTATGTAGCACAAATAATACTTTTTTACTATCAGAAGACGTTTTGACATTACATTTACTGAGGTTTAGTCTGCTAATGCACAGAAATAACATGGATTTTAATATTTGATGATAAAAGAATACCTTGCTAAAATTGTTTTTGCGTATTAGACGTCTTTCCCATTCGTTCATTTCCTGAGTGTATTCTTGCCAGCTTGTCACAGTTACTTAATTATAATTATTTTAACTGATCTGTCCTTTTAGTGTTTTTATATCGTTGTTAATATTTTTATATTATGATATCTAGCTATACTATGGTAATCGTAGAGGTTTTGAAAGCCTGAGTTATATTTTCCTTCAATGGTAATTTGTTTTAATTATTCTTTTTTTTATACGACAATGTGCCATAATTTTCTAAAACTATTAATGATAATTCATTATAAATTTTGTGTAACAGATTACTTATTATTTAATAAATCCCACTACAACTCGTTCCACTTTTTTTCATTTCATATGAATCTCTTCTTATTAATAAAAAAATGAATTATTATTACAACTGAATAGTATCAATCCCAACTTGAGGCTTAATTGCTCGTGCCTGTCAATATCATCAGAGTTCTATACCCACTGGTAGCATGTATTGAACTATGGCCCTAAAACAAGATTTCCGATAGTTAAAAAAAGTTGGAAATTTGGGTACTTATGTATTACCTTGGCTACAGTTGTGCCAATAAAGAGCAATCTTGTTGTTCGCACGCGAACGCAGTTATCTTTTGAACGCCAACCGCAGCTATAGATTTGGCGGTTTTTAAAATTCTGCTTCCCTCAAACCAGTTTTCTTTTCTGAGTCCCACATGATAAGCACCCTGACTGAAATTGCATTTCCAAAACTTACGTTTACCAAAATAAAGTTTCATGTCATGGGAATTGGGACATTTTCGTTTTTTTGGTAAAATATTTCGCTCCTGAAAAAATAAAATTGCATCTTGCTCTGTTTCTGGCAAATCCCAAACACGCATTTTCGTAGCACTAAAATATGGCGTCAAAAATCAGCAAATCTGTAGCTGTTAGATTGGCGACACTTAAAAACGGCCAAATCTGTAGCCAAGGTAGCGTTAATACGTAAGTACCGAAATTTGCCCCTTTTTAAAGTTAAAAATTAACTTTTTTGTTATTTAATAATGCTTCTCTTTTTAAATGATTTTTTACAAAATAAGAGCTACATTTTTTTCTAATTTTTAATTATTTTGGTCAATTACACACATTTGTTTTCAAATATAGTAATACATTTACGTAATTAAATATATTTTATACAATATTTTCATTTATAGATAGCAATGGTTGGAAACTACTAATTTGGAAAGGAGGTCACGAAACAAAAAATTTAAATAAATCTAGAATAGATTTTTTTAAAAATAGAATAGACTATGTCAGATAATATTGCATCGAGACTTCAGACATCTTGCCAATTTTACTAGTTGGAATTTTCATGATTTTTTTTTTCCTTTACGGCATATAAAATACGAAGCAGTTACTTCTAAAAATTCACCCTGAAGATATTACTATTTCATTTCAACTTGAGGATGCAATATAGAAGAACTCCACTTGTCATACACGTTATATAAAGTTGAATATGTAGAAAGTGTTTGTCAGTAGCAAATTATTTTGGATCAAATATCCAGCATTAAATACATATAATGGAAGAAATTCTCACGGATAGACTACGAGGGGAATGCTTCATGGAAGAGATTTAAAAGTAATTGTTCTGCAATAGCATATCCTATTGTACAAATCTAGAAATGGCGCACAACACACTATTATGACTTGTAAAACAAATCGCCTGCAACTCTATACAAGTAGAAAATTATAGATTGAGCTACATGTTAATTAACTAGAACTAAATATAAATTAAATCACTGTATTTAGTCACAATCTGGTTGGGTTCTTACAATTGTCCTCGCATATAACACACAGTCTGTCTCATACATAATACTTTTCTAGTTCATAAGTTTTCTTCATATTTAAACAATTATTTACACACAATGCAGTTTTCCGTATATATATTAATATTGCTCTTCATAAATTTTCTTTACATTCAAAACTGTTCCTAACACACAATGCAGTTTTCCGTATATATATTAATATTGCTCTTCATAAATTTTCTTTACATTTAAAACTGTTCCTAACACACAATGCAGTTTCCCGTATATATATTAATATTGCTCTTCATAAATTTTCTTTACATTTAAAACTGTTCCTAACACACAATGCAGTTTTCCGTATATATATTAATATTGCTCTTCATAAATTTTCCTTTTCATTTAAAACTGTTCCTAACACACAATGCAGTTTCCCGTATATATATTAATATTGCTCTTCATAAATTTTCCTTTTCATTTAAAACTGTTCCTAACACACAATGCAGTTTCCCGTATATATATTAATATTGCTCTTCATAAATTTTCCTTTTCATTTAAAACTGTTCCTAACACACAATGCAGTTTCCCGTATATATATTAATATTGCTCTTCATAAATTTTCTTTACATTTAAAACTGTTCCTAACACACAATGCAGTTTTCCGTATATATATTAATATTGCTCTTCATAAATTTTCCTTTTCATTTAAAACTGTTCCTAACACACAATGCAATTTCCCGTATATATATTAATATTGCTCTTCATAAATTTTCCTTTTCATTTAAAACTGTTCCTAACACACAATGCAGTTTCCCGTATATATATTAATATTGCTCTTCATAAATTTTCCTTTTCATTTAAAACTGTTCCTAACACACAATGCAGTTTTCCGTATATATATTAATATTGCTCTTCATAAATTTTCTTTACATTTAAAACTGTTCCTAACACACGATGCAGTTTTCCGTATATATATTAATATTGCTCTTCATAAATTTTCTTTACATTTAAAACTGTTCCTAACACACAATGCAGTTTCCCGTATATATATTAATATTGCTCTTCATAAATTTTCCTTTTCATTTAAAACTGTTCCTAACACACAATGCAGTTTCCCGTATATATATTAATATTGCTCTTCATAAATTTTCCTTTTCATTTAAAACTGTTCCTAACACACAATGCAGTTTCCCGTATATATATTAATATTGCTCTTCATAAATTTTCTTTACATTTAAAACTGTTCCTAACACACAATGCAGTTTCCCCCGTATATATATTAATATTGCTCTTCATAAATTTTCCTTTTCATTTAAAACTGTTCCTAACACACAATGCAGTTTCCCGTATATATATTAATATTGCTCTTCATAAATTTTCTTTACATTTAAAACTGTTCCTAACACACAATGCAGTTTCCCGTATATATATTAATATTGCTCTTCATAAATTTTCCTTTTCATTTAAAACTGTTCCTAACACACAATGCAGTTTCCCGTATATATATTAATATTGCTCTTCATAAATTTTCCTTTTCATTTAAAACTGTTCCTAACACACAATGCAGTTTCCCGTATATATATTAATATTGCTCTTCATAAATTTTCCTTTTCATTTAAAACTGTTCCTAACACACAATGCAGTTTCCCGTATATATATTAATATTGCTCTTCATAAATTTTCCTTTTCATTTAAAACTGTTCCTAACACACAATGCAGTTTCCCGTATATATATTAATATTGCTCTTCATAAATTTTCCTTTTCATTTAAAACTGTTCCTAACACACAATGCAGTTTTCCGTATATATATTAATATTGCTCTTCATAAATTTTCTTTACATTTAAAACTGTTCCTAACACACGATGCAGTTTTCCGTATATATATTAATATTGCTCTTCATAAATTTTCTTTACATTTAAAACTGTTCCTAACACACAATGCAGTTTCCCGTATATATATTAATATTGCTCTTCATAAATTTTCCTTTTCATTTAAAAACTGTTCCTAACACACAATGCAGTTTCCCGTATATATATTAATATTGCTCTTCATAAATTTTCCTTTTCATTTAAAACTGTTCCTAACACACAATGCAGTTTCCCGTATATATATTAATATTGCTCTTCATAAATTTTCTTTACATTTAAAACTGTTCCTAACACACAATGCAGTTTCCCGTATATATATTAATATTGCTCTTCATAAATTTTCCTTTTCATTTAAAACTGTTCCTAACACACAATGCAGTTTCCCGTATATATATTAATATTGCTCTTCATAAATTTTCTTTACATTTAAAACTGTTCCTAACACACAATGCAGTTTCCGTATATATATTAATATTGCTCTTCATAAATTTTCCTTTTCATTTAAAACTGTTCCTAACACACAATGCAGTTTCCCGTATATATATTAATATTGCTCTTCATAAATTTTCCTTTTCATTTAAAACTGTTCCTAACACACAATGCAGTTTCCCGTATATGTATTAATATTGCTCTTCATAAATTTTCCTTTTCATTTAAAACTGTTTCTCACATATAATACAGTTTTTTTCACATATAATATACAGTTTTTTTTTCGTGTAAAACGCACAGTTTGCCTCGCATATAATGTGCAGTTTTCATCACAAATGATGCACAGTTTTCCCCACATATAGCGCACATGTATAACAGTTTTCTCGTGTATAGGTTCTCTTCGCATATAATGCGCAGTTCTCTATGCATAAAATGTATTACAGGTTTTCTCCTGCATAAGTTTACTTCATATATAAAACAGTTCTCCGAACAAAAAACGTACAATTTTTCTCCTATATAACAATTTTCCTTTCGTAAACTTCAGTTTTCCTTATATATAATATAAATTCTCTAGTAAATTAAAACATGTTGCTAAAATGAAATTATGTTTGAATATTCTGTGATTGATGTATTAAAGTTATGTTTCCTTAATAATATTGGTAATCCAACGATCTATTATATATATAATCGGGGTAATTTCAAACTTCCTACTGCTTTTTAGAAAAGCAGCATGAAAAATAATTTATTAAATGCTATATTTATCTAAAGTTATTAATTAAACTAAATATAGTTTATAAGTAAATTTAAACTAAATATTTATAAAGTAAATGTTGTGTAAATTAATGATTCAAATATGCAAATATAATTTAAAATGGCCAAGTATTTATTTTATTAATTTATTTATGTGTTATTCCTTCAAAAAAAAATAAAATTTTAATGTAATGTATAGTAAAATAAATTTCCAAGATTTTAAATCAAATATCTCAAATTTAAATTTCATATTTAAATAGTTACTTTGTTTATAATATTTTTGGACTTAGGAAATATTGAACTTACATTTAAATATCTTCAAGGAAAGTATATATGAAAGAAAAATTTCTATCTACAATATTTACATTCTCAAACTTCTGCAATAAAAATAATTTATTAAAGAAGTTAAATGCAAGCGCTTGACTGAATTTAATCGAATTATATTTTGTTTTCTGTCTGGACTCTAACCACAAAAACTATTTTGAAATAAAAAAATTAACTATCTCGAATAGTTACGAGAACGCGAACGTTTTTATAAATATGAGCATCTTTATATAGCAGATACAAAATAAATATTTGTTTAATATTTTAAAACATGGCGTATAATTTGCTGGTTTTTTTTTAATAAATAATTATTTTTATATTTAAAATTCATTAATTATAATTGTAATCTTTTCTTCAGGTGCAATTTTTGCCATAATGTATTTTTGGAAATGTGTCCTTTTAAAATATTTTAATAGTTCTTTAAATCGTTGTTTCTTGAAGGGGCAATTTTTGTGGGAAAATGTCTCTTGACGGTGCAATTTTGGTGGGAAAATGTTTCTTAAAGGTGCAATTTTGTGGGAAAATGTTTCTTGAAGGTGTAATTTTGGTAGGAAAATGTTTCTTGAAGGTGTAATTTTGGTAGGAAAATGTTTCTTGAAGGTGTAATTTTGGTAGGAAAATGTTTCTTGAAGGTGCAATCTTGGTGGGAAAATGTTTCTTGAAGGTGCAATCTTGGTGGGAAATGTTTCTTGAAGGTGCAATCTTGGTGGGAAAATGTTTCTTGAAGGTGCAATCTTGGTGGGAAAATGTTTCTTGAAGGTGCAATCTTGGTGGGAAAATGTTTCTTGAAGGTGCAATCTTGGTGGGAAAATGTTTCTTGAAGGTGCAATCTTGGTGGGAAAATGTTTCTTGAAGGTGCAATTTTGGTGGGAAAATGTTTCTTGAAGGTGCAATTTTGGTGTGCTAATGATGCTTATTAAATATTGATAGTGTAGTGATTGTTGGAAGGGCAGATTACACAACATAAGGAGAATTTCTATATCCCCTCATGAAAGGGGTAATAGGTCATCACGATGAACTTTCTAAAGAATATCTACCTCATACCTAATATGTACCTCGTATATCTCGTTAGACGAAACCTAAATTTTTAGCTCATAATCCGATTGTAGACGAAAGTCAATAGCTACTCAGTATTTTATTTTTATTGGAAAATTGCAAACAAGTATCCCGACTATTCATTTAAGGTATATCGTCAAACTCAACTAGTCTATGCATTTTTTTAAGCGATGAATATAGAACACAGCGGAGATTTAACCTTCTTTTTGTACATCAGCCAGCATGTTTTGAAATAAGGTGTTTTAACCATCATATTTTGACATTTGTTTCCTTTAAAATATTTTCAACTAAAATGATTTATATTATTAATCGTGGACAATTGAAAAATTCAATGAAACATTAGGTTTTAGATGAATCCTTGTTGACAGGATTTCCTTGTTTTTAACTTATTTGTGATCATTATTAGGAAGTATAATTTGTTATCATAATTCGTTTATTCGAAAGTAAGTTGCAAGTCCATTAAAGGATCAAAATCAAATTATTCCCTTAATAATTTCTATAAAAGCATATTGATATGCATGCATTACATAGCAAGATTTGAAATATATCTAAGCACAGGAGTCGCACTTTATAAAGTGTCTTATTTTGATATAAGTAATCTTGGTTTATGCATTCTTTTGACTCATAATTAATTCATAATTGACTCATAATTAATATTATTTTGATCATTTAATTAAATTCAAAGCAAATTAAATATAGATTTAGCAAATTATTTATTTTTTTTCAACCTTTGAAGAGACACTTTTTTATTAAATAAGACTGAGTTCCAATGAATTGATAAAAAATAAAAATTTTCAAAATTATTTCCTGTGTATAATTAAAATTAATAAAGTCTATTTAGCATAAAGGGATTTTAAAGAAAAAGTTTAAATAAAAAAACTAAAGAAAAGTTAAAGAAAAAAACTAAATACATTTTACAAATTCTTCTGATATTCTCAGAAACGACTATGCAGTGATGCGTTGAAGTTAAATTAAACGTAAAAAAATTATCCACTATAATTTTCTTTGTATAAACTTATGTTTTTTTTTTTTGTTTTATTTAATTTTTTTATAAATTTTTTTTTCTATTGAAAATTTCGGACTGTTTTAGGATCACTTGAATTTCGAAACTTGAATAATCTTAAATAAAAGAGACTTTTTAAAACCTTTTATGAAATTTTTTTATTTATCTAATAAATTCGTCAAAATAATATTAAATAAATTAATATTAGTGACACATTTCTTTTGAAATGCAGTTTTTCAAACTAATAATAATAATTTCTTAAATATTACATTTTCTTACAAAAACTATTTTTAATTTTCTTTAAAGTTTTACGTATTTTCACCACTGCTTGTTTTTATCCCAAAAATATTACTATATATGCCTTTTTTTAACTAGAGAAAAATATACTTACTTACTATTTTAAGATAGATAAATAATAAAGAGCAGTATCCTTGTCCAGTTAAGCATAAAGTTTTCACAGAAATTCTTTATAAAAAGTGACGCATAAACTTTTTACTGGAATTTTTAATGGAAATTAATTCGAGAAGATGTAACGCATGAAAGATCCGTATTTCTTTTAGTTTTTGTTTAAAGATAAATTTTAAGTTAACTTAACAGAACAGACAATAAGCTTTGTGTTATAACATTAATTTCATTTTAATGTTTTGGAATGTTTTTACAAAAAACTAATCTTTAAATAGTTTGACATATTATCATATCTTGTTTTTGATTTTAATTCAGTATTGATACTGTTTTTCTCTGGTACTTACGAATCCTCTCGAACAAAAAGTATGCACAGTACAATTTTTTCGTCTTCACTCAGTTGTTACACAAATCAATGTATTTTACAAGACGAGGACGATATATTCTTGATATATTGGCCAATATCTTATTTAATATGAAAAATGAAGGAATAAAATGTAATCATTATGAAAAATTACAAATATATTTGTATATATATATAGCACACTTTATTTAAATATTATCATTTTAAGTTGTTATATGAATATATTACCAATTTTTAAACATTCATGCAAATAATTTAAAAAACAAATTTAAAAAAACCCTAAAAACAGTTTTTAATGCAATGAATTTAGATGAGTATTTAATTGAGTTAAAGAGTGATTTACTTATAAATATTTGATACAGTAAATTTAAACCTATAACTTGCATTAGAAAATAAAAAATATTTTCGTTGTGGCAAGTTATGTAAATTAATGTGGCAATCCGTATTATGATTATCATTATACTATGATAAGCAAGTTAAATGAATCATGTTACAGAATAATAGTAAATTATTTGATAATTTATCAATTTGAATAAAATTAACGTTAAATAGGATATTCTAAAATATTAGCAACTAATTGATCTGCAGTTCTTCTGTTTGCTATATATAAATGTAATTGATGTATAAAGTCTTTTATTTAATTAAAATGACATGATTGGATTTGTGTGTGAGGAATTTTTTTTTGTTTCATTACAGGTTTTTTTTTTTTTTTTTTTTTTTTTTTTTTTTTTTTTTTTTATTTCTTATTCAGATTGATAAATAATTCGATTGATCTTGATATCCAATTTTCTAGCATTTCGTTCAGTAACTTTTTGAAATCAATGTCTCAGGCGCTGTATTTCAACAGGACAATGCCCGCCCTCATATCGCTAGGACTGTTCAATTCTTCTTTGCAACGCGGCAGGTACAGCTTCTTCCTTGGCCAGCTTCTTCCTTTTTTCTTGTCGCCGATTGAACATGTGTGGGATTTCGTTGGTCGGCGTCTCGCTCGTGATCTTCGTCCTGTGCTTCTGCAGACGAGTTTTGGTTGCTCATACAAACAATATGGAATGCTCTTCCTCAGGCAGACATTCAAAATTTGTTTGACTCCATGCCACGTCGTGTAGCAGCACTTATTGCGGCGCGTTGTGGCTACACAAAATAGTGATTCCGATCTCTTGTTATTGTTTGTTTGCTTTGAACATTTAATCATTTATTTGTACCACTACCACGCAACTGTTTATTAAATTTCATTCAATTATGACGATTCCTTCATGGTGTTGCAATTTTCACAAACATGAGTTTATATATAAAATTGCTACTTTAAAATAATGTATTGCAGGGTGCTGAACTTTAATGGGTTTCAGAAATTTGATGCTAAAAAAGAACCCAGTAAATTTTTATAACTTGTTTTTTTATTGGAGATGAGAGTAGGTATTTTATTAATAATTTAAGCAAAAAATTAATTTTTGTTGTTTAAATTTGCAATTTTTAAATATTTACATCTAACAATTATCCTGAAATAGGAAGAGACATGATAGATGCAGAATATCAGGTTTCTTGTGTTGTGACCTTGGTAACATTGACTCTTATGGGATTCCTCCTTATCAGTAGTTTATGACTTCAGAAAAAAAAATATATATATATATATATAAAATTTCTACTTTAAAATAATGTATCGCAAGGTGATGGACTTTAATGGATTTCAGAAATTTGATAAAAAAAAAAAAATAGTAACAGCTGGACTAGTACAAACCTCTCCTTTACGAAAAAGCAAAAATTGCTACCGGTAATTACTTGCCAGTGGAGCATGGTATCGATGGATACTTATCGGCAAAAGAACGTCGTACCATTTAATTCTGAATGATTTTTCAGAATATGCTTTGAATGCTAGTTGCAGAAGTTCAGAAATTGACTCTGTTATGTGTGTTAGATGGCAAGTTACCAAAATTTCTCCAATTGCAGAATTATATTATACGAACAGTTTGTACGAATAAATGTACAATGATTCTGCGAACTCATAACTGTAAACTCATAAATAAAACAGGCAATATTTATCATATATTCGCAAGAATATTATTTTAAAATCAAAGTTAATTTTTTCTCATAATTTCGACAGTTAAGAAGCTTAATTTTGACTGTAAGAAATTTAAGAAAACATCTACGCGAATAGACCAGGGCCGCGGGTTGGCCACCTCTGGTCTATTATCTCACTTTTACTATTTTGCGAAATGGTACATGCTATTTACATCTAACAAGTATCCTGAAGTAGGAAGATACAAAATAGGTGTAGAATATCAGGTTTCTTGTATTACAACCTTATGACCTTACCTCTTATGAGATTCCTTCTTATCAGTTGTTTATGATGGCAGATTACACCTACTAAAAAAAACGGAATATATCCATAAATTACTACTTTAAAATAATGTATTGCAGGGTGCTGAACTTTAATGGATTTCATAAATTTGAAAAAAAAAAAACCCAGTTTATTTTTATAATGTGTTTTTTTATTAGAGATGAGAATAGGTATTTTATTAATAATTTTAAACAAATAAAAAAAAATGAAATCGCAAATGCATTACCCTTTTTGTTTTCTTTTCAAAGAGCACTTGATATCTGTAAGGAGTTAATGGAATGGATAGATCTCTCTATACTCTTTTTTCATTTTAAGCTCTTTCAAAGATGGGAGATTATTCTTCGGGAAAATGTGAGAATAAAGGTAATGATGCAACATTCGATGTCTGCAGTAGCAGCTTTTACTTTCCGATGCGCAATAAATAAATGGAAGGGAAACAAAAACTCATCTAAAAACTAGACGGAATAATTGAAAATTCGACGCTTTAATGTCTTAGATATTTGAGAAAATAAAAGCACTCACCTTTTTGAAATCGTTAATATTTTTCGGACGTTTATCTGTGAGAATAAATAGATATGCATCGTAATGTTTTCCAAAGTATCTAAACTTAATACTCAATTTAAAAAATATCACTTTATTTGGCGTTTGTACAAATGCTATTTTATTATCCATGATTGTTTTTTCTTTTTATTGATTTAAGGTCAAGTAAAGTTACGACTTGGATTAAATTAAAGGGTTTAAATGTATAAGTATGTAGCTCATTATTTGAGTAATTTTTTAAAAATAAATTGAATAAAAAAAATAATAAATAATTTAAAAATAAATTGAATAAAATGCTTTAAAATAAATAAAAATGAAATTAATTATAAAATTATAAATAAAAAAAATAAATATTAAAATTTTAAACAAACAAATAATAAGTAAAAATAAAAAAAATTATAAAATTATAAATAAAATGCTTTAAAATAAATTAAAAAATTATAAAATTATAAATAAAATGCTTTAAAATAAATAAAAAAATTATAAAATTATAAATAAAATGCTTTAAAATAAATAAAAAAAATTATAAAATTATAAATAAAATGCTTTAAAATAAATAAAAAAAATTATAAATAAAATGCTTTAAAATAAATAGAACAATAAAAAGGATTATACATTTGAAGTAGTAGAAGCTTCAGTCATACGAAAAACCTTAAATAATTCGGATAATTTCGAAATTTTTTGCCACTGTCCTTCAAGTTGACAATATTTTTGTTAGTAATGTAAGAAATCACCAGTAGATGGCATAAAACAAGCATTTTCATAGTATCAGTGTAAAGATGTCCACCCATTGAAAAAATGAAAAACGCGTTTCTTTTTTTAAAAAATTCTGAACATTAAAAGTTGTAATTGACAACGGGTTGTGGCCTTTTTAACAGGGGATTATACGATGACAAAATTCCTTCTTTCTGTTGAATCATCTGCCTCTGACACACAGAAGACATGGGGCTTCTTCAATGCAAAGTATCATCATTGTTTTTTCTTTTTAATGAAGTGCTACATAAAGGTGCCTTTAAGTTTGCAGTATCCCTTTTCGATGACAAACCGTTTCATTGGATTAATTAGTACTTTCAAATGACCTTTAACAGTATATATGATGTATGTATATCGCTAGTACAGGGCTGTGGTAGATGTAGATAAGTGTTGTCGGGAACTGCAATATTATCACTTTTGGTTCGTCTAATTTCTTCATTTCAGACGTATTTCTCACTTGTTTTTTCCTCACTCTTAAAGTATTGACTTATTTTAGGTGACTTCTTATTTTTTTTTCTTCAGACTATCTTGATTTTTCGTTTTTCACACCAAGATATTTTCTATTATTAGACATTTTATCTGCTTTCCACAATTAACTAATTAAAATTACGACTTATGGCGGATCCGATAAATCAAAAAGTAAGACAATGTCGCATGGAGAATCAGCGAAACAAGGGATATCCCCGCTTTCTCGAAGTTTCTGCCTTGGCAGCGGAAATTCCCATTTTTTTATTTTTTAAGTACTTATTTTTGAATCGGGGGAAATTCATAACAAGTGAATTTAAAACTGTCCCAGTGGAACATGGGTAGCAGCGGGAATTCCAACTTTTTATTTTGTAAATACGTGCTATTCTACCTACCTACTACTGCTAGTATCATGAAAAATTGTAAGTCAAATAATCTGGAATTAAATAAGGTACCATCCAAGATATGTACCTTAATTCCTTTTAAGAGATATCTTAATTTCTTTACATTATACAGAACTACCACTACAGTATATTTACAGTCTGTTTTGATTTATTCAGGTGTAAATAACATTGCTTGCCAGCTAGATTGAAAGTCAAGGAAATTCAGTATATTCATTGTCTTTATAAACAAGAAATTCAATGCTGATTGTATCCAGCCTAGTATCAACTGTCGAACTGATTGACAGATGTTTTCCTGGTTTTATCTAACACATACTCCAGTTTCTCTTTAAATAATAATGATTACACATATAAGACTCTATTAATTAAGACGTTAACGGGTTCATGGCTCAAATGTTAATGAGGCAATCCTTTGCTACTTTCAGCAAAATACAAAAAAAAAAAAAAAAAAAAAAAAAAAAAAAAAACGCAACACTTAATAAGTATTAATTATTTCTTTAATTATTATCAATTAGCCACAGTTGCGCTTAGACAATAAAACTAATTTTCAACAACGCGATGCGAATAATTAAAATCGAAATCCTTCCAAATGCGTAACTTTAAAAAACAAAAAAGGGTTCTACTCACTCATTGTCTCCAAAACTTCCGAATAAAGCTTTGAATTTCCTTTGCAAACTGGGAAATCAAGAGCATCGTAAGCTTAAAAACGGCATAATTGAGAATGCGTGGGTATTCAAACTTCTCACGAAAAGTTTTCAGGTAAAAGTATGCACTGATTCAGCGCACTGGCGTATTATTACGCGGCACTTTTCTTGACATTGCTGATTATTCTGATTATAATTGAGTGCGAGTGCAATTAGGATGATCTAGTCGCATTAAATTTCCACAAAGTTTTCCCTTTTAAAGTACTGTAAATGTTTATCACGTTTGAAGTGCCTGCGAAAGTATTTAAGTGTCTCGAATTTTAAAGATATGTTTACTTGAAACAAAAGAAACTGGGAGCTTTTCTCGTCATATTGAATTATATCAGGGTTGTAATTAAATTTGAGGCTTTGATATTCAGGATAAAGTATGCTATTTAAACATGGAAGTAATTAAAGTTACTGTTTTAATCTCGCTAGCTTTGATCAACATATTAATAATTAAATAAATAGGAATCTATCTGATGTTGAGAAATGTACCAAACACAATAATGCATACAAAGAGGTTTTTTCACAATAAACTAGTTATCAAAAAATAAATCATAATATTAGTAAAATAAATTGGACAATGGTAAAAAAAGCATTAATTTTTTTATTATTATTTCTTACTTGGCATTATTAATTAATTTTGCTTACTTAAATACATAGGATGCTTAGTAGAAGTAGAAAAAACTTTTAGACAAGTAGTATAATATTACGATTTTTCTAATAAAATCATATTAACTCATATATTATTACTTGGGACCTCATGGCCCAGTGGCTAACGCTCTGGCGCTTGATACCACAGGTTCGAGTTTCGACGATACTATGGATGTTTGTACTGGTTTGTACCACATGACGTTTAACACGAAGATCATCACTTCGGAGCCTAGCTAGAGTCGCCTGCCGTATGTATGTCACAGGATCAAGTACAAAAAAATCTATTACATTATATTTACCCTTTATCATGTCATGGCATTTATCAAGGTAAATTTTAAGTCCAACAATCTGGAAGGAGTTAAGGTACCATCTAAGAGATGTACCTTAATTCTTTTGACAGGTATCTTTACATTATGCAGAACTACCACTACAATTTATTTACTGTTTGTTTATTTATTCTTACCCTATTCGATAGTAAGTAAGAGTTCTGCCAAGGTAGCTTGAAAAAGAAAGAAATTAGCTATATTCACTACATTTATGAACAAGAAATTCAATGGTGACTGTATCAAGCCAAGTATCAACTATCGAAATGATTAGCTGATGTTTTAATATTTTAGCTAACACATACCCCCGTTTCTCTTTAAATAATAATGATTACACATATAAGACTCTATTAATTAAGACGCTAACGGGTTCATAGCTAAAATGTTAAAGAGGCAATCATTTGCTACTTTAACAATACAAAAAAAAATACTTAAAAAGTATTAATTATTTCTTTAATTATTAACAATTAGCCTGCCGTTGCACTTAGACAATAAAACTAATTTTCAACAACGCGATGCGCATAATTAAACTTTGAAATCCTTCCAAATGCGTCGCTTTCAAAAACAAAAAAGGTTTCTACTCACTCATTGTCTCCAAACTTCCGAATAAAGCTTTGAATTTCCGTTCCAAACTGTGAAAGCAAGAGCATTGTAAGCTTAAAAACGGCTTAATTGAGAATCCGTGGGTATTCAAACTTCTCTTAAAGAGTGCTTCAGGTAAAAGTATGCACTGATTCAACGCACTGGCGTATTATTACGCGGAACTTTTCTTGACATTGCTGATTATTCTGATTATAATTGAGCGCGAGTGCAATTAAGATGATCTAGGCGCATTAAATTTCCACAAAGTATTCCCTTTTAATGTACTGTAGTAAATGTTTATCTCATTTAATGTGCCTGCGAAAGTATTTAATTGTCTCGAATTTTAAAGATATGTTTACTTGAAATAAAAGAAACTGGGAGCTTTTCTCCTCATATTGAATTATATCCGGGTCTGTAATTAAATTTGATGCTTTGATATTCCTGATGAAGTATGCTATTTAAGCATGGAAGTAATTGAAGTTAGTGTTTTAACCTCGCCAGCTTTTATGGACAATATTAATAATTAACTAAATAGGAATCTATCTGATGTTGAGAAATGAACCAAATGCAATAATGAGTACAAAGAAGTTTCTTCATAATAAACTAGATTGTCTAAAATAAATCATAATATTTTTGTTAATGTTTTTTACCTTTGTTCAATTTATTTTAATTTTTAATAAATTTTTATTATTTTTTATTTGGCATTATTAATTAATTCTGCTTATTTAAATACATAGAATGCGTACCATAAGTAGCCAAACCTTTAGAGAAGTAGTTTAATATTACGATTTATGTTATTATTAAATCATATTATTAAGTCATTACATGACTTATTGCCTCATGGCCGTGTGGCTACGCTCTGGCGCTTGGCATCCCAAGTTCGAGTTCCGGGGATGGCATGGAAGTTTGTACTGGTTCGGGGAATTCCCTTTAAACAGTAGTTCCCGTTCTAATATAATGGCAAATCGTTGCAAGGGTAGTGTTACTTGGGTCTGTAGTATATCTTCAAGCTAAACGTGTCCCCTAGATTGTGTAAATGAATAATGTCGGTGCAGCCGTTGCTTACGGAATAAATATAACTGTCTAAAGTATTTGCTAGCTGCATTAGAAAAAAAAACATATTACTTTCTTTCAAAAAAGTGAAATTTATCTATAAATACATAAAATTTTCAACTATTAAATTTTTTATGATAATTAATAAAACAGTAGTAATGAATAAAATCAATTATTGAATATGATAAAATAATATATTTTATCCCATAGTTTACTTTTCCAAAGTAATTGTCTAGTTCATGGGTATTTAACCTTTTTATCCAACCAATCTCCCTCTTTTGTATCTTTGTCAGTAGTAACATTTTCTTACAACCCACAAGGTTTCATTATAGTGATGATTTATAAAGCAGGGAAGTAATTTAACTTTATAAAACTTATAAAGCAGAGTTGCAGCAAGTTAAAGGATCTAATAATAAATTTCTGATCAAATATATGTCAGATTTTCGGAGCCTAGCAAGAGCCGTCTGCCCTATGTTTGCTACAAGGACAAAAAGAAGCTGCATTATTTGTACCCTTTATCATGATATGGCATGGCATTTCTCATGGTATAAAATGTAAGATCAACAATCTGGAAGGAATTAAGATACCATCTAAGAAATGTACTTTAATTCATTTAATTAAGAAGTATCTTAATTTCATTACCTTATACAGAACTACCGCTACAGTTTATTTACTCTTTATTTCTTTGTACTTGACCTATTCGGGTCAGTTAAAGTAAGTGCTTGCTAGCTAGCGTGAAAGAGAAAGGAATTTACTATATTCACTACCTTTATAAACAAGAAATTCAATAGTGAATTATATCAAGCCTACTTCAACTATCGAACTGACTGGCTGATGTTTTCCTGGTCTTTTCTACCATATACACCCGTTTCTCTTTAAATAATAATGATTACACACATAAGACTCTACTAAATAAGATGTTAACGGGTTCATGGCTCAAATATTAATGAGAAAATCATTTGCTACTTTCAGCATTACAAAAAACCACTTAATAAGTATTAATTATTTCTTTAATTATTAACAATTAGCCACCGTTGCAGTTAGACAATAAAACTAATTTTCAACAACGCGATGCGCATAATTAAACTCGAAATCCTTCCAAATGCGTCACTTTAAAAAACAAAAAAGTGTTCTTACTCACTCATTGTCTCCAAACTTCCGAATAAAGCTTTGAATTTCCGTTCCAAACTGTGAAAGCAAGAGCATTGTAAGCTTAAAAACGGCTTAATTGAGAATCCGTGGGTATTCAAACTTCTCTCAAAGAGTGCTTCAGGTAAAAGTATGCACTGATTCAGCGCACTGGCGTATTATTACGCTGCACTTTTCTTGACATTGCTGATTATTCTGATTATAATTGTGCGCGAGTGCAATTAGGATGATCTAGTCGCATTAAATTTCCACAAAGTTTTCCCTCTTAAAGTATTGTAAATGTTTATCTCAGGTTAATCTGCCTGCGAAAGTATTTAAGGGTTCGAATTTTAAAGATATGTTTACTTGAAACAAAAGAAACTTGGCTCTTTTCTCGTCATATTGAATTATATCCGGGTTTTAATTAAATTTGATGCTTTGATATTCATGATAAAGTATGCTATTTAAACATGGAAGTAATTAAAGTTAGTGTTTTAACCTCGCCAGCTTTGATCAGCATATTAATAATTAACTAAATAGGAATCTATCTGATGTTGAGAAATGTACCAAATGCAATAAAATACAAAATAAAATTTTTTTCATAATAAACTAGATTATCTAAAATGAATCATAATATTTTTAGTAAAATAAATTGAACAATGGTAAAAAAAAAATTATATTATTATTTTTTATTATTATTTCTTAATGGACATTATTAAATAATTTACTTATTTAAATACATAGAATGCTTAGTATAAGTAGCAAAAGTTTTTAGACAAGTAGTTTAATATTACGATTTATTGTTGTTATGAAATCGTATTATTAAGTCATATAATATTACTTGGGACCTGATGGCCCAGTGGTAAGCGGTCTGGCTCTCACAGTTTACTTTTCCAAAGTAATTGTCTAGTGAAGGGGTAATTAATGTTTTTATAACTACCGCCCTCTTTTGTATCTCTGTCAGTAGTAAAATTTTCTTACCATCCACAGGTTTCCCAGTTGTGGTTATTTATAAAGTAGGGAAGTAACTTTACTTTATAAAACTTATAAAGCAGAGTTACAGCAAATTTAACTACATAATAATTTCTTATCAAATATTTTATGTCGGATTTTCACTAAGTTTGCCAGACTAAATATTTATAAGCGCATTACTGTAGTTAAATTTATCTTTTATTATACTTTGCATGTATGTAAACCATGAAGTTTGAGGAAGTTACATTTCATTAATGAAACTATTTATAAGATCTCTGATGCTGTGAATCTAAATACTGGATATCTGGCCAATTTTTGTATGAAACAAAGTTTTCCTCTTTTGGAAATATTCAGAAAGTTTCTTTATTTTATAATATCGTTAACAACACTAAAAATGTATTCCACAAGATATGAATTAGGGAAAGGTATCAATAAACTGAATATCGTTTTCCCCATGTTTTGATATTTGACTTCATCCATAATTTTTGAGAGCAAAAAGTTATAAATACGTTATGTTTCTACACAAATAACATAGCGTTATGGGATGTGCAGCTGGATTGTAACTGGGTGTGGTAGGGTAGAGACTTGAGACGTTTGAGAGCTTGCAACTTTATTTACACATACACAACCAGAACACACTTACAATTAGAGACACAATATTTAACATATTTAAAGAAGGATCACAGGAAAAAGCCTAAAATAAAAATACTCAGGTACGCGTTGGATGCGCGAAATATACTTCCACTCTGGGTGCGAGTCTGCAGGTCAGAGTCAATATTAAAAAATAAAGCGTTAAATATATTTCCTCTCGGGATGAGAGATTACAAACTAAACGTTTCTCAACAGAAGCGCGTGATTGAGCTGTACTAAACGTTTCTCAGCGGCTGCGCCTGTTGCGCTATACTTCCTCTAGGGTGAGAGTCTTGAGGCCTACTGACCATTTCTCCTCAACGCCACAGGGGGAGCTCTTGCCAGTGCGTGGGAGGAAACATGGTTGCGTGAGGGGTAAGCATGGTTACATCATGTAAAAATATACATAACTAGTTGTATATCTTCATTGAGAATGATGATGAATTTCAAGCTATTTTTAACTGATTTTTTTTTTCTCCGATCAACTGAAGTATTTAGCAAAGAAGTTTGACTACTGTAAAAAAAACTAGCTATCTAGATAAAAATCAAAATTACATTCCAAATTAAAGAATGGTTCATATAATTGTAAATATGATTCCATTTTTCATTTCTCTATTTATTGAATTTTATAATTAAAAAAAATAGACAAAAATTCAATACATATAAAAAAAATTTCAGAAAATTTAAAGATTACTCCTTCCATAAATGCATAAATATAAACATCGTCCGTTTTAAAATAGAAAACAAAAATATTTTTAATTATTATTCACTCTTTTAAAACATTATTTTTACGGATGATTATTTGCTAACAATTCTTCTAAATAAAGAATTGTTTGATATTTAATATTTGAACTTATTATAATTTTATCGAAATACCGATATATGACCCTGTATCGTTCCCTTTTAATATAACATAATAATACATAAATACATGTTTTACTAAAATATTTATCAATAATATCTTTAAAGCCTTTGATTAGAATAAGTAGGTTAAAAATAATAATTTTACCAATTCTTTACAAAATAAACATATTCTTGTTTATTAAATGAAATTTTTTGTATTTATTTATTTAAATATAATGTATTACGCGTTCTAAATCTAAACGATAATTAAAGAATGCAATTTTTTTTTTTTTTTTTTAATTTTTTATATATAACCCTCAAATTATTTTCCTTATCAATAAAATGTTTAATAATAATCAATACATTAACAGAAATAAAATTTATTTCTGATGAATAAGTGAATGTATAATAATAACCATTACATTAACAGAAATAAAATTTATTTCTGATGAATAAGTAAATGTATAATAATAATAATCAATACATTAACAGAAATAAAATTTATTTCTGATGAATAAGTAAATGTATAATAATAATAATCAATACATTAACAGAAATATAATTTATTTTTGATGAATAAGTAAATATAATAATAATAATCAATACATTAAAGGTAATAAAATTTGTTTCTGATAAATTAGTAAATGTATAATAATAATCAATACATTAAGGGTAATAAAACGTGTTTCTGATGAATAAGTAAATGTATAATAATAATCAAATTAAGGGTAATGAAATTTGTTTCTGATGAATAAGTAAATGTATAATAATAATAAATTAAGGGTAATAAAATTTGTTTCTGATGAATAAGTAAATGTGTAATAATAATCAAATTAAGGGTAATAAAATTTGTTTCTGATGAATAAGTAAATGTATAATAATAATCAATACATTAAGAGAAATAACATTTGTTTCTGATGCATAAGTAAACGTATATTCTAAGATTAATTATATTATATAAATGCTATTTAAAATATTTCATTAATACTAGAAATCTGTAATATATCTATCTCTATATAAGTAAATCATAGCCTAGAAATATAAGAAAAATAAAATTAGAACACAGCGTAATTCGAAAAATAAAAATTTTAATAATTATTATTTGTATTTTAAGCAAATTTTTTGTATAATTTAATTACGAGTTAAAATATTTTCCTAAACAATGTATATTTAATAAATTTATAATTAAAGGGTTTAATTATAAAGTTTTTAATTATAAAATTCATAAAACGAATAAAATTAATTTGAACAGTAAATTTTCTATCGTTATTTTAAAAATATCATAAAAATAGCTTATTATGTTGCGAGATATTTTCAAACAGTCGAAAAATTAATTAAATTCAACGAGTTTCAAAAAAATCTTTCATTATTCTAAAAATATATAGCACTCAAATTTATATAAAAAAAACCCGAAGAAACGTTTTTCAACAAATTATGAAGATTTTCAAAACATACATAATTGAAAGCAATAAATTGCGGCCATATGTCTTAAACAGCATTGTTTTTAAAATAAAATTTGAAGCACTTTTTAGCTTTATAGAAATAGTTACTACACATTTTTAAAAATATTATTTAAAATTACTAATTAAATTTGACGAGCTTTAATACTACTTTTAATTAAATTTACTTTCATTAAAATAATTTACGTCTAGCAGACTAAGAAAAATAAATGTGTGGTCTGAAAAGTATTTTCAGACTGTAAAATAGTCTTTTATTTATTTGTTTGTTCTAAATATTATTTTAATTTAATTTTTTCATGCAAAAAGGATTTTAAAAGCTGAAAATGCAATTAGTATACATTCTGCTTTAATTATTATTTGTAATGATATTATTTTTCTCAAAATTTCAAAATGTTTTTCTGTAATTTTTCTATTTTAACCATTGTACTAAATGTATTAAATTTTTGCGCAAAACGATGAAAAAAAAAATTCAGAAATAAAATTCTAAAAAGTGTAATTAATGCAGTGCGTATTAAATACATATAACTAATTATGTGGTTCATAAAAAAAAATTACGAAATACGCATATTTTTTTTTTTGGACGCATATAGGATTTTGCATTTTTAAAGGATTTTGCAATTTTGAAGGATTTAATGGATTTTGCAATTTTAAAGGATTTAATGGATTTTGCAATTTTAAAGGATTTAATGGATTTGGCAATTTTAAAGGATATAATGGATTTTGCAATTTTAAAGGATTTAAAGAATTTTGCAATTTTAAAGGATTTAATGGATTTTGCAATTTTAAAGGATTTAATGGATTTGGCAATTTTAAAGGATATAATGGATTTTGCAATTTTAAAGGATTTAAAGAATTTTGCAATTTTAAAGGATTTAAAGGATTTTGCAATTTTAAAGGATTCAAAGGATTTTGCAATTTTAAAGGATTTAAAGGATTTTGCAATTTTAAAGGATTTAATGGATTTTGCGATTTTAAAGGATTTAAAAGATTTTGCAATTTTAAAGGATTTAAAGGATTTTACAATTTTAAATGATTATTGTTATTTTGTCAAGAATTGTAAAGGACTTTCGTTGATCGAAAATGAATTCAAAGAATCGTACAAATTGTAAAAGCAATTAGGGGTGAAATATTTTTAAATAGGGAAACAAATAAATTAATCGAGAAGGATATCTTTTGTAACATTGGAAGATCTAGTTGGACGATCTTAACTAAAGAATCTTCTAACACCAATCAACGGTGGAAGCAGAAACAGGAAAGAAAATAGATTTCCTTTAACCTAGAAGAAATTAAAACTATATCTTAAAAAAAAAAAAAACATTACAACCTTCTTATTTTGCAATAGATAATGACCTAAATAAGGAGAGAACAGGACACTTTGTGAGAAGCATTGAGAAATTACAAATTCTTTGCGACGAAACTTTTAGAGAATTACGTCAATAATCATCCCAAACAAAAATCACCAGTTTTTTAAAAATAATAATTGTATATCTCTTTATAAATTATAATAAAAGTCTTTTCAATTGAAACTGGATTTTTTTTTCTATTTAAAAACTACAATATTTAGGTTTTTTCGCATTTTATATAATTTTTTAATTTGAAGTAACTCTAAAAATGTTTTTAATGGAAATTTAACTTAATTTTGTCATTCGCTTAATCTATTAATGACGTAACGTATCCGTTTGACAAGAGTTTACTGTTTACATATCAGGCATAATCATAGTATCCCTTTAAAAAAAAAGTGTAATAGGGTTAAAAGTGACTGAAAGATATAAAATCATTTATCAAATGTTTCTATAATTTCTTAATATTGCTGGTGCAATGTAAAATTAATATTAACGTTTTAAATTATGTATCTTCACAAACTGTAATTGATTTAGTTTGGAGGGATATAGAGCTATATTCATACAATAGATATTTAATTTCCCTACTGAATCAATTACAGTTTGTGAAGATATAGAGCTATATTTTTATATAATAGATATTTAATTTCCCAGAGGGCCTGATGGCCGAATGGCTAGCGCTCTGGCGTGCAGTACCACAGGTATCGGGTTCAAATCCCTGCTTTGCCCATCCCGGTCCTAACAGGATCGTAGAGTGTTGCGGGGACATTCTTACTCCGCGTCCGTGGTTTACCATCAAGTTACACGCGCCCCCTGGGTAATGCAAAGTGAGTAACATCGGTGCAGCCCTTATGGCGAAAATCACGGTCTATTTGCCAGCTGCATTAGAAGAAAAAAAATATTTAATTTCCCGACCCTTAATTAATTAATTAATATTAACTTGCTGTAACACTGGATCTGGCTCCTGATGAAATAAATGTGGCCCTCGTGGCATTTAAAGATTAGCTCATTACCCTAACCTCTTTCACATTCATCGTTCAAGCAATGTGGGTGTCTTCCTGGTTTTTATCGTGCTTAACACAAATATGATCCAGTTGTTCGAGGAAGATATCCGGAGATATTTGCTCCAATAAAAATATTATTTAGATATACAAGCAAAAATATTTGAACCTTCACGAAATTTTTTTATATATTTGTTTACAATTCCACATCGTATACTATTTATACTAAATTTGTAGGTAGAGTATGCCACATTCAATAAGTAGAGTATGCCACATTCAATAAGTAGAGTATGCCACATTCAATAAGTAGAGTATGCCACATTTAATAAGCAGAGTATGCTACATTTTGATATTTCGATGTGTTTTTTGTTGTTGAATTTCGGTGAGTCTCTTATTCCAGCGATGTGTACGAAGAATAACAACGGGGGGGGGGGGAAGGAGACGACGACATTGCTTTCTGGGATGACTTTTAGAGGTAAATCTCCCGTATTTGCGTGTAGCAGGAGACTAAACCCTTGTAAATTCTCACAAGTTAACCTGACTACCGATGTGTGACGCTTTTCACACATTATCACAATTGCCATCCAGTCTTATTTATGAAAGCAGTGACTGCAACTGACGCTAGTAGCGTATTTGAATCTATGTCCTCCTGCACACCAATTGCATATGCTTTCTCTGGGCGTTTAATAGGGGATATTTGGGTATTTTCAGTAAAAGTTATTGCAGCATAGTTCAAAATCAATCCCTTAATGTAATGTTGTTTATTACGATATAAATAGCCAACGGAATCGAAATGAATATACCGGTTCTCGTTAGATCACCGAAGTCAAGCATCATTGGGCGCAGTCAGTAATTGGGTGGGTGACCACCTGGGAACACCGCGTGCCGTTGGCATTCACAAATTTGGGACCTGAATGGCGGAGTGTCTAGCGCTCTGGCGTTCGGTGCCACAGGTTTCGGGTTCGAATCCCGGCGGTGCCATGGATGTTTGTAGTGGTTCGGAATCCACTTTAAGCCTTAGGTCCCGGTCTCCTATGACTGTAAGAGCGTCACGGAGCCAAAGTCAGACATCTACCTACGGGTGCTCCATCACAACAGAAGCTGCGTCCTTCCCCTTCAATCATGAGTACGTATGAGCTCGTCGGCTTGGCCAGCCAAGTGGAATAAGAAACAACAACAACAACGATATAAATTAATATTATTATACTGAATTTTTTATTTACTTCGATAGATATATAAAAAAAATTTATTAAAAAGTAACCATATAGCACCCAGCGTACCTCGGCTAGATCAAATTTCTTTTTGCACCGAGAGAAGATTAAAAATTTCACTTATTTCAAGAGGAACCTTATATACCACGCGATAATGTAGTTATTATAAGAAAAAGACTGAAGTTCAACTAACTAATATTTCTTTATTCTACATTTTTAATAAATTACCTAAATAAGTTAATAATTTTTTAAATCAGCATAATTAAGGCAATCATAGGAATACAACACACAATTCTGTTATAACTCGCAGTTATTAACAATTAGCCGCAACACATTTTCGGGCAAAAACTTTACGTTTCGACATACATAGAGCAAAGCTACGTCATACTTGCAGGAAGCCAAAGTTCAGACTGAAACTAAAACAATTATCATAGGATGGAGAAATCACGGGAGACCTTGCGTGGAGTATGACATTTCCCCATTTTGCGGCATAAAAAAGAATTTAAGATAATTTGAGCTGGGATTCTTCTCGTAGGGAAACCGCGGTACATTCCGGTAAAACGAACGAATATAGGTATTTTTTGACGTTTATTGCATTAGTATCCCAATATGAATGATTAAAATAAAATAAACGTAAATCTTTTCAATAAACATTTTGTTGTTTGTTGTTGTTTCTTATCCCACTTGGCTGGCCAAGCCCACGAGCCCATACGACTCATGATTGAAGGGGAAGGAAGCAGCTTCTGTTGTGATGGAGCACTCGTAGGTAGAAGTCTGACTTTGGCTCCGTGACGCTCTTGCAGTCATAGGAGACCGGAACCTACGGCTTAAAGTGGATTCCGAACCACTACAAACATCCATGGCACCGCCGGGATTCGAACCCGAAACCTGTGGCATCGAGCGCCAGAGCGCTAGACACTCGGCCATTCAAGTCCCAAATTTGTGAATGCCAACGGCACGTGGTGTTCCCAGGTGGTCACCCACCCAAGTACTGACCGCGCCCAATGATGCTTGACTTCGGTGATCTAACAAGAACCGGTATATTCAGCATGGTACGGCCGTTGGCATTTACTTTGGCATAAACATTTTACTCGACAAAAACTAGACTTATGATATGACATGTAAATTAATTATTTTGATGGCTTTTTCCTGGTTATTTTTTTTTTCATTTACACAATAGTTATTGCGTTTATATGTTACAACAAAACACATAAAATGCATTAACTGTTTTTAAATAGGGTAACATAATTTAAATGAGAATGCTTATTTGTATGAAAAAGCAATGAACATAAATTAATTAATTAATTATTTAACTTTAAATAGTTAGAGATTGTTAATCTTTTTGATACAAGCAATTCTTAATTATATATGAATAAACGTAGCAAACTTTAACAATTAATTTTAGATTGAATGATTACTTAATTCAAATGATTACATTTTATATTATGGAAATCCTCGCATTATCCATTTGCAAACATAAGTTATGTCCTTTAAGCTATATAATTTTTATTTAAAAATTTAAAATGCTTAGTTCAATTCTCTATTTTAAGTGGTTATTTTAAAGTATGCCTGTTAAAATGATCTAACATATTTTTTGCTAAAAATACAAATTTAAAATAAATTGGTAGTTGTGATTGGTTTACTATAAAACACTATTTATTATTCAAACTATTTGATAATTATAGAAGATTAAAAAAGATAAAAATTAATGTACTGAAAAATTTAAAAAATATAAATTGAAATTTTATCTCAACAAAAATAATGATGAACTTAAACGAAATGAAAAATATTTGATTTTTTAAATGGAAGTTTAATCATCTAAATATATCTTCTAAAAAGTGAGGTAGAAATTCATTTTCAATTCATTTTAATTCATATTTTAACTATTGCTGTTTAATTCATATTTAAATAATTATATTTCCATTAAATAATCAAAATATTTTTAATTCCTTAAATACATCATCATTTTTGTTATAAAAAAATTAAACAATACCTTACAATGCATTTTTATTTCTTTTTGTAATATTTTATATAAGAGGTTGTTTCTTAATATTATACATACGCCTAAAAGTGATAGATTAAATATCATAAATAAATATACATCAATTGATGTTTGCTGCTCGTTCTAGACATATAAACTCATGCGAATGTTAGGACGAATTTGTAGGATATTCAACATTATCTAGGACAGAAAGAGTTATCTAAGATGATTACCGCATAGGATGTACTACAATAAGTCCACAAGGGAAAATGAGAGAGTTATGCTTCCCTTCAAAGATAATATGCGTATATTTTGTGTTGAACATCTGAAAATCTTACTAACATTTTATTGTTCAATAATTGATTTGTAATACTAGTGTATCATAAAGTTTACAAATTTATAGAGTGCACCTAGATGAATCAAAGTCATGTAGTAATACGCTTGAAAAGTGAAAACTATGTGTACCGTAATTATGAACGTTCTCGCAAGCACTGGATTTTACCTCATTTCAGGAACTAACGCTGCGGTAGTACGGTGACTAATACGAAAACGGAACTAACAGATGTGCATCTAGCTCAGAATGCGGAGTGCAATAGACGAATCGCACAGCGTTTGTATGCACAATGATATCGGATAAGAAGTATTATTCCGTTTTATTCTCAGTTGATTCTCTTATCTCTGCACTAGTGATTATTTAAGAAATGTTTTTTTAGGGAAGTATCATGGGGTGTAAACACAGAGTTTGAATTCCGATTTTGGAGATTGTACTAGGTGTAGAACAGAACATTCTAAGTTCTAGTACGCTGCTATATTTTTATTTATGAGAAGCTTTACATTTTGTAACTCTCCGAAATGTAAATATGGAGAGGTTCAAAATGTGGGATATATCCTCACAAGAAACTACACGAATTATTAAATTTGAGATGGATTTTAAAAAGGTAATTACCATAACCTCATAAAAATTGAGTAATGTTGAAATCGGATATGAAAAAAAAATGTTTTATCCTTTCAACATGAAAAGAATTTTAAATATTGGAGCTAGAACAAATAATACATAACAATGCTTCGAGTAGAAAAGTATAAAAATAAAAACTTTCCTCCTACACAAGGTGACCTTAAACAAAAAAATGATTTATTGGACAAAAAAAAAAAAAAAAACTTCCACGGAGTGTTTTTATCTTCACGCCATTTTTACTTTCGAAAACTAACAAAAATGAAAAATGAAATGTATTAGTTTCGAGATCTATCCGTTTAAAAAACTTGTACTGACATATGATGATAAGCATTTGAGCAGAAAGAGTTAGTAAAATATTCATGATCAGGCGAAGAACTCTTTGATTAATTTAAAATCGATAAGTATTTTTTCTAAACTCCCAAGACTAGTTTATTACTTTTAAAGTGATTGGTTTTTAAGTTAAGATTTTTTCTTTTTATTATCTTTCTTAAAATTTTCTTTTTTCATATATTAAGAGAATTATTTCATATATATAAAAATTTAACCAAAGCAAATTGGAAAGTTTATTTTTGGTAAATTGAAAGCACTTTTAAAATGATTGCTTTAAGTTACGAAATTGTCCCTTTTATTATTATCGTCTTAAAATTACTCTTTTTCGTTTATTAAATGAATCATTTCGTATATATAAGGAGATTTATTTTCTGACTGATTTTTCATTTAATGCTTAGAATTAAATTATTCCGGGTTTAAGAAATTCTGAAATTTTATGGGAATTAATTTAGAGGAGAATATTAAAATCGAAAAATAAGTTTTGTAATGCATTTCTAAAAGGCATTTTTTCTTGGGGAATTACATAGCTAAATTGCTTTTAATAGTGACAGCAATTTTTTTACATATAAAAACATAATGCTATTATATAATTAATGAATAGTTACCTTACTCAAGGCTCTCTAGTAATATACAAATCGTTTTCTGCTACTACACCACATCACTGTGCCTAGAGGTGAGTTGCCCCTTTACAGTTTGGGAATCATGTGGGTGAGAAGAAGTCTGAATGGGCTTCGTGACGCTCTACGGTCATATGAGACGGGAATTACAGCTTAATGGGGATTCCAAACCACTACAAACAACTAAGGCACCCCCGGGATTCGAACCTAAAACATGTGGTACCGAGTGCTAGCCACTCGGCCATCAGGCCCAAATCGATTTCTACTGATTGCCTGCCATCGATCGATCCCTAATTCATACTAAGAAATACCTTTGATGACCCCTGATTGAAAAGCAGCCTGATGACCAGTACACTTGCCTTTGGTACTAGAGGCTTCAGGTTCGAATCCTGGCAGTAGCATGGACTTTTGTTCATGGCTCGTAACGTTTAACTATAGGTCCCAGTCTAATTAGTCAAAGTGTGTGCAAAATGACCGTAGTGTTGGAGAGGTACAAAATGATGGACATTTCATCACATGCAACTACATGAAGTACTAAATTTGAGATGGATTCTAAAAAAAGGTAATTATCAAAATTACCATAACCTGAAAAAAAATTAGTAATGTTGAAATCGGATATTAAAAAAAAATTTCATCCTTTCAATTTAAAAAAAATGTTATGTATTATTTATTCTAGTTCCAATACCTAACAATGCTAAAAAAAAGCTTTTCTCCTACACAAAGGTGACCTTAAACTAAAGAATGATTTATTGGACAAAAAAAATTTTCTACGGAGTGTTTTTATCTTCACGCCATTTTTACTTCGAAAACTAACAAAAATGAAAACTGAAATGTATTAGTTTCGAGATCTATCCGTTTAAAAAACTTGCACTGACATATGATGATAAGCATTTGAGCAGAAAGAGTTAGTAAAATATTCATGATCAGGCGAAGAACTCTTTGATAAATTTAAAATCGATAAGTATTTTTTTAAACTCGCTAGACCCTCCTTATTACTTTTAAAGTGATTGATTTTTAAGTTAAGATTTTATTTTTTGTCTTTTTATTATCTTTCTTACAATTTTCTTTTTTCATATATTAAGAGAATTATTTCGTATATATAAGAATTTAACCAAAGCAAATTGGAAAGTTTATTTTTGGCAAATTGAAAGCACTTTTAAAATGATTGCTTTAAGTTAGAAAATTTTCCCTTTTATTATCGTCTTTAAATTAATTTTTTCATTTATTTATTAAATGAACCGTTTCGTTTATATAAGGAGATTTATTTTCTGACTGATATTCCGTTTAATGCTTAGAATTAAATTATTCCAGGTTTTTGAAAAATTGAGAAATTTGATAGGAATTAATTTAGAAGAGAATATTAAAATCGAAAAATAATTTTTGTAATTTTTCTTGGTGAATTACATAGTTGGATTGCTTTTAATAGAGAAAGCATTTTTTTTTTTTTTTTTTTTTTTTACATATAAAAACCTAATAATGATATTATATTGTTGATGAATAGTTACCTTTCTCAAGGTACTATAGTAGTATACCAATCGATTGCTACTGATTGTCTAACCTCGATCGATACCAAATCAATTCATACTGAGGGAAAGACCTTTGATGACTACTGATTGGAAAGTGGCCTGATGGCCTACGGTCATAGGACACTGGGACCTACAGCTTAAAATGGATTACGAACATCCTTGGAATGCCGGGAGTTGAACCCGAAACCTATCATACCAAGTGCCAGAGCGCTAGCCTCTCTGTCTGACAGTCTACTATCGATCGATAACAAATCAATTCATACTGAGGGAAAGACCTTTGATGACTCTTGATTGGAAAGTGGCCTGATGGCCGATTAGCTAGCGCTCTGGCCTTTGGTACCACAGGCTTCAAGTTCGAAACCTGGCGTTTGCATCGATGTTTGTTAGTAGTTCGGAATCTACGTTAAACATGCGGCCTGATGGCCGAGTGGTTGGCGCTCGGTACCTTTTGGGTTCGAATCCCGGGGTGCCATGAATGTTTGTAATGATTCGGAATTCACTTTAATACCGTAGGTCGTCACAGAGCCCAATCAGACTTCTCACCCACACCATTCCCAAACTGTAAAGGAGCAACTCAGATCTAGGCATAGTGATGTATTGTGGTGTAGTATTAGTAATCCACGTTAAAGTGTAGGTCTAATTAGCCTAAAGTGTGCACACAATTATCGTAGAGCGACAAACCAAACAAAACTTGATTGGAAATGGGAATAGATTTGGCGGGCTCGAGAAGAGAGAGAGGCGGGCAGAGATTTTTGCAGTGTTTTGAATTTATGTTACAGAACGGGATTAAAATCTACAGATTTCTTCTAATAGGATACTCAAATGTGGACCAATTTCCCTTTCGAAAAGTTCTTCTTAAACTATACTAATCGTTGTTAACAGCACTCATTTAAGGAATGGATTTTATTCTTACAGAGCTGTCAACAAATTTAGAAAAATTCATTTATAAACATGTTAGTGTTTAAAAAGTAAAACAAAAGACATTAAAAAAAAACTGGGGTTGTTTTCGTTTTTTGTAATTTTATAATTAATGCTACAAAATCAGAAAGTAGGATTAGAAATAAATCCTTCAGCAATAAAAATAGAAATTAAACTAATAAAAATGGATAAAATATAAAAAATATGGCAATGAAATCTTAAACAATTAATCTATAACATAAATTCTTAAACTTTTTATATCAAGTATCCCTATTTCAAGCAAAACGAAAGCCACAGACTCAAGAACAATATTTTAAGTGTATAAAATCAAATCAAAATAGGTTACATAAGAAACAAGTTACAAAAAAAGTACTACATAAATATTTATTCTTCTTTCTCAGAACATTAAGTTGCACATTTTATAAAGTACAGGATGATTTTTTTTTCTTTTTAAATTTTATTTTCAAAAAACTATCGATACTATATATCCGCACTGTTGCTGTTTAACCTGGATGAAAATTTCATACGATTAAAAACAAATTATTTCCGTTAATAGTGAATTTTTTTTAAATTTTAGTCTCAAAACATTGTAAATACGGGCATTGTTGCTGTTTAACTTGAAGAAAAGTTTCTCATGATCAAAAGCAATTTAGGTAAAAGCAAGCTATTTTCATTGGTAAATTATTTTAATTCAACTGTCAATCCGTAAATTATTGCTGTTTTGAAATTTCTCATGAACAAAAACAAACTGTTATTTCTATTGGTAATGTTTTTTTTTTAATTCAACTGTCATTCCCTGAATTATTGCTGTTTTGAAATTTCCATGAGCAAAAACAAACTGTTATCTCTTTTGGTAATGTTTTTTTTTTAATTCAAAAACAAACCTTATGTTATTTTCTTGATAAGGTTTTTGGAATTATAAATTTCTCATGAACAAAAACAAACTGTTTTTTTTGGTAATTCAACCGTCATTCCCTGAATTATTGCTGTTTTGAAATGCCTTATGATAAAAAACACACTGTTATTTTCATTGATAAGGTTTCTTTTAATTCAACTGTCCATCTGTGAATTATTGTTGTTTTGAAATTTCTCATGAACAAAAACAAACTGTTATTTTTATTCGTAATTTTTTTTTAATTCAACCGTCATTCCCTGTTATTTTTATTCGTAATTTTTTTTTTTAATTCAACTATCATTCTGTGAATTATTACTGTTTAACTTAAATGAAAATTTCATACAATCTAAACAAACTGTTTTTTTTTTTTTTTTTTTTTTTTTTTTGTTAATCTCTGCACAACTAATACTATTATAATTTATTTCATGTATAATTACATCAAAAGTGCTGGATTTAATAAAACATTAGAAAAAACGTTATTTTTTTTTATCCAAGTTTGAGAATCTGTTTAATTGAATAACATGTGATCTGACCCTTATGGAGTACTTGAAAGCTGGTTAAAAGACCATTATCTATTGAAAAAAAAAGAACAGTAATAAATTTTTGCCTTATTCTTCTCATTATTGTTTAAGAACAATGCACGAAAAACAATTAAATATGTATGTTACGTTTCAATAATTGAGAGAATAATATGTTGTCTCAAAATATCTCAACTACACATCATAATATAATGCGATAAAGTTTCTATTTTCTTGTAATGCACATAATAATTGTACGATTTCATGGAGAAAAGTTACGTAGTTTATTTTTTGTTGTTTATGTATTTATGTTAATTAACTAAAATAATTTTTACAGCCTACAATAATTAGGCAAAACTAGTTGATATTTTTAATATTTATTACTTATTTATTATTTTAAATTAATGTTACCATTAAAATATTGCGTTATATCTTTTTCAATATTTAAAAAAATACATTTACTGTATTAAAACAAGAAATATCTTAAATTTCCTTTAATTGAATCGATTCAGAGACGTACATAAGATGATACGGCTAAATCTAGAGTATGGAAAAAAAAACCATTAAAATTATGGGTATTGACTCCGAGAGGGGAGTTCTTGGTTTCCTTGATCAAATTTTTTCTTGTCCTTGGTCACTTTCAACGTTTCTTATTGGGTTTTTTTTTTTAATTTCTATAACGAGCTATGCTTATTGGCTTATTTAAATTTCTTTTACGGGCTTTTTCATACTTAATACTTATTCAAATTTCTTTCACGAGCTAATAATTATACAATTAAATAATGAAAAAATTGTTCTAGAAGATCGTCTGGGGTTTGCAAGACGATTTTATTTCAAAGGGAAAATGATTTTTCAAGAAAGAAAATTGTTTGGAATTCTTTAGTTATTATTTAAGATCGTTGTTATGTGATTTGCTTTAAAATTAAATTTTAAATTTTATAGGAAACCTGTTTATTCGACCCAGATATTATTATTATTTTATTTTTGTTTGCTTGTTTATGCATTTCCTAATCTTTGAAGGAATTTGAAATAAATTTCAATGATTACATAATTAACAAACAATTACATGATTTCTTCGTGAAAAATTTATAAAGAGCGATAGTAATTAATGACATTCTTTATAAAAAATTTTCCATACAAAATAAAATTTTTGTTGGCAATTAGTAAGGATTAATATCTTTAAAAAATCTATCCTTAATTTTACGATTAGATAAATAATTTATTCTCAATTATTTTGATGAAACTCTCAATCTGGCCTTCATCAGACCTAATTATTGTTAGTTATATATGTTCTTACGAACAGGAGATTTATATAACACAATATACCTATCAATCCCTCAAATGTTGCCTAATTCACACATGGCATTATATACTGGATTTTTTAAAATATAAACGTATCAATCAAGGCACTGAATACTAATCACTTGTCCTAAATTTAAATATTGACATATTTTACATTATTCATGAGTTAGAGTAATAGTTGAGATTGTTTAAAACAAATCTTCTGATTTCTATTATTTGTAAATCAAACATTAACAAATCTTTTCGGGATATCTATTATGAAAATTATAATGAAAGACTTTGTTATATTAAGAACAATAAGAATCAAAGCTCAAAAGGATATTTTTATAAGGAAATACAGAACTATTTTCCTAAGGACAATATTACAAGAAGCTATACTATTTTATACTAATTTTTATCTCAGAAATCAAAGGAAATAGGACAAAATTTATAACACTTACTAAAGATATTACAATATATAAATTTATAAATTCATTTTATTCATTAAAAATAAAGTTCACCCTTAGGACGATATTTCATCCACATGTACCGCTTATAAATTTTAACACAAAAATAAATACTTTATTAATATGATCAAACTATAGTTATCAATACTATTATTATAATACAATAAAAAATAATACATTACTATATACATTTACTAACATTTGCAGCGCATATGTATATAGAAATTAATTTTCTTCATAAAAACTAAAGCTCATGTTCTACTCAGGAAGATATTTCATCATATGCACTGTTTATTAAATTTTAACTCAAAAATAATTATTCGGTGCTCTATCAGTTTTTAAGTTTTATTGTAGTTACTGAAATTGTTCGAAAATAAAATTAAAAAAAATAATAGAAAATAATTTCAAAAAGCAAATTTTCTTCTGAATTCCTCTAACATAAATTAATTTCATATAAAACAAAGAAAGTAATAAAGAGAATAGTTAAACGTTATCAAATTATTTTTAACTAGTTTAATTTTGAAAATAAATGATTGAATTAAAAATAAATTATTTGACTAATTTTTAAATTTTGAAGTAAAATCCATAAAATCAAAAATTGTTTATTAATTTTGAAAATTTAAAATAAAATCAAAAAGTATTGCTTATTAACCCTTTGCACACGAGGGCTCCGGAGCGGAGCCATTTAAAATTTGTCTTCAAGCTGGATTGCTCCGCTACGGAGACAATACAAACAATAATTTTGTGATACCTGTCTAGAAAAGCCAAGATTACATATCGGCAATTGCTTCGAGAGGTATCACACTTTGGAGGATTACAAAATGTAATAATTTTATAATTTTTTTTTTTTTTTTATATATCATAACATTTGTATTCATAAAGAATTAAAAAAATAATAACATACAACGATGACGTTTCTTTTAATGCGTATATCAAACTTACATGTGAATAAGATCTTTTCACTAAAATCGCTTCGAGTTGTTGGTAATACGAATGAAAAAAAACTTCGAGTGCAAAGGTTTAATTTTCAAAATTTAAAGTAAACTCATGTTTGTGAAAATTGCAACACCATGAAGGAATCGTCATAATTGAATAAAATTTAATACACAGTTGAGTGGTAGTGGTACAAATTAATGATTAAATGTTCAAAGCAAACAAACAATAACAAGAGATCGAATCAGTATTTTGTGTAGCCACCACGCGCCGCATTAAGTGCTGCTACACGACGTGGCATGGAGTCAAACAAATTTTGAATGTCTGCCTGAGGAAGAGCATTCCATATTGTTTGTATGCGCACTCAAAGTTCGTCTGCAGAAGCCACAGGACGAGGATCACGAGCGAGACGCCGACCAACGAAATTCCACAAATGTTCAATCGGCGACGTATCCGGGGAATACGCAGGCCAAGGAAGAAGCTGTACCTGCCGCGTTGCAAAGAAGGATTGAACAGTCTTAGCGATGTGAGGGCGGCATTGTCCTGCTGAAATACAGCGCCTGGCAAAGCTTTGAAGGAAGGGAACAGCTTGGGGCTGTAGAACTTCACTGATGTACCGGTTGCTGTTCAGATTGCCCACAATTCTTAGCAATTGAGATCGTCCATAATATGCTATGCCACCCCAGACCATAACTCCGGGGGTTCGTCCACTGTAGCGTTCGATAATGCGCTCCGGAAGGTGGCGCTCACCGGCATAGCGTCTGACACGAATGCGGCCATCATGGCACCACAAATTAAAGCGGGATTCGTCAGAAAACATGACATGCTGCCAATCAGCACGCCAGTCTCTATGCTGAGCGGCACATTGTAGCCGCAGGCGGCGATAGTTTAGCGTGAGAGGGATCCTGTATAAAGAAGTCCTTGCGAGCAGTCCACGCTGCAGCAAAGTCTACGAATTGATGAAGCACACAATGAAACACCTGTAGCTATTGACCACTGTGCTGCCAATTGTCTAGAGGAAGCTGTACGGTCCGTCAGCGCCATGCGGACCAGGTGTCTATCATCGCGAGCTGACGTCACGTTTCGGGGTCCACTAACCGGATTTCCGAGTTGTCCAACACTCGTCCGTCTACTCCTTCCAAAGACGCATCACTGTGCTGCTGTTACGCTGCACACGAGCGGCTACTGCACGATAAGACAATCCAGCTTCACGAAGGCCGATGATTCTCCCCCGTTCAAACTCTGTAAGTTGTTCGAATCTCGCTCTCTTTCGTCGAAGAGGCATAAGTAACGATTGAGCTAACGTTAATCACTAGCAGATAACCACCGATAACCATACACGCCTCGCTACAGCCGTCTATTTATTCGGATCCATCCGCCGTTCAGAGGGCGCTGCTCAGCATAAGCGTGAGCTACGGATTTGAGATTCTAATCATTTGCATATCATGCGCTAATTTGCATTTCCTGAAAATTTCAGCTCACTCGCGTAAGTTCTTCATGGTGTTGCAATTTTCACAAACATGAGTTTAAAATCAATCAAATCAAAAATGATCGTTTGATAATTTTGAAAATTTAAAATAAAATCAATCAAATCAAAAATGATCGTTTGTTAATTTTGAAAATTTAAAATAAAATCAATCGAATCAAAAATTATCATTTGTTAATTTTGAAATTAGAAATCAACCATAATTCCAAAAAGGAAATTTTGTTTTAGGAATACGATATCATTGAAGCATATCTGTTTTTTGCTCGCAAATAAAGAAAAATAAAAAATGTCAACAAAACCATAAACATATTCAAAACCAAAAAAAAAAACAGTAATCTGTGTTCAGTAATCCGATAATAACTCCAGAAAACAAATTACGACAATAACTCCGGAATTGGGAGAAAAAGCAAAACTAGCATCTCACTAACAAAGATATATCATTGAGTTCTACGAGTTTATTAATTTTGAAACTCGCAAATAAAATAAAGCCAAAAATGAAAAATCACCAATTTCTGGGAAGAAAAAAAAATAAACGATATCTAGCTGAAGTCCGATCCCCATCAACCACTCAAGCGCTTTTTCAAAGCAAGAAACTTTAACTAGTTTAATTTTGAAAATAAAATAATGAAAATTGAATTGATTAATTTTGATAATTTAAAATAAAATCAATCAAATCCAAAAGTATTGTTTACTAATTTTAAAAATTTGAAATACAATCAATCAAATCAAAAAATTATTGTTTATTTATTTTGAAAATTTTATATAAAATCAATCAAATCCGAAATTATTGTTTATTAATTTTGAAAATTTGAAATAGAATCAATCAAATCGAAATTTTTTTTATTAATTTTGAAACTAAAATCAACCAAAATTCCAAAACATATCTTTTTTTCAGATATCAGTGAAACTGATATCTGACAAATATCTGAAAATGATATCTGAAATCAGATATCATTGAAAATATCATTGAAGCATATCTGTTTATTAGTTTTCATCTCGCTAAATAAAGAAAAGTAAAAAATGTCAACAAAACCATGAATACATTCAAAGCGAAAAGTAGTAATCTGTGTTCAGTAATCCGACAATAACTCCGGAATTGTGGAAAAAGCAAAACTAGCATCTCACTAACAAAGATATATCATTCAGTTCTACGAGTTTATGAATTTTGAAACTCGCAAATAAAATAAAGCGAAACATAAAGAAACAAAAAAAGCTATAAAGAGAAAAGTTATTATCAAATTCTTTTTCATTAGTTTAAATTTGAAAATTTGAACTAAAATCAAATATTTAAATACTAATAATAACTAATATAATATAATACATACATAATACTAATATAATACATATATATATATATATATATATATATATATATATATACTAAAAAATCAACCCCCCAAAAAAAATTATTTTTTCAGAGAAACAATATCATTGAAGCATATCTATTTCTCAGTTTTTAGTTCGCAAATACTAATACCAAAAAAACCATAAATATATTCAAAACAAAAAACAATAATCTGTGTTCAGTAATCCGACAAAATCTCCGGAATTGGAGAAAAAACAAAACTAGCATCTCACTAACAAAGATATATCATTGAGTTATACGAGTTTATGAATTTTGAAACTCGCAAATAAAATAAAGCGAAAATGAAAAACCACCAATTTCTGGGAAGAAAAAAAAAACAATAAACAAACGATATCTAGCTGAAGCTCGATCCCCATCAACCACCCAGGTTCTTTCTCAAAGCAAGACAAATCGCTCGCACGCGCCCACTACCCGTTCCGTGCGAAGCATTAAAAAATAATCAACTAAAAGTCGCCTTCTCTCTCCGCAGGAGGGCGCCACGTGTGGCGAAGATGCTACCGATGCCATTCGATGCAATCTTTTGTATGGCACAGAATGCCGCCGATCGCTGGAGGCGACTCGAGCTGCTAACTCCCGCTCAAACACCCCCCCTTATTCAGTATCGTTCTCTACCTGCTCCGAACCGAAGATAGAACGATTCTCTAAGGTAAGTATCCAACCCTTCTGCACTCACTAGATTATATTAATTATCGTTTGGTACTTACTACCTTTACTACAACAAAAAAATATTTTTATTATGATCAATTTTTTTTTTTTTCATCTAGATGTTTTAAAATGCACATTCCAAAAAATGGTTTCGAATATGGAATTTTTTAAATTATATTAATTATCGTTTGGTACTTACTACTTATTACCACAAAAAAATATTTTTATTATGATTCATTTTTTTTTTTTTTTTTTTTTTCATCTAGATGTTTTAAAATGTATATTCCAAAAAAGGTTTCAAATATGGAATTTTTTTATTAATATTATTGGGGATCAATATAGAACACGTGGAAAAGAATTAATTGGTAAAATTATTAATTTATTTATAAATTAAAACAGAAAAAAATCGAATAAAGTCAAAAGGTTATCGTTCCATTCAGAGCGCTAATGGTTTGGAAAAAGGAAAATTTCGTCATATCCGTGCAAAATCTGTCAACCATATGCGTGTTGTTGCCAGCGAAATAAATAAATATAATAAAATATCCAGATGTTTTTGATCCGCTGAATTTCAGCTGTCGTTAATGGTGTTTGTAAAAGATTTTGTTGATTTTGTGAAAGGTTTTGAGGGGAAGGGGGGAAGAAAGCTTTGTTTGGATTTATCTATCATATAAATAAATGATTCCGTTGCCGCGAATTGAAGTCAAAGATTTAGAGAAGATTCGTTTGGAAGATAAATTGTTCCAAGATTTTCCATCAGATGAATAAATGATTCAGCTCCCTTTATTGAAGTTAAGGAGTTAGAGGGATGCTTGAGATAAAAGATAAATCTGGATAACTTGTTTGATCAAAAAAAAATTCTCCATGAAAGATTTGGTTATAAGATGATATATCCACTTAAAAAAATGTTATTTATTTTTTTGGATTCCTTTATCAAACGAGTTTTTTGGTTTTTAATCTTTTCTTGAAGCAAAGTTGACTTTCAAACTCAAATCTTTATTGATTGATTGTTGAGTTGATTTTAAAATGCAATGAATTTATTTTTTAATTCATTCCATGATTGTTTTATCGATTAACATTAAAAATAGTCTAGTTAATTTTTTAAGTTATCAGTGAGCAGGTTTAGTAATTTTGATCTTCTCAAGATTTGTTATTATACTAAATGGATGTTATTATACAATTTGTTATTATACTATATTATACTAAATAACGTATATTAGTACAAAGTAAATTTTTTACGTTAATGTGTAAACAAGCAGGGCCATTAAAATATTTAAATACTTAGTCATAAAAAAAATTTTCTTATCATATTTTATATTTTATAATATATAATATATATATATATATATATTATAACATGAACTATGGCGAAATATTTTATCAATTATAAAATATTTTAATGGATCTATAACTAATTAACTAAATTAAAGTTAAAATTATACTAGTGATCTAGTCTAATTTTAACTTTAGTGATCTTAGTGATTTTAACTAATGATCTAGTCTAAAAATGACTAGTATAATTTATCATTATAGTCAAAAGGTAAAATTAACCTTAAAAGTTAATTAGTGTGTTAAAATTAACTCTTAAACCTTGCAAATATTTTCATACTTTAAATGTAACGATTTCAAATAAACCTAGTGAAAAATATAGTTGATGAATTTTAATTATCTACAAAATACATTTACATTTTTAATCATTTTCATGTACATCTACAAAATACTATTTTTTAATATACAAAATATATTTTAATAAATAAATTGCGAAAATGTTTATTAAAAGTGCCACTCAATTAAGACAATTATTTTAGTTGTAAAACTTGAACAGTTCTCTTATATATAACATAATTAATAAAAACATTTTTACATCATATATTTAGATAATTTTTTTATTAATAAGGAAACAAAAATTAAAATAAATTATTTCTAAATTAAAAAAAAAATTGATTTTAAACTTTTAGTGTTTCGAATAATTATACTAATTTATAAATATCTTTAATAAGATCATAAACATTTTATTATAGATAATCAAATATATAGCTTTTGTTTCAACTAACAATGTGAATGACTTAAAATTTTGCAATCTGTTTATTATTTGTTTATTGTTGAAATATATATTCAATTATTGTTTCAAAATTTAAAACTATAAACATTCGGAAAAAATTGCACACTGTTTATATTCAGAAGTTGAGTGTTTTGCTATTTTTTTTCTTATTTGCTGCTTTTTATTATATATATATAATATTATACCGACAAAATTTGTTTTAAATAAAAAAAATGTTTTTCATAAACTTGGGGAATATATAACTAATTTATTTTTCATTCTTCGCGTAATGTTTTTAAAAAGACCATTTTTTTTTCAAGAATTTTTAAACGTTTTCTAAACTTGCTGTAAATATATACTGCTATTAGATTTGTTCTTATAAAATATTTATCAAATAAACTGGAAATATTTTGACTGAAAGTTCTATATCAAAAAATACTATATAAATAAACTCGTAGTAATATATTTAAAATTGTATATGAAACCCCACTTGCGATTTAATATACTTTTTTAATTTTTTATTACTAAAGTTATCTTAAGTCTGCTTTTGTAATTTTAATGAAGATTAACCCTTTAACACATGAAAACGTTAGTTATGTTCCTAAATTTTATACTTTCATTTATAAATATTTATATATTTGATTAAGTAAATCGTAATAATTAAAAATTTGTAATTAAACTTAATTCCAGTATTTAAAACAAGATTTCAATAATTTATTTTTTGACGAACTGAATGATTAACCTAAAAGATTCCTATCAAGTAAAAATTGTAAAATATTCATAACTACCTTATGAAAAGAAGAAAATGTATTAAACATTAACCTAACTTGAATGTAAATAATTTTCTTCATTTGAATTTCAAAAATTAAAATAATATTTTTTACATTATATCTTCTCTTGGGTCACAGCCGCCTTTGACTGTAATACAGTTTCAAAATCTTCCATTTTTGTATCAGAAAATTGATTAGAATGTATAATCTATGTCAGTCATTTGTACAATAAATCTGTACGGCCGAAAGTCCTTCCGTTAGGCACAAGGGCTAACTGCCATTTGCCACCTTCAACGTAGCTACTTCTAAAGTGTAGCAAAATGAACAGTGTAGCAGCGTTTCTCCTTCGTGGTGCACCCTTATTAACGCTGAATCTGCAACATTTACGACGCTGTAGCCTATATTATTTTAATAAATGCAGATACAAAATCGGTTTTTTATTATGACAATATTCAATGAATTTAAAATGTCTTCATTCATGGTTTATAAGTACTCCTCTATAATGTTCGTTAAATCTCATTATATTCATAAAAATAATTTTATTATTTTCAATAAATTGTATGTATTACATCACTGCTATTTCATACCGTCTAATTTTATTTAACAATGATTTTGTACGTTTTAAAATTTAAGGATAATTTCTGAGAAATTTCATTGTGGCAAAAACATATCATTTAAACAAATTAATTTTCGTTGAAAATTTAACTTATGCTTTGAGATAGAAAAATTTTTTAATTTTACTGAATAAAATAAATTCATTTTTTTAATTTCCTCGGAATTTTTATATAATTTTTTGCGTCTTTACCTATATATGAATTATATTTTGTTGGTTGCTTAAATAATATTGTTTTACTTTCATAACTTTTCTAGAGCGGTTCATTCACTGTTAAGTCGAAGTAATCTTTTTATATTTTTATAATGAATATCAATCTAAGATTTTTTTTAATTATATTTCATTTCCATTTAATCATATTTCTTTAATTATATTTCAAACTTTCAACAGTAAAATATAATGAAATATTCTGTATTTTTCAGTTTTAAAAATTTTTTCGTACATTAATTCATAAATTAATTTTCTTATTTGTAAATAATTTCTTACGCATTTTTGTAATCCGTTTTGGTCCTAATTCTTCATGAATCCATTTCAATTCTAATGAAGCTGTAATTCTTTAACAATATGAAAGATTAAATAACTACACTTATCGTTGAGATTGTCGTCCTCATAACAATGTTTTTTTTTTCGTTCTAATGCAGCTGGCAACCAACTTAGACACTTGTCTTTGATGCCTTAAGGCAAGCGATGCACAGACGTTACTCACTTTGCATTACCCAGGGGGCGCGTGTAACTTGAAGATAAGTCACGGACGCGGAGTAATAATGCCCCCGCAACGCTCTACGATCCTATTAGGACCGGGACCTACGGTTTAAAGTGAATTCCGAACCACTACAAACAGCCACAGCACCGCCGGGACTCGAACCCGAAACCTGCGGTACCGAGCGCCAGAGCGCTAGCCACTCGGCCATTCAGGCTCCCTCATAACAATGTAAATGCTTGATTTATCCAGTATCATTCTGTAAGAAATAATAATAATAATAATAACAACAATAATAAGTTTAATAAGTTAATATTTTTTTGAATTACATCGAAGACTGGATCGTATTGACCATGACCCTGTGATCAGTCCAAAGTGGGCTACACCGACGAACGCTGTTAGTCATTTAGCACTACTCATGGGGCACGTATAGCTTGCTAAGTACGTGAGTAACATTACCCCCGTAAAGCTCGACGATCATATAGACCATATAGACCGGGGTCTACGGTTTAAAGGGGATTCCGAACCACTACACACATCCATAGCACCGCCGGGACTCGAACCCGAAATCTTTGGTACCGAGCACCAGAGCGTTAGCCATCAAACCACAATTCGTTGAAATATGTTATATTCTTCATCTCCAAGCATTATTTACTGCCTAATATCATTTTAATAATAATAATAAAATACTAAGTTTTTGTTGTTGTTTCTTATACCACTTGGTAGACAGCAACAAAGAGACCAAATCTAAGAATCCATGTGGCCTCATGGAAGGAAGAGAAAGGGCGCAGCTTCTATTGTAATGGAGCGCCTGTAGGTAGAAGTCTGATTTTTCTCCGTGACTCCGAACTTTTTTACGGAGTAGGGTTGTCAGCCCTACACCCAACGCTCTGCAGTCAAATTTGACCGTGACCTACGACTTAAAGTGAACGACTTCCGAACCACTAAAATTATTCATGGCACTGCTGGCTCTAGTCACTCGGCCATCAGGCCCTCTAAGTTTCTTGAAAATTTTAACTAAATCATTGGAATATGTTATATTCCTCGCCTGTATCTCCAAGCTTACTTTATTGTCTAACATTTTAAGTTCTTTAATAAATGAATAATTATTGTTTAGTATCTCAATGTTTAAGCAAAACTAATGTTAAATGAACAATTAAAAGATAAAAAAAGGAATTAATCACATTTATTGTTGAGATGGTCATACATAATGTCCAATTAGTGAAATTCAGTATTTCCAATTTAAACAGCATCAAAATAAAGGGTCAGTAGCGAAAACATAATTCCATTTTAAATTAATCTACAAAATTTCCCGTATAATTTTACAGATGGATAGAAGATATTCGGTGATTAGCAAATGACAAATTATTCCATTTTCAAAGTAAATAAATCATTCCACAACAACAAATGAATTAATTATAATAATTTCTGTTTATTAAATTGATTTTAGCATAAGGAACAAAACTAGTTAACAGTTTTTTTCAAATACTTGATGGTTTTTTTAAATACTTGAACAATTACTTTTTTCAATCTACCATTAATTAATTAAAACTAAATGATTCCAACATATTATTATGTTTCGAAAAACACTTTTTTAATGTTTTAACAATCAAACAACAGCAATCCAACTTGGACAATCAACCAAACAATAAAAAATAGTAAATTTTATCGCTAATCAATGAGGAAATTCATATGCTGAGTGCTTTTATTTCAAACTTATTGAACCAATTAGATAATAAAATATATTGTCTCTTACCATATTTTTCGATTCTTGAAAAATAATAGTTGATCGTCTGTTCGTTGATATTTATTAATGTTGATTTATAATGTTCATAGATATTCATCAATGTTGATTTATTCATTTATTCAGCAATGTTAGCAGAACAACAAATGAAAATACTTACAATTTGTGACTAATTGAAAATAAATATCTGAAACACAATACATTGTACACAAAATTCCAAAGCAGTCTTATTCCATTTGAGCTATTTGCATTATTTATATTTTTTTATAACTCATTGATTCATTTTTTCATGAATTATACAAAATTGAATAATTTTTTATATCTTTCCAATTATCCTGAACAATTCTTTTAAGAGATCTGCCACAATAGCAGAACATTGTCAACCAATCAGCAAGCAGCTCATCAATTCAAAATGTACAATTAATGAAATTCAGTATTTCCAATTAAGAAAATATCTAAATATACCGTCAATAGAGAAAACATAAATTCCTTCTTGCATTAATCTACAAAACCAACTCGCATAATTTAACAGAAGGGCAGAAGTTATTCTGTGATTTGCAAATGACAAATAAATCTACCGCAACAAAATATGAATTAATTATAATATTTTCCATTTAATAACTTGATTTTAGCATATGGAAACAAAATAGTATAGTTATGTATATATAGAGAGATATTTAACTAGTTCATCAAAATAGTATTTCACAATGGGTTGAACTCAACTCATTACCAATTAGCTGAAACTAAGTAATTTTAATGCCTCAAGTCAATACATATTTTCAGAAACATTTTTAAATTTTTGTTAATAAACGAGCAACGTACATTCAGCGTTATCAGTCAGATATTCAGTTGTGCCTCAAAATACTAAAGCCTCACTGCTAGCTAAAAATCAAACACTAACGTACTAATCAATAATAAAATCCCAATTCCATCTTATTTTGCAATTTTTTTTAAATAACTCGTTGTCAATCAGTTGAAGCAGAATAATTGAAATGGCTCAGATCACCACTTATCTCTAAAAACTATTTTTTATTTTTTTAAAAATCGAGCAACAGCTATTCAGCTTAGTCAGCTAACCCTCTATTGTCAAAATTGTAGACTTAAAAATCAGAACAAACATTGACGTGATGCCACTTATATCGAAAAACTCTTTTTTTAATCGTTCAATAAACGAGCAACCGCCGTTCAGTATTATGAACTCAACATCAAAACCAACAAAGCTTCAGTGCTGGTTAAAAACAAAGCACTAACACAACAATCAAACTCAATCCTGACTATTTTCTCAGTTTTCAGTCTTTATATTTCTCATTTTTCAGTTTTTAATCTTATTGAACTAACTAATTCCAGTACATTAAATCACTACTTATCTCAAAAAACTCCTGTTTTAAAAAAATATTATAAGAAATGACATAAAAAATATATTAATAAATTACAAACAATCGTACAGCATAGTCAGCTAAACATCTATTGTCAAAATAATAGACTTAAAAACCAACACAAGTATTAACTTGAAGCCACTTATCTCGATAAAGTCTTGTTTATAAAAAGATTTTTTAAAAAAAGAGCAACAACCAACAAAGAGCAAAGAGCAAATGGCTGGTTAAAAACAAAACATTAACACAATAATCAAACTCAAAGCAGACTATTTTCTCATTTTTCAGTCTTTATGAATTAATTCATGCTCAATTAGTCGAACTGAATAATTTTAGTTTTTTTAATCGTAATTTATCTCTTAAAGCTCGTGTTGACTTTTCGTAAAAGGAGATCAAATTTTTTAATCTTATTGAACTAACTCGCCATCAATCGCCTGAGATTGAAAAATTGCAGTACATCAAATCACTACTTATCTGGAAAAACTCTTTTTTTTTAAAGTATTTTAAGAAATTACAAACAACCATTCAGCAAAGTCGGTTAAAATAGCAACACTCCGTCAAAATAGTACGCTTAAACACCAAACAATAACGTGATGCCACTTAACTCGAGAAACTCTTTTTAATAAACGATTAACAACCATACCGTATAGTCAGCTAAACATCAAAAACAGCAAAGCTTCAGTGCTGGTTAAAAACAAAACATTAACACAATAAATAAATTCAACGTTGACTACTTTCTCATTTTTCTGTCTTGCTGAACTTCTTCTATTACTTACTATTGAACTATTCTTCCTTAATTAGTAGAAACTGAGTAATTCTATTTTCTCCAATCATCATTTATCTCCAGGAAAAGGCTCGTGCTAACTTTTCGTAAAAGGAGATCAAATTCTTTAATACTAACTCGTCATCAATCAATTGAAACTTAATAATTCCAGCACATTAAATCATTACTTGATCAGCAATTCAATAATCAAGAATCGGATGGACTAAATCAGTAAGTGTCTCGAGAAACTCTTTTTTTAACAATCAACCATTTGGCATAGTCAGCCAAACAATAACAGTCCGCCAAGATAGTAGACTTAGAAACCAAAATCAAACATCAACGTGACACCACTTACTGCGACGAACCATTTTTTCAATCTTAAATATCTAACAGTAACACATTATTCACTACTAGTTTAAAAAATATCGAACATTAACACGATAATCAGTAATAAAATTCCGACACCCAATTATTTTCTGATATTTCAGTCTTATTGAACTAACTCATCACCAAATAGCTGAAACTGAATAATTCCATTTATCATATCACTACTTATCTCGATAAACTTTTTTTTACTATTTTAATAAATTACAAACAACCATTCAGCATAGTCGAAAACATATCAATAGTCAATCATGATAGCACACTTAAAAACCAAAGCCAAACAACAACGCGACACCACTTATCAAGAGAAATCTTTTTTTTTTTTTAATCTTTTCATAAACGAGCAAAAACATTAAGCATTGTTAGCAAAATAGTAATTATTCACTCCTAGTTAAAAAAAATCAAACATTAACATGATTATCAGTAATAAAATCTCAACAACAACACTTAATCAAAATATAGATTTAAAAATCAAAACTAAACATTAATGTGACATTACTTATCACGAGAAATATTTTTTAATATTTTCATAAACGAGCAATAACATTCATTATCAACAAAATATCCAACAATGCTCCAAAATAGTAATTATTCATTACTGGCTAAGAAAAATCAAACTTTAATATCAGAAATAAAATTCCAACACTCAACTATTTTCATATTTTTAAGCCTTATTGACTTAACTGACTCATTCCCAATTACCTGGAACTGAATAATTCCAGTTCATCAAATCACTACATATTTATCTTGAATAAAAAATATATTAATAAATTGCTAAGAACCATTCAGCAGAGTTGGCCAAAGAACAGACCATCAATCCAAAGAATAGAACACTTAAAAACCAAAACCAGAGATCAATGTGAGAAATTCGATAACAAACATCAATGTGAAACCATTTATCATGAAAATCCCTTTTTTTTTTTTAAAATCTTTTCATAAACGAGCAATAATGTTCAGCATTTTCAACAAAATATCTAATAATGCGTCAAAATAGTAATTAGTCACTACTGTTTAAAAAAATTAAACATTAATATCAGTAATAGAAGGCCATCACCCAACTATTTTCATATTTTTCAGTCTTATTGACTGAACTAACTCATCGTCAATTAGCTGGAACTGAATAATTCCAACGTTTCAAGCCAACACTTATATCGACAAACACTTTTCAATTCTTTAACGGGCGATCTACAATTATTCAAGCACTGTCATCCAAAGAAGCAAACGGGACATCAAAGTATTAAAGCTTGACATCTGGTCGAAAATTCAAAATTCTAAACGCAATGACGCAGTGGTAAGTCCTCTGAGACAGAGAGGAAGTCCTTCTTGACATTGCAACGTCCGATGTCATTTCCAAACGTCGGCGTTAATTTTTAACAATTAGAAGAGTGAAATTGCTGCGGAATAATTAAAGCAGGGAGGTAACTAGAGGTAAGACCACGGAAATGCATTTTAATAAATTACGAACAATTATTCAACATAGTTGGCCAAACAACAGTCCGTCAAAATAGTAGCCTTACAAACCAAAATCAAACATCAAAGTGCCAATGCACTAGTCATTCACTTACGGCGATAAACGAGCAAGAGAATTCAGCATTGTCAGCAAAATATCCAGCAATGCATCAAAATAGTAATTATTCATTACTTGTTGAAAAAACGAAGCCATATTAACACAGTAATTATTAATGAAATCCCTAAACCCATATGTTTTCTTATTTTTCAGCTAATTGATGATAAGTTAGTTTCACTCTCTTCTACTTCTCATTCATTAACCATTCACTCTTCTCACTACTCTTCTTCGTCAAAATAGTAATTATTCACTACTAGTTGAATAAACAAAGCCATATTAACATAGTAATTATTAATGAAATCCCAAAACCCATATGTTTTCTTATTTTTCAGCTAATTGATGATAAGTTAGTTTCACTCTCTTCTACTTCTCATTCATTAACCATTCACTCTTCTCACTACTCTTCTTCGTCAAAATAGTTATTTACTACTGACTAAAAAAAAGTCATTAACGTGATTACTATGTAACATTAATTACTATGTATGATTATTATAAACATATATTAAAACTTAATATTTAATGATTTTCAATATTTTTATAATTGTTTTTTACATTTTCATAAACGAGCAATAACATTCAACAAATCCAATAATGAGTCAAAATAGTAATTATTCACTACTGGTTAAAAAAAATATCAAACATTAATACGATAATCAGTAATACAATCCCAGAATCCCAACTACTAAACGAACAATAACATTCATTGTCAACAAAATAATAATTATTCATTACTTCATTGGTTAAAAAATCAAACTTTAATATCAGAAATAAAATCGCAACATTCTAACTATCTTCTTATTTTTCCGTCTTATTGACTGAACTAGCTCATCCTCAGTTAGCTGGTACTGAATAAATCCAAACGTCACGTCAACACTTATATCGACAAACACTTTTCAATTCTTTAACGGACCATCTACAATTATTCAGCGCTGTCTTCCAAAACTGCAAACGGGACATCAAAGTATTAAAACTTGACATCTGGTTCGAAAATTCAAAATTCTAAACGCAATGACGCAGCGGCAAGTCCGCTGAGACGGAGAGGAAGTCCTTCTTGACATTGCAACGTCCGATGTCATCTTCAAACGTCGGCGTTAATTTTTAACAATTAGAAGAGTGAAATTGCTGAGGAATAATTAAAGTAGGGAGGCAACTAGAGGTAAGACCACGGAAACTGAACACCAATTCGTTTGAGGGGGGGAGGAATAATTAGGAGGTGGTTACTAGGCAACTGCCGGCTTGTTCGTTTGAGAACTGCGAAAATGTATGTTGCAATATATTTGCGGGAAAACTGACTCCCCGAACTATTTTCAAGGATCTTTTCAAATGACTGTTAATTTGGAAACTTTGTTTTCAAAGTCGGGGTTTCATGTAGTGCTGCTATTTATTTCAAACCGAGTAAGTGATTTTGAAATACTCGGTCATTTCGTAGCAGGAGTTTCGCACGTAAACCTAACTCCTTATTACTGCGCTCTTATTTACCGTTACCTGTATTTTATGAAATATAGAACTTGTATGAAATTTGCAAATGGCTCGATTAAAATTTTCAGATAGCTCGAGATACCTAGATTTAAATAAAAATTGGTTTACAACTTGAATCAATTATTGAGTTGATTATTTATTGAGTAATTTATTATTTCATTACTAAATAATGCATGATAGTTAAGTGAAATGTTAGTAATACAGTTATAAAAATCTTCCAGTTTGATGTAATTAAAGGCTCATTATTTATATAACAATTCATAGAAATTAATTAGTATTTTACTAGTAAAATGTCACAAAAATCAAAATGATTCATAAACAATCTGAAAATATTAATACAAAAAAATTACATTTTTTAAAAAAGTCTTTTATATTTAAATTTGTCTATTTAAGTAACACGTAAACATGAAGTTAAATTATCTGTATAAAAACGATATAGTTAAATAAGTTATTTTGATAAGTAATTTTTAATACGTTCTAAAAACATATATCTACATTTATTTACTGATTTTCTTTGAAATGTTAAAATTATTGAAAATAAAGTAACACAATTTATATATATATGTATGTCATAAAATCAAAACTATCCTCTTATTTTTCGGTCGTATTGACTGAAGTAACTCATCCTCAATTAGCTGGGACTGAATAATTCCAACGTCTCAAATCAACACTTATATCTACAAACACTTTTCAATTCTTTAACGGACTATCTGCAATTATTCAAGCGCTGTCATCCAAAACTGCAAACGGGACATCAAAGTATTAAAACTTAACATCCGGTCGAAAATTCAAAATTCTAAACGCAATGAGCGCAGTGGCAAGTCCTCTGAGACAGAGAGGAAGTCATTCTTGACATTGCAACGTCCGATGTCATCTCCAAACGTCGGCGTTAATTTTTAACAATTAGAAGAGTGAAATTGCTGAGGAATAATTAAAGCAGGGAGGCAACTAGAGGTAAGACCACGAAAACTGAACACCAATTCGTTTGAAGGGGGGAGGAATAATTAGGGGGTGGTTACTAGGCAACTGCCGGCTTGTTCGTTTGAGAACTGCGAAAATGTATGTTGCAATATATCTGCGGGAAAACTGACTCCCCAAACTATTTTCAAGGATCTTTTGAAATGACTGTTAATTTGGAAACTTTGTTTTCAAAGTCGGGGTTTCATGTAGTACTGCTATTTATTTCAAACCGAGTAAGTGATTTTGAAATACTCGGTCATTTTGTAGCAGAAGTTTCGTACGTAAACCTAACTCCTTATTACTGGGCGCTTATTTCTCTTTACCCATATTTTAGGAAATATAGAACTTGTATGAAATTTGTAAATGACTCGATTAAAGTTTTCAAAGAGATCGAAATACCTTATAGAATTAATTACAATTTTTACTTTAACAAATATATGAGTTTATATTAGTTATTTACATTTTTTAAAGACATCCTGATTTCAATGACTTAAAAACAGAAGTTTGATTTTTATATTTAATTTCTTGTCAGATATAACATAGATAAAAAAAATTGTGGATTTATTTATTGTATAAAGAGAACTTATTGTATAAAGAGACTTAATTGGAATTTTTACCTTCACAAATATATTAATTTATAGTATTTTTTAAAAATAAATTATTTTGATAAATACTTTTTAATACGTTTTAAAAAATATATTTTTTTCATTTATTTACTTATTTTGCTGGAAATATTAAAATTATTGAAAATAAAGTAAGGCAGTTTATAAGTATTTTTCCTTTCATAAATATTCTTAAATTCGAACATATCTAGTAATATATATATATATATATATATACATTTTAAATTACTTACATCTTTAACTTTCTTCTAGTAATCTGTTTTATTTTTATTAAGATAAAATATTTAAATGTCTGTCAAATAGATTAATATTTTTTCTTCCTTTTAAAGCTTTAAGCTTTAAAACTCATTTATTTTTAATATAGAATAAGAATATATAATCTGTGAATAAATTTAAAATATTTAGGAACTAGTTCTATTTGTCTTTGTGACTCGGATAATAGATGGATATAAATAATAAAATTCACTTTTTTTCATTGAAATATCATATTAAGAAATATTTAAACTTTAAAAATAATGCAATAAACAATTTAAGTTTCGTATTAAAATGCTACACATCTTAAATATTCAATTTTGTTGATTGAAATTCAGTCAATATTTTCAATGCTTAAAGGCAATTTGTACTGTAAAAATAAATTCCCAGTCATCTTATAATGTTCACATTAATTTTTATACAATGCTTTTGTAAATAGACTAAAACAAATTCAGCGAGCAAAAATATAAAATAAATAAAATAGAATAAAAATACATGTTTGTTTTTGTTTCAATTTCCATCTGCGTTGTATAATTTATTTTATGTTGCGTTTACATTTTGGTACTGGAATACAAAGCATTTATATATTTTCTAATACATTGGAATAAAATAATCAACCATTTAATATAGCAACCATTTTACATTCGTTATTTGGGAAACAACTTTATATATAAGACAATTAATTTTCTTTATAATTATTATAGCTCCAGTTCTTTTAAGAAAAAGTATTGTTTTATAAATAAGAAGAAATTAATTTATAAATTGCAATCTAGAAAAATACTATAATATTTAATTTAAAAAAACTCATTATTAAGTTTTTTTCTTATTTAGATAAACAGAAGCATATTCTCTTACAAAAAGAATAAATGCTATAAATCCTAAAAAAACCATTTGTCTTAAAAACAAATACTTGTAGAAAGTTAATAAAATTTCAATTTCATAAATAAATCTAACATTTGCTGTATATTTTATTTTATGTGATAGAAACTTGTCGTGAGTGTATTATTACTCGCATCAATATCAATTTAAGATACATAAAATTTCATATGATTTTTTGTGTACTCTTTCCTTTTAAGTTTTTAGTGTTTTGTATCTAAAGGTTCATATTTTTTTTTCAATACGTTATGATATTTTGGATTGCAGGTATTTTAAGTAATGCTATCGTCATGGTTTTTTTTTTTTTTTTTTCAAATTTTTAAATTATATTTGGGTTCTATCAGTTTTTTAAAGTTTTAAACTCAAACTGCACATTTGAAACTTATTAACTTCTTTTTTATTTTGTACAAAAATCATTAACTAATCAAGTTTTCTCTTTAATTGACAGAACAAATGGAGACATTATTGATAAATATAGTAACAGGTTATTTTTTTTACGTTGCTGAGTTGCTTTTTTTTTATATTTCTATTATGAAGTTGTTTTAAAAAAGCATTATATCTTAATGTAATAAACAATAATACTAATTAATTAATAATATTAATTAATAAAATAAATTAACTAATAATAATTGATCAATACTATTAATTACTTAAATGCTATTAAGATTTTTAAACACATTAAAATATAATACAATCGCAATAAAAACCTTTTGGTTACCGTTGTATATACCATACTAATGATACATAAAATCCAACTCTGATTTTAGATTGCTACTAAAATAATAAATATATACTTTCTTCGGTAGTGAAATTTTCTTTTACATACAATAATATATGAAGACGGATATTTTTGAAGGCTTGTCTTTTGTTTAAAAAAAACATTATCGAGTATATATTATAGAGTATTAATTACAATTTCATTACAATTTGTCACTATATTATGACGATTTAAATAATAAGTAAAAAATAATTGTATTAGACTGGAAAAAATTAAGAAATTTTGTTTCCTTTTCTTTAACTCAAATGGGACTCAATTACTCTTATGAAATGAAATTATTACTATGAAATTATTACTCTTTTCAATGTCAAGTTAATTCTAAAGAGTTGAGCACATATGAAAATAGTAAAATAAATTATGCAACTTTTCGACATTACTATTATAACCTTCCCTGCATAGGAAAAGACTAACGCTAACGAAAGGATGTTTTATATTGAAATATTATTAAGTGGCAACTATGGCAACTTCTTGTATTTTGAAAGGCTTATATTCCTTTAAACAGTAAAAAACTTAAGAAAAGCATATAGAAAACTTCTCGATCACCTTTGAGTAGAATAATATAGTCTTTCATATCATTCAGTATAAAACTAAAAGCTAACGAAAGGACATTTTATATTTATATATTATTAAGTGGCAATTATGGCAACTTCTTGTACTTATAGCAGGTTTATACACCTTTAAACTGCAAAAATCTTAAGAAAAATATATATAAAACTTCATGGTCATCTTTGATTAAGATAACATAGTCTTTCATTTCATTCAATGTGAAATTAAAATCATTGTATTCAATGATATAATATAGAACATACAAAGAATTGTAGAGATCCTTTTTTGAGTATTGCAGAAATTAGAGCTTTGTCGACATTTGACATTCTAATGATTTCGATTATAAAGAAAAAAAAATCATGATTTTCATCTTTTAAAGATTTCACTAATCATATGTTTATTTTTTAATTAATTATTTTGTCTTAACCTCTTATTTTATATTTATTCATTTTATTATGAGAATAAAAAAATACCAATACATATTCGCTCGCAATATCCAGTAAAAAAATGATGCATGAAAGAAAGATTTAAAAAAATGATGTATGAAGTAAAAATTAAAAAAGTGATGTATAGTATCAGACAATAAGCCAAAACAAATGGACTTCTTTCAAAGCCAATGAATTAAATGCTATTCATTGAATGCAGATTTATATGCAAATATACGAATAAATATCCTCTTCTGTAAAAATTGCTATAATGTAGCATACATTTTTACCATTAATCTCGGAATGATATCGGTGGGCCTTTTCCCCACAGTTATTTCATTACGTTGGCTATTCTTCAACGGGTTTCGTTTCTTACGTTATTGGTAAGGATTGTATTCGCTAGGGATATAATATATTAGCAATTTATTTGGGTTATGAGATAAGTGCATACGTCTCCTTGCTGCAAGGTTTTGCTGCTTTGTGAAGTAAGCTAATGAAGAAAAACATTGAAATGGGAATTTATGATCTCAGCATTAGGTTTACCACTAGCTTATTGTTAAAATACATATTTAATGTATAATTTTTATGTTCATTAAGAGATTTTCTGGAAATATTTCTGTATGATATTTTTTAATTTGGGGATATTTAATGTATACAATAATTAATTTTCTAACTGAGAGGTCATACACTTTTTTTTCTTTCAGAGTTTTAACACAAAGTAGATTTTTTATGGGATTTTGTCACGACAAATGATTAGAAATCTTTGTACTTTTTATACTTGACGGTATCGTTGTGCTTTTTATACTTGACGGTATCGTTGTGCTTTTTATACTTGACGGTATCGTTGTGCTTTTTATATTTGACTGATAAATAAAGTAAATTTTTAGACTTCTAAAAAGACGCTATTTCGGTGTGCCAAAATTTATTACGATAACAACACAGTTTGGAAATAATACCCCCAAAGGCAGTAATTGTGAAATTGAAATTAATTATTTAATTAAATAAATAAATTGAAATTTTCGCACTTCACCAGCATATTCAAAGCTAATGGCAGCATATTCAAAGCTTCTATCACCTTATTACCAGTGTAGTTACTGGAACTTTTTCTATTTGTCAAATATCTGAATACTTTCAGTTCATAAGGACAATGGGGGACATACCAAAGTCTGAATGTATTTCTGCACCATTTAAGTATTTTGTATTAATATATATATATTAGTTAGTATATAATAAATTACATTATTTGCATATTCAAAGAAATACATTGTATATGAAAAATAAGTATCCTGTATAGATTTTTAATGCAACGGAAAATTCAATACGGCCAATTACTACCTCTTTATAATATAGATTACTTTTTTCAAGTTCTCAAAAAGTGATGTACAAATTACTTCTATGAAAACCAAATTAAGGTCCAAAAAACAATTTTCGTCTTAGAAGAGTAAATCTTCATTAAGATGTACACAAACCTTTACTGTGATTATCAATACCTTAATTATAAAGATGCTGCGAAATAATGTCGTCAGACCTTCCAAAAAGGTGACAGATGACATATCGTTGATCATAATCTGTATGAATGCTTGTTAAATTACACATGGGGGGATAATTATAAAATTACTCCACATTGAAGTGTCAGGAGTACAGAAATGACAGAATGATCGATACATCACAAAGTACTAACAATATCCATTCATCGCAACCATCCTTTTTGGACGATTCTGACATGCTGAAACATTCATGAGCAAATAGTCTTTACTTGTTCTGCAACTGTCCAAACATTCGATTTAATTTGATACTAAGATACAGAGATTGTAATGCTTCATACTTATGAAATTTAAATTGAGTTTTGATTTTGAAGGCAATTGTATTTTTTTTCTTTTTCACTTTGCTTTTATTTATCTCTTTTAATATCTATGTCGTAATTATATTATTGCTTTACTCATAGCGTATTCTGCTGTATATCTATTATATAGATGACATTGATAAATCGAATATAATTACAGTACCAGACAGCTATGATTCATAATAGAAATCAATTGTGAGTTAACTAATTAGTAGTTACTTTTACTAAAATTAGGTGCGGTGACTCATTGAAATTGAAATGTCACCTCCAAGGATCATGTATATAAAATAAATATATTTCTTATCAGTGATGACTCAGAGATTAGTAATCATTTTTTTCTTTCTTTGTGGTTGTTTAGAATAAGGGATAAGATTAATCATACTACATAATCATTAAATTAATGAGAATATTATTGCAATGGCGTAAACGGAAATTCAATCATATGACATATGACGATGAAAAATTAGATAATCTGCATCGTAAAATAATTTTTCTTTGTCATATAAACAGGTTTTTTTGGTATAACAAAAGTTATTTGCCTTTCCGTACTTATACAAACGGAGATCTATATATCTTAATATAAAGTATGGAACTGTTAGAATCAAGTAAATATTTACATCATATATTTCTACGTATAAGGCGAGAATTTTTTTAGAGTTTCTTTTAAAATTTATGGAGTCGGCCTATATTTTGATCTCTCTCAAAAAAAAAAAAGCTATTATTCCGTTAGTTGGTTACATATGATACATCGCCAAATATTGATAAATTAAAATACGATTTTATTTCTTTAATTTAGATCTCTTAAGTTTAAGCAAATAAATTTGACTATATATGTACTGGAGTAGTATAAGTATTTATGTACTGGAGTCGGCATATATACTGATAGGCCTATCTCGCAAAAAAGCGTAGCTATTTTTCCGTTAGCCGGGTATAAATGATACAACACCAAATATTGATAAATAAAACACAATTTTATTTCTTGAATTTAGATTTCTTAAGTTTATGAAAAAACATTTTTTAATGAAAGGAGTTATTCGTTTTATTAAAATGGGTTGTTTTGTTTGTTATTTTGTTTGCTTTTGTTTTGTTATTACTGCTCTGTTTCATCGTCGCCAAACCGAAAAATCCTTTATTTGGTGAAATTTTCGCCAAGTTAACAGAAAATTACCAAAACGTACGCCAGAAATAACAACAGAATACTATAAATAATTTTTTTCTCATCGCCGCTTATACATGGATTATAAACTTTGTTAATTTTTTTGAAAAGATATTGAATTTTCGGCACGCACACGGATTAGCTTATATTTAGAAATCTATATATATATAATCAGAATTTAAGCAAACTTTTCTTTCAGATTTGATTAAAAAATATTAACATTTGTTCTACTATATTTTATTTAAACTAGAATTAAAAACTTTAAAATATGTGTTGTCTTCTTCTAAAAATACTGTTGATTGCTACAGCTTTGTATAGGTATAAAAACTGATATTTAATTATAAATTTAAAACATAAGGGAACAGTAAAAAATTTACTGAAGTTTTATGCTTAAAGTACAATTATGAAAAAACATCTGTTGCTTTTCCTAAATCTTTAACTTTATACTTATGATAAAATATTTTAAAATTGTACACTAACAAATATTTACAATATAATTATACAATAACAAAACATTATATATGTACATTAACAAAATATTACGATATAAATGTACATTAACAAAATAATTCGATATAAATGTACAATAACAAAATATTACAAGATAAATGTGCAATAACAAAACATTACAATATAATTGTACAAAAACAAAACATTACAATATAATTGTACAAAAACAAAACATTACAATATAATTGTACAAAAACAAAACATTACAATATAATTGAACAAAAACAAAACGTTACAATATAAATGTAAAATGACTAAACATTACAATATAATTGTACAATGACTAAACATTACAATATATTTGCACAATTTTATTGTAATGTTTAGTCATTGCATAATGACAAAATATTCCAATATAATTGTGCTATGACTAAACATTACTATATAATAGCGCAATGACTAAACATTACAATATAATTGTACAATGACTAAACAAATTGTACAATAGCACAAAATACAATATAATTATAAAATAACAAAAAATACAATACAATTATAAAATATCAAAAAATTAAAATATTATTATACAATAAATATTGTAGTATTGTACAATGTATAAGAAAACACGTGTATACTTGTTAAATGTATGTATTGTAAAATTATACACCATAATATTTTAAACATTGACATTTAATAGACATATATTTATATTTTACATTAAAACATCTCCGTTGTAATAGCTCATTATATGCATTGTCACATCTTTCCAAACGTAAGAACTAAGAAGAGAAATGTGTAAGCAATCAATAAAGAAGGAGAAGAAGAACATTTGAGCAACATCGATCGTCGTATCTGTGTTACGAAATCACTTAATAATTGCTCTTTCCCGGAAAAGAAACACGGCGCATGCAGTATAATTACTTCACAATGGCCCACGGCAGCAAAAATTCCTTTTTTTTTTCAACCATGCAAGTTGAAGATCCAATTGATTCTACCTTTTGCCGCCTCCACTCTGAAGAACACACTGTGCTGCAATTTCTTGCTGCACTTCAGCTCGAATTGCTGCGTGAGAAGAGCGAGGAGGAAGACAACGGAATCGAATCATCCTTCCTCTTTCCTTCCTTCGACTTCTTGGATTCAGCAATTATAGCCAGTTATGTTGTTGGAAAAAAGGGAAAAATTAAAATTAAATAAGATTCACATCTCCTATGTTTTATTTCTGGTCGTCCACTTGTTAATATAAACGAAAACGTACGTCAAGGAATGACTATGCCACGAATGACAAAATATTTTAAAATTGTACAATAACAAATATTTACAATATAATTGTACAATAACAAAACAATTACCACCAATTACAATATAACTGTGCAAAGACTAAAAATTACAATATAACTGTGCAAAGATAAAAAATTACAATATTATTGAGCAATAACTAAACATTACAATATAATTGTACAATAATAACACATTATAACAACACACAATAGCAAAACATGCAAGTTTATACATGTTAAGTGTATATATTGTACAGTTATACGTCAGTTACTGTACAATATATAAACCTAACATGCATTATACAGTTATTTTAAACAATGACTTTTAATAAACATAACATATATTTTACGTTAAAACATCCCCGTTGTAGTAGTTCATTATATGCATAGTCACATCGCTTTAAACAAAAGAATTAAGACAAGAAATGTGTAAGCAATCAATAAAGAAGGTGAGGAAGAACATTTGAGCAACATCGATCGTCGTATCTGTGTTACGAAATCACTTAATAATTGCTCTTTCCCGGAAAAGAAACACGACGCATGCAGTATAATTACTTCACAATGACCCACGGCAGCAAAAATTCCTTTTTTTTCTCCTTTCCATGCAAACCGAAGATCCAACTGATTCTACCCTTTGCCGCCTCCTCTCTGAGAAGAACTGGAAACACTCTCTGCTGCAATTTCTTGCTGCACCTCAGCTCAAATTGCTGCGTGAGAAGAGCGAGGAGGAAGAGAACGGAATCCAATCATCCTTCCTTCGATTTCTTGGATTCAGCAATTATCGCCCTTTCTGTTCCACCAATCCCTGATTTCTGTCTGGTTGAAAAAAAAAGGGAAAAATTAAAATTAAATAAGATTCACGTCTCTTCTGTGTTTTAATTCAGTGCTTCGCTGTTCCTCAAACATAAACGAAAATGTACGTCAAGCAAATGAATTCCATTTCTCAACTGAATTTCTGTTGGACTGAATTTCATGTTTTGTCATGAATCGAATTTTAACTTTTGAACATCAAACTTACAGTATAAATATACAATAGCAATTTATTACAACATAATTGTACAATAACAAAACATTATCATATAATCGTAAAATAACGAACCATCACAATATAATTGTACAATAACAAACCATCAAGCCCCCTAGTATTATTTCTAGAATTCCAAATTCATAAAATCCCTTGACGTTCCGCTGTAACAAAATATTACAAGATTATTGCATAATAACAAAAAAATTTCATTACGATTGCACATTAACAAAATATTACAATATAATTGCACATTAACAAAATATTACAATATAATTGTACAATAACAAAATATCAAAATATAATTGTACAATAACAAAATATCCCAATATAATTGTACAATAACAAAATATCAAAATATAATTGTACAATAACAAAATATCCCAATATAATTGTACAATAACAAAATATTCCAGTATAATTGTACAATAACAAAATATTCCAGTATAATCGTACAATAACAAAATATCCCAATATAATTGTACAATAACAAAATATCCCAATATAATCGTACAATACCAAAATATCACAATATAATTATACAATAAAAATTGTAGTGTTGTACAATGTATTAGAAAACAAGTGTATCTGTGTTAAATGAATGTATTGTACAGTTATACATCATAATAATTTAAGATGAAGAGGGTGAAGAACATTTCAGCAACATCGATCGCTGTATCTATGTTACGAAATCACTTAATAATTGCTCTTTCCCGGAATAGAAACACGACGCATGCAGAGTAATTACTTCACAACGACCCACGGCAACAAAAATTCCTTTTTTTTTTTTTTAATTTCCATGCAAGTCGAAGATCCAGTTGAATCTACCTTTTGCCGCCTCCACTCTGAGAAAAACCGAAAGCACACTGTGCTGCGATTTCTTGCTGCACCTGAGCTCCAATTGCTGCGTGAGAAGAGCGAGGAGGAAGAAAACGGAATTTAATCATTCCTTTCCCCTTTCCTTCCTTCGATTTCTTGGATTCAGCAATTATCGCCCTTTCTGTTCCAAGAATCCCTGATTTCTGTTGGATGAAAAGGAAAAATTAAAATTAAATAAGGTTCACGTCTCTCTTCTGCGTTTTATTTCTGTGCTTCGCTGTTCGTCCACTTGTTAACATAAACAAAATGTACGTCAAGAAATGACTATGCTACGAATGACAAAATACATAAAAATTGTGCAGTAACAAATGTTTACAATGCAACTGTACGACAACAAAACATTACAATATAATTGTACTATTACCAAGCGCTACAATCTAATTATGCAATGACTAAACATTACAATATAATTGTGCAATGACTAAACATTACAATATAATTGTGCAATGACTAAGCATTACAATATAATTCTGCAGTGATTAAACATTACAAGATAATTGTACAATGACTAAACATTACAATATAATTGTGCAATGGCTAAACATTACAATATAATTGTGCAATGACTAAAGATTACAATATAATTGTGCACTTGCTAAACATTACAATATAATTGTAGAATGACAAAACATTACAATATAATTGTACAATAACAAAACATTACAATATAATTGTACAATAACAAAACATTACAATATAACTGTACAATAACAAAATATTACGATATAATCGCACAATAACAAAATATTAATTCTATAATCGTACATAGCAAAGAATCACGATAGCATCGCACAATAGCAAAATATACAAGTGTATACGTTTTAAGTGTATGTATTGTTCAGTTATACATCATAATATTTTAAATAGTGACTTTTAATAAATATATTCAATATTACATCAAAGGATCCCAGTCATAGTAGTTCATTGTAGTGCATGCATCGTCATATCTCTCCAAACATTAGAACTAAGAGGCGAAACGAGTGAACAATCAATAAAGAAGGTGAAGAACACTTCGGCAACATGGATCGTCGTATCTGTGTTACAGAAATCACTTAATAATTGCTCTTTCCCCGGAGAGGAAACAGGATGCATGCAGTATAACTACTTCACAATGACCCACGGCAGCAAAAATTCCTTTTTTTTTTTTCTATCCATGCAAGCCGAAGATCCAATTGATTCTTCCTTTTGCCACCTCCACTCTGAAGAACACACTCTGCTGCAATTTCTTGCTGCACCTGAGCTCAAATTGCTGCGTGAGAAGAGCGAGGAGGAAGACAACGGAATCGAACCATCCTTCCCCTCTCCTTCCTTCGACTTCTTGGATTCAGCAATTATCGCCCCACTCTGTTCTACCAATCCCGGATGTCTGTTGGAGGAAAAAAGTGGAAAATTAAAATTAAATAAGATTCATGCTGGCTGTTCTTCCACTTGCTAACATGAACGAAAATGTACGTCAAGCAAATGACAGTGCGACGAATGACAAATATTTAAAAATTGTACAGTAACAAATATTTACGATGCAGCTGCACGATAACAAAACATTACGATATAATTGTACTATAACAAACATTACAATATAATTGTTCAATAAAAAACATTACAATATAATTGTGCAATGACTAAACATTACAATATAATTGTACAGTAGCAAAACGTTACAGTATAATTCTACAATGACAAGACATTACGATATAATTCTATTATGACTAAACATTACAATATAATTCTACAATGACTAAACATTACAATATACTTTTGCTGTGACTAAACATTGCAATATAATTTTGCAGTGACTAAACATTACAATATAATTTTGCAGTGACTAAACATTACAATATAATTGTACAATGGCACAAAATACAATATAATTATAAAATAACAAAAAAATGCAATGCAATTATAAAATAACAAAAAAGTTCCAATATAATTATACAGTAAAAATTGTAGTGTTTTACATTGTATAAGAAAGCAAGTGTATATGTGTTAAGTGTATTTATCGTGAAGTTATACATTTTAATATTTTAAATATGGGTTTTTAATAAATAATCAATATTACATTCTGAAGAACCGAAAACACACTGTGCTGCCATTTCTTGCTACACCTGAGCTCAAATTGCTGCGTGAGGAAAGGAGAGGAGGAAGACAATGGAATCGAATCATCCTTTCCCTTTCTTTTCTTCGACTTCTGGATTCAGCAATTATCGCCTTCTCTGTTCCAGCAATCCCGGATTTCTGCTGGATGAAAAAAAAAAAGAAAAAATTAAAATTAAATAAGATTCACGTCTCTTCTGTGTTTTATTTCTGTTCGTCCACATGTTAACATAAACGAAAATGTACGTCAAGCAAATGACTTACCATTTTTCAACTGAATCAGTTGGAATTTCTTTTTGGAATGTTTTTCCTTGTTTTGCCATGAATCGAATTTTAACTTTTGAACATCCAACTTACATTATAAATATACAATCACAACTTATTACAATATAATCGTAAAACAGCAAAACCTTACCATATAATCGTACAATAACAAAATATTAAGATATAATTGTACAATAACAAACAATACAACAAAATTGTACAATAAAAAATTTTACAATACAATCATACAATAAAAAAGTCTATATAATTATACTATAGAAATTTTATTGTTGTTCGATGTATAAGAAAACAACTGTATACTTGTTAGGTATATGTATTGGACATGATGTATAACTAAATATTTTAAGCATTGACTTTTAACAAGCATACATTTAGTATTACATTAAAGTATCCCAGTAGTAGTAGTTCGTTATACGCATTGTCACATCTTTCCAAACAAAAGAACTAAGAAGAGAAATGAGTAAACAATCAATACAGAAGATGAAGAACATTTCAGCCACATCGATCGTCGTATCTGTGTTGCGAAATCACTTAATAATTGCTCTTTCCCGGAAAAGAAACACGACGCTTGCAGTACAATTACTTCAAAATTATTCTTTTTAACCGTGCAAGCCGAAGATCCAATTGATTCTACCTTTTGCCTCCTCCACTCTGAGAAGAACTGGAAACGCACTCTGCTGCAATTTCTTACTCCACCTCACCTTGAATTGCTGCGTGAGAAAAGGCGAGGAGGAAGACAACGGAATCTGATCATCCTTCCCCCTTTCCTTCCTTCGACTTCTCGGATTCAGCAATTATCGCCCCTCCTGTTCCACCGATCCTGGATTTCTGTTGGATGAAAAAAAAGGGAAAAATTAAAATTAAATAGGATTCACGTCTCTCTTCTGCGTTTTATTACTGTGCTTCGTTTTTCATCCACTTGTTAACATAAACGAAGATGTACGTCAAGCAAATGACTTAACATTTTTCAACTGAATCAGTTGGAATTTCTTTTTGGAATGTTTTTCCTTGTTTTGCCATGAATCGAGTTTTAACTTTTAAACATCAAACGTACAGAAGGGTGTCATTTTTAATGATATTTTAGATATTTTGGTTTCTCACAGTTAAATAATATAATTTAGGGCCCTGATGGCCGAGTGACTAGCGCGCTGGCGCACGGTGCCACAAGTTTTGGATTCGAGGTGCCATGCATGTTTGTAGTGGTTCGGAATCCACTTTAAACCGTAGTGCCTGGTCTAATATGACTGTAAATCTTTGGGAATAGGGCTAACACCCTATCCCGTAAAAAAAGGAAATACGATCTTGAAATCTGATAGTAGGCAGACGGCCTTGGCCCACCATGGGGCTGTTGCTCCATGGTGGGCAAAATCCATGATGATGATGATGATGATGATGATGATGAATATAATTCAGCGTTTTATTTTTATAACTTCAAATGTATAAAATGTGGTAACTTTACGCTATAACACAGTTAAATTAATAGGAGATAAGATTACAGAGGGGCCTGATGGCAGAGTGACTACAGCTCTGTGACAAAGGTGAGGGTTCTTTTCCGACGGTCTATGAATGATTGTAGTGGTTCGAAAACCACTTTAAACCGTCGATTTCGGTCTAATATGATTGTTGCGAGTAGGATTGACAACCCTACCGCTTGAAAGAGGAAATATCTCCTGTTTGAGAATCTGGCAATATGCTATGGTCAACAGACCATGGTCAACCATGGACTGTATTGTCGGGGAGTTAATTAGGATTATAGGACAAAATCAAGCTGCCCTTAGATAAAAAAAAGAATCGTATACAGAAAATCATTTTTATAACTTACGTATATTTATTGTTACGTTGAAAAGAATAGATAAATATTCATACATTTATCACTTTGAAATTACACAAGACTATACTGTATAAACAGGAAGGTAACGTGACATTAAAAATTTATGTTGATATTGCTGTTTTTCTTTTTAAATTACATTTTACACCATATACAAGACACATTTTATGATTTACCATATTTGTAGATTGATAAAACGCATATAAATCAGAAAATGTACGATCTTCAAAAAAACAAAAATAGCATTCCAAGTCTATAATCTCAAATCTAACTGTTAAATTATATGCATTCAGATATATTATATTAATGTATCAAACCTATTTCGGAATCTGCCAATAGACAGACGGCCATGGTCCGTAGTGCCGGCCATATAAGTTAGGAGTATAAGTTATTATATACTTTAAGTTATAAGTTACCGGGGAGTTAGCTTAGTACTGATTAATTGCAACACATTAATAATGTGTTGCAATAAAGCAGTACTGTATATTACGTTACGGTATCTTAAATTCAAATCAATTGCAGTATTTTCCCTTAGGCTTAAAAGACTGCGCAATTATCTTAGTTTATTGTTCCCATAAAAACAACTTGGGAACGAAATTCAACTGCAAAAAATGCAAGTACAGTACAGTTTACTTTTTTTACACTTTTAACTCTTTGATATTCTTTTTTTTAAGTGTGGTATTATTTTAACTGTTTTGTGATATTCACTGCATAAGCCTTGTTTTTTTTACAATTATTACTTTATCTTTGTAAAAAAATCAATTAGCTTATAATGTGATTATAACAGTTTCGTCGGATGGCTGCGCTATAAGGATATGGTATTTTTTAATTTTAATAAAAAAGTGATAATATATATTATATAGATTTTATTAGATATATGACTACATATTATATGATAAATATGTATTATATGACTAATAATTAATATTATATGATTTATCTTAACAATTATCTTAGTTCACAATTCCGATAAAAACAACGTGGAAACGAAATCCAATTGCAAAAAATACAAGTACAATACTCAGTACAATATTTTAATATTTTTGCACGTTTAACACTTTAATATTCTTTTTTTTTTTTAAATATTTGGTATTAATTTAATAATTTTGTAATAATTCACTGAATAAGCCTTGTTTTTTACGTTTATAGCTTGAAAAGAAACGATTAGCTTATAATTTGAGTATAACAGTTTCTGCGAATGGCTGTGTTATAACGAGATGGTATTAATAAAAAAAGTGATAATATATGTTATAAAACTTTTACGGCATCAAAAAAAGTTCCAAAAAGTATTAATAGATGGCGCTGTAAGCGGCATAAAGAAAGTGAATTCGGCTGCAAGTGATTTTTTGAATCGAAATTACAACGTATTTGGTATGTGCTAGCACATTAAACCAACTGTAGTGCTCAATGTGCTTGATTGTTTCGGTTTCTTGACGGAAAACATGACATCTAAGTCATTCAACAGTTGTGACACTGTTAGTGGAAAGCCAATCCACCACGGCAAGGTCATACCAAATTGGATGAGAAAAATCGTTGGAACTTTTTTTCATGCCATACCGTTTCCCGATTCCTGATGTATCTTCAGTTTAAATTTGAACTCATTGTGACAAGTGGTTCTTTTTTTACAGCATTTTGAAAGTGGGACTTATTATATTCACCCTGTATATATGACTATATATTATATGATTAAAATATGTGTTATATGATTCAAATATGTATTATATGACTCTAATAATTATCATTATCTGACTTTTTGAAAATTTATAGATCAGTAGTATCTATAAATCTAGTGATATAAATATATAATAGTGATCTATTACACCAGTAAAACACATCTATAGCTATTTATCTAATATTATACAGATATCTATCTAGATAATAGCATATATTCTATCTATATAATAGTAGATCTCTATTACTGATCTGCTAAACAACAAGTGTTCGATTTCATTAATTTAATGTGCTATAATAAAACGAATATTTTCAGTTGAAATTGTCAGTATTGCATTGACAATTGGATTGTGCAGCTTTTTTATTTCCTAAAATGACACCTAATTGCTGGACAATTATCCCATAAATTTCTGTCAGATTTCTCCAAAAAACGATAATTATATCTTAATTGTAAAACAAAAAAAAGGTGAAAAAAATTTTTAATCGTAGAATGTATGTTTCTAAATTGTTTAATTACTTTTTAATCGAAATATAAACACAATAAATGCAATACAATTACTTCACCATGATTCATAGCAACAAAACAAAAAAAAATGTTCTTAGTTTAGCTGAGGATTAAACTGATTTTATCTTTTAGTTCGTTTTTTTCTGTAAAAAGTCAAAACCCAATTTGCTGCAGTCTTACGGCACCTGAACTAAATTGCTAGATGAGAAAAACGGAAATAAAAACAGGAATTTAATCATTTTCTTTTCCTTCGTTGACTTCATTCGTTCAACAATTATGACCTTTTTATTTCGCCATTCCTGATTTCTTGAGGAAGAAAATATTAAAATCAAATACAATTCGTGACTGTTTTTCCGTCTCGACTGTTAAGGAAAATTGAAAGTACGTTGCATAAAATAATTGTAGTTTCTCACCTGAACTAGTTGAAAGCACGACGTTCTCAGTTCTGTATTTAACTTGACATGGTTTGGATTATTTTAATTTTTGAATGTTGTTCTGTGTTTTCATTAAACATAAAAAAAAAGATCAGTTGTTTCAAAAAGATTTAAATTTATAAAAAAATGTTTCCATCATAGCAGATTGAATTTTATTACTGCGCGCGTTCTTTTTAATTTTAAAAATGTATAAAATCCAGAACTCCCTAGCTGTGTTTGGAATGCTTTACCTCAATTTGCTTTGAGGCTTGGTTTGGTCTATCGCTCTGCAATGTCTGTCAGTTTTTGCACACTTTAGACTAATTAGACAAGGACCAACAGTTTAACGTGGATTCCCAACCACTAACAAACATCTATGCAACCATCAGGATTTGAACCTGAAGCTTGTAGTACCAAAGATCAGAACGCTAGATAATTAGCCATCAAGCTGCTTGGCTTTGAGAAGTTGGAGAGATGAAGAAAAATTGTCATCATTCTTCCCTTGGGATAATTGTTCCTTAATTTTTGTGAAAAAAGTTGTGTACAGAGCTCTGCTGAATCTTCTGTCTTCCAATGTAGTACCACCTGAAGCCTGTGGTACCAAAGCCCAGAGTGCTAAGCAATTGACCATCAGGCCTCCTTGAGTTCGGAATAGTCGGCACTGCTGAATAATGCTGAATCTTCAATCTTCCATTGTACTACCAAATTACCTTAAGTCAAAATGGCGATCATTGATAAACAGCAACAAGAATAAACTAACTTTCTCGCATTACAGTTCATGTTGGACCACTAGCAGATTCGAACAGGAGATATTTTCTTTCTACAGGGTAGTGTTGACAGCTATATGCCCAACACTGTGCAGCCATATTAGACCGTGACCTATGGTTTAAAGTGGATTACGAACTGCTAGAAACATCCGTGCCATAGCAGGACTCGAATTTTATACCTGTGGCATCGAGCGCAAGAGTGCTAATCATTCAGCCATCGGGCCCCAGCAACAAGAATACTTTTTATAAATAGTTTTTTACTTCTCTTAATTATCATTCAGATATTAACATTTAGAATAATTAATAATTACTTAATTTCCGTAAGAAAATCTCTTTTTAAAATAAGTGTAGTCTAAATGCATATTTTGCAATGGTACACCAATATTTCCTTTATGTCAATTTCAAAATCAAAAATTAAACTAAACAAATGTTGGGATTCACTTGATATTTAAAAAAAGTGTAAATTGAAAGAACTAAACATTGGTCACGTAAACAAGAATTCCATTTTACAGTTAATAACTTGCACAAATCTATTTTTGAATTCGAACCAATACTTCACAGGCATTTATCAAGAGTATTTTCACTTTTGGGGACAGGAATTCATGGTTAATTTATTAAATACATTTTTTTTCCTCCTTTCAGGAGACAGAAAGAGTGGTTAACCAACCATAGCGTTGACACTCTTTTATTAAGTTTCACTTTCGTGAGCTACAATTCTTTAAAATATGCGGACTCGACACTGATATTAGCATACAAATTAAAGCCCACTGATTAGATCATTTGCCTGGGTAGATCCTGAAGTCAAGCGCCTTGGCGCATATTTTGCCCCAGAGCTTCCAAAGCCATCGTGGAATGGTTCTCGCCAAAATCAAAATTCAATTAAAAGTTTTAACGGTAGGAAATCGTCTAATATTAGTGCTTATGAGAAATTGGATGCTCTGAAAATTTTTTCTGGATGAAGCTAGCTTGATAATCAAGTAGACTTCTAGAAATATCCAAGAACCACTTCATTGATGACAAATCTGTAGATATATGGTTATGAAGTTATTTGATCGAGAAAATTCAGTGGCAATTTGTTATTCATGTATGTGTTCGAAATTTCGATATTTATTTGTGCCTTGCAATCAAAGACACAAAGCTTTATTTTTATACCAGAGCCTTCCGTATGAAAAGAAATAACCAGTTTTAAATTTCAATAAATTTTAAATGTTTGTGATACTTTGTATATTTGTTCTTTTAATAAATTGATATTCAATTAGACATATAGCAATTTTAATTAGTAAAAGGATTTGAGTTTATATACTGAAGACCACATTTATGCTTTTGAAATAGTTTCATTTTTTGTAATGCAAATAATGTTTCTGTAATTTATATTATTTGTAAGTATGAGAATCTCTGGTGTTCAATGCCACAGGTTTCGGGTTCGAGTCTAGGCGGTACGATGGATGATTATAGCGGTTAGTAATCCACTTTAAACAGTAGAGGGGACTTGATGGCCAATTGCATAGCACTCTGACCTTTTGTACGTAGGCTTCATATTCGACTCCTGGAGCAGTGGCATGGATATTTGTTAGTCGTTCTAACCACGTTAAACTGTAGGTCCCGGTCTAAGTAGCCTAAAGTGTACACAAAATGACCGTAGAGCGACAAAACTATACCTTTTTGATGAGAAATTCAAAATCAAAGATTAAACTAAATAAATGTTGGGATTCATTTTATAATAAAAAAAACTGGAAATTGAAATAACTAAACTCTGTCACGTAAACAAGTAAAGGGATCTTCAATTTTACAGTTAATAACTGCATACAGTTAATTTCTTGGACCAATACCTTAGAGGCATTTATCAAGAATATTTTCACTTTTGGGACTGGAATTCATGGTTAATTTATTAAATACATTTTTTTCCCTTCTTTTAAGCAGACAGAAAGAGTGGTTAACCAACCACAGCGTTGACTCTCTTTTATTAAGTTTCACTTTCTTGGCTAAAATTCTTTAAAATATGCGGACTCGACACTGATATTAGCATACAAATTAAAGCTCAGTGATTAGATCATTTGCCTGGGTAGCTCCTGAAGTCAAGCGCTTTGGCGAAATGGCGCATATTTTGCCCCAGAGCTTTCAAAGCCATCGTGGAATGGTTCTCGCCAAAATCAAAATTCAATTAAAAGTTTTAACGGTAGGAAGTCGTCTAATATTAGTGCTTATGAGAAATTAGATGCTCTGAGTCATTTTTCACTGGATGAAGATAACTTGATAATCAAGTAGGCTTCTAGAAATATCCAAGAACCACTTCATTGATGGCAAATCTGTAGGTACGGCTATGAAGTTATTTGATCGAGAAAATTCAGCCAATTTATTATTCATATAAGTATTCAAAATTTTGATATTTATTTGTGCTTCGTAATTGAATGGCTACAAATGTTTATTTCTTTTAATACGGAAGTCTCTGGTAGCAAAGTAATTAATTTTATTTTTAAAATTTCAATGCATTTTATAAGTTTGTGGAGCTTTATATATTTGTTGTTTTAATAAGTTGGTGTTCAATTAGATATATAGCAGTTATAATTAGTAAACGGATTTGAGTTTATATCTTAAAGACCTCATTTATGCTTCTGAAATAATTTTATTTATAGTAAAGCAAATAAAGTTTCAGTAAATAATTAATTTATATTATTTGTATGTTTAAGAATCTCTGGCGCTCGATGACACAGATTTCGGGCTCGTTGCAAGAACGTAAACAACACTTTTTTACCTCCATTATTCAAAAATCTTAAGTTTGCATTGGTTAATAGAGGGAAAAAATGCGATACTTATCATAGTTTGCGTTGTTAATATATAGAAACATTTATAAATGATAATGAAATAATTTATAATACCGAAAAGCAATTATAAATAAAACATTCTCTTAGTTGTAAATATGAATAATTTTTATTTAATAAGTTGCAATTGGCATTCATCTGACGCTAGGTACCGCAGGTTTCGGGGTCGCGTACCGGCAGTGACATACGTGTCTGTAATGGTCCGGAATCCAATTTAAACCGTAGTTCCTTATAATATAAACCGTAGTTCTATGACGGTAGAGTATTGGGCACAGGGCTAATAACCCAACTTTCTAAAAAGAAAGCACCTCCTTTCTCGAAATTTGCCAGTAGGCAGATGGCCTTGGTCCACCATGAAGCTGTTGCGCCAATGAAGTATAAGAATAAAGTGTTATAAAGTGTTATTTGTATTTTTATTTAAAATATATTTTATGGTAATTATACAATAAATATATATTTAATATATATTTTTAAGTACTATAAAATGTTTTATTTATTAAATCCTAAATTTAAAACTAACGAATCCTTAACATTAAAATACTTCTATTAGATATAAATATATTATCTAAAATTTAAAGTAGTTTGATTAAACAATTTTGCTTGCAAATTATATTTGCATAACATTGAATTTTCATATGAATTTTTACGATTTAACATACCATTTCCTATCTTAAAATACACATAATCTAATCTACTATTATGGCTGAAATTTATGGTATAAGATTCTTTATTTTGCAATATATATATTTATACTATTTTTTTTGTGTGTCAAGAAAGCTTTGAAGAAATAGTATTTTTGTTTGCATTAAAGATTTTGCGCTTTATGTTTTTAATTTAACACTAAATCCACTTATCTAAATAGCTCTCTGATCAAAGAAATCAAACAAATAGATAATAATAATTTAATTTAATAATTTTATATAACAAATTTAATAATAATTTTTCAACGCATCTTATACGGTTATTTTTAAGTGTCAAAGTATTTTCACATTTTTAATAAAAACATTATTGCAAGCACTTTTACAACGTGTAACGGAATTTTGCAAGAAAATTTATTAATAAAACTGCTAAAATAAAGTGCATATTTTATAAAATATTTAATAGCGTGTCTTAAAATATGTCGTTGATTCAACATTCATAATATGGGAAGATAAATAGTCTTGATGGGGGTTTAATATTGTACAAGACAGTATTTAGCAGGAAACGAGCTATTATTACATGGTTATAAGCAATGGCATATTAGATGATGCATGGGTAAACCGAATAACATATGTTTAAAGATCCCCCATTGTAAGATATAATGCGTGTGATTTATGTAATGTAATGAATTCATTATGAAGTCATATGTATTAGTTATGTAAACTGTAAGTCATATAGCGTATTATTTGTATATATTATATAGTTTGCAAGTCATATATTTGTAAGTTTTCAATAAACTCTGTTAATTGATTGAAGTCTTATTCATTTATTTTAACATAATTTTAAATATTAATTAATTAGGTAAGGCTTGATGGCCCAGTGATTAGCTCTCTGGCATTCGGTGTCACAGGTTTCGCCTTCGAGTCCCGGTGGTTCCATGAGTGTTTGTAGTGGTTCTAAATCCACTTTAAACTGTAGGTCCCGATCTAATACGAATAAAAGAGCGTTGGGAGTCGACAAATCTATCCTGTAAAAAGAAACATTATCCTGTCTAGAAGCGGCCTGGTGGCAAAGTGGCTAGCGGTCTGGACTTTGATATCCCAGACTTCAGGTTCGAATCCATGTGGTGGCATTGGTGTTTTTTAATGGTTCAGAATTTCCTTTATGCTATAGGTCCCGATCTGTTTAGCCCTCGTGTGCACAAAATGATCATAGAAAGAGAAACCAAACCAAATCTCCTACCTTGAAATCTGGCAGTAGGCCGTCTAACATCGGGCTGTTGCGCCAATGAAGTAGATGTAATTTAAGTATTGTACATTTTATTATAATTACCGAAATTCGTTGAATTCTTTATAGCTCCATTAAATCGAAAGTTTGATTTGTCACTCTACGGTCATTTTCTGTCACACTTTAAGCTAATTAAACAGGGATTTACAGTTTAACGTGGATTCCGAACCACTCACAAGCATCCATGCCACCGCCAGGATTCGAACCTGGAGCCTGTGTTACTAAAGGCCAAAATGCTAGCCAATTGGCCATCGGGGGAAAATCGACAAGGTGAATAATCAAAGTAGAAAAATTTTTACTTCAAATGTGGCTTAATACTTCCGGATTCAATATCTAAAATTTCTGGTAAATATATCTCTGATCAAAGTTCTACAAGGAATTAAAATTATCAACATGAGTATATAAATTGAATGGGCTCTCGAATACAATCCATCAAAGAAACGATAACAAAAAAACGATGCATTCCCCTATCATCATCATCTCCAGAATCATCATCTCCATCATCATCTCCCTATCATCATCAAGTCAGAATAAGAAATTCGGCCAGCCAGAAGGCACACGATACTCTCCCTATGATACATAAACTAATCAAGCAAGATAACCATGCCAACAATGCTTCTTTACAAAATAACAAATGTATTAAAAATCCTTTAATGTACCACAAACCCTTCCTCCCCCCCACTCAGCCTTTTAAAGCTGGAACATCAAAAAGGGGAGACGCAACCCTCACAAGTTCCCATTCCTTGGCATTTCCCCTTAGGCTCTGCAGACCTTTTTTTTTCGAGTTCGAGTTCTGGGGGTAACATGAATGTTTGCAGTGATTCGTAAACCACGTTGAGCCGTAGGTGCTTGTATAATATGACTGTAGAGACTTGGGAATCGACAACCCTACCTCGTAAAAAGAAAGTATCTCCTGTCTCGAAACCTATCACAAACAGATAGCCATTAGTACCGAAGACTTCAGGTTCAAATTCTGTCGGTGGCATGGATGTTTGTTGGTGGTTCCGAATACACGTTAAACTGTAGGTCCCGGTTTATTTAGCCTAAAGTGTGCGCAAGATGACCGTATAACGACAAACCAAACCAAACCACTTTGAGGCTGTTGAGCTAATGAAAAAGAAGTATTTTATGATTTCATTTACTTTAAACATAATTCTAAATTGATCATGCTATAATCAATTAACAGAGTACATTTTATCATAATTTTTGAAGTTTGTTGAATTTCTTTATAGCGAACTGACTTAATGCAATTGCGAATAACAAAAGTAGAATACTTTTTTTTTTTACAAATATGTCTTAATACGTCCTGATTTAATATCTTTAATATTATTAATAAATATATGTCAAGTCAAAATTCTACTAAGAATTCTATATATATTCTAAGAATATATATAAGAAGAAGTTCTACCGAGAATTAAAATTTTCAACGTGAGTATATAAATTGACAGAGTTCTCAGACAATCCATCAAAGAAAATATAACAAGAAAATTATGTATTTTCCCATCATCATCCTCTCTCAATGATAAATAAACTAAACAAGCAAGATAACAATGCTTCTTTACAAAATGACAAATGTATTAAAAATCCTTTAATGTACCATAAAACCCTACCTTCCCCCTCCCCCACACACTCAGCCTTTTACAGCTGGGAACATCAAAAAGGGGAGGCCAACCCCTACAAGTTCCCATTCCTCGGCATTTCCCCTCAGGCTCTGCAAGAACACAATCTTTCCTTTTATGAATTAAACACAAACTTTTGCCGCGATGACATATTTAATGTTCTCCCCGCATGCAGGAACTCCGTGTTGGTTCCCAGGAAAATCCCCCTCCATAACACTTGAAGCTCGTTCTGATTATTTTTTAATTAGTCCACGCATTTGGAACAGAACGCTTCATTAAGGATGTGCAAGCAGCGGTGCTCCCTCAAGAGAGAAGGCATGGGTGGAGTAGGGAGGGAAAGAGAAAAGAGTTCTGGAGGAGAGCACAAGCACTCCAGTTTGGTTGGGGGGGTTAATATTACCAACCAAACTACTAGCTGGAGCATTTCTCTGAAATCCTTGAATATGAATGGGGATTGGGTCTGTGCGGACACCTGGATGGAATCGAACGAGATTGCTTCTTGGGGTTTGGGGAATTAGCATTCCGGGATTTGCATGTTGGAAAGAAAGCACTGTTCCTGTTTATCACATTTAAAATGTCGCGACTTTTAACGACTGTTTGGGTCTCCAGAGGATGAGGCTTTTAAAAGCATGTTTTGATTTGTAGTTACGTTGCTGGTTTTGATCCATAAATGGTTTACAGGATATGGGAATAGGATGCTTGAAAGCTGGTGGATGAGGTTACTAGTTTATTAGTTTTTCAATGCAGTTTTAATAGCATATATATGCAAAGATTCCTTATTTTATCGAGTAAATGTGGTTAAGTCTATTTGGTAAAGTATGCGTTACTGAAAAGTATTCGCAAGTGAGTTTTAGGTTGGAAACCATAGTCGGAAAGTGTTTCTTCTATTTTGCAAGTGAAATGAATTTTTGAATGCAGTATCATTTTTCGAAATGTTTCTTAACTACATATTTTGAGGTTAGTACTTCATTTCGGTTGGGTAGTTTTGCCGACACTTACTAATTTGTTCAGAGTTTTCTGAATCGTGAATATGATACGATTGGGTTTGTGCTGGTTCATGGATAGTTGACCAGGTCACTACTATGGGTTTGGGGAATTAGCATTCCGGGATTTGCATGTTGGAAAGAAAGCACGGTTCATGTTTATCACATTTAAAATGTCGCGACTTTTAACGACTGTTTGGGTCTCCAGAGGATGAGGCTTTTAAAAGGATGTTTTGATTTGTAGTTACGTTGCTGGTTTTGATCCATAAATGGTTTACAGGATATGGGAATAGGCTACTAGGGAAATCCATATTTTCAAGCTGGTGGATATGGTTACCATTTTAATAACATATATGTGCAGAGATTTCTTATTTTATCGAGTACTGTGGTTAAGTCTATTTGGTAAAGCATGCGTTACTGAAAGTAAATAGTTTGAAAAATATTTACAAGTGAGTTTTAGGTTGGAAACTACATTCAGGAAGTGTTTCTTCCATTTTGCAAGTGAAATGAACTTTTCAATGCAGTGTCATTTTTCGGAAGTTTTGAGGTTAGTTCTTCATACAGTAGTTTTACCAAAACTCACTAATTCGTTAAAGTTTAACTTACGACTTAAAGTTCATAAGGTCGTTTTGCCAAAGCTCACTAATTCGTTCCAAGTTTTCTGAATCGTGAATGTGGATACGATTGGGTTTGTGCTGGTTCGTGGATAGTTGATCAGGTCGCTTCTAGGAGTTTGGGGAATTAGCATTCTGAGATTTGCATGTTGGGAAGAAAGCACGGTTCCCGTTTATCACATTTTTAAATATTGCGACTTTTAACTTTTTCGGTCTCTGGAGGATGAGGCTTTTAAAAGGATGTTTTGATTTGTGGTTACGTTGCTGGTTTTGATCCATAAATGGTTTACAGGATATGGGAATAGGAGTAGTTCAAGCTGGTGGATAATTTTTACCATTTAATATCTCTCTCTCTCTCTCTCTCTCTCTCTCTCTATATATATATATATATATATATATATATATATATATATATGAGATTATTTATTTTATCGATTAAATATGGTTAAGTCTATTTGTTAAAATATGCATTACTGAAAAATATTCGCAAGTGAGTTTTAGGGAACTATATTCGGAAAGAACTACGATATCGAGGTTAGTTCTTCATAGGGTAATTTTGCTAAAACTCACTAATTTGCTCCGAGTTTTCTGAATCGTGAACACGATTGGGTTTTTGCTGGTTCTTGGCTAGTTAACCAGGTTACTATTAGTAGTTTGGGCGTTAGAATTACGGGATTTGTCTGATTGTAATAAAAAGGCAATCCTGTTTAAACAATTTAAAATGTCGGTGTTTTTAAGGACTGTTTCGGTCTCCAGAGAATGAGGCTTTTCAAAGGATGTTTTGATTTGTAGTTACGTTGCTGGTTTTGATCCGTAAATGGTTTACAGGATGGGAATAGGAGTAGTTCAAGCTGGTGGATAAAGTTACAATTTTAATAGCATATATATGCAGAGATCCCTTATTTTATCGAGTAAATGTGGTTAAGTATATTTTGTAAAGCATGCGTTACTGAAAGTAAATAGTTTGAAAAATATTCGCAAGTGAGTTTTAAGTTGGAAACTATATTCGAAAAGTTTTACTTCCATTTTGCAAGTGAAATGACTTTTTCAATGCAGTATCATTTTTCGGAATATTTGTAACCACGATTTTAAAGTTAATTCTTCATAAGGTAGTTTTGCTAAAACTCACTAATTTGTTCCGAGTTTTCTGAATCGTGAACCTAAATAAGTTTGGGTATATGAAGATTCATATTTAGTTGATGATGTCGGCTTTTAGGAGCTTATGTATAAGAATTATAGGATTTTGTCCGATGGTAATGAAACGCAATCCGGTTTATCACATTTTTAAATGTTAACTTTAACGATTAATTTAACTTTAACGATTAATTAACTTTAACTGTTAATTTTTAACGACTGTTTCGGTCTCCAGAGGATCAGGCTTTTAAAGGACGTTTTGATTTGAAATTACGTTGCTGGTTTTGATCTATGAATGGTTTACAGGATATGGAATTAGGATGCTAGGGAAATCAGTATTTCAAGCTGGTGGATAGTGTTACCATGTTAATAACATATATATGCAGAGATTTTATCGAATAAATATGGTTAAGTCTATTTGGTAAAGTATGCGTTACTGAAAACTTTTCGCAAGTGAGTTTTTGGTGGAAACTATATTCGGAAAGTGTTTCTTCTATTTTGCCAGTGAAATGAATATTTTAATGCAGTATCATTTTTCGGAATATTTCTTAACTATTTTGAGGTTAGTTGTTCATTTCGACAGTGTAGTTTTGACCAAATTCTAATTTATACGGAGTTATTTGAATCGTTAATATGAATAGGATTGGGCTTATTCAGGTTTATGGGTAGTTGACTAGGTCAATTTTAGGTGTTTGAGCATTAGAATTACATGATTTTGTCTGAATGAAATAAAATGCAATCTTGGTTAGCGAATTTAAAATGTTGGTGCTTTTAAAGATTGTTTCAGCCTTTGGGTATAAGGTTTTTAAGGATGATTTCATTTATAGTTATATTTCGGGTTTTCATTCATAAATTATTTATAGAAGACACCTAAAAATGACGTTATTAGGTATAGGGGATTTTAGAAAATATTAGTATATATAAAATTTCCCATTAAAAATTATCTTTACTACAAAATTTTGCTTGTAGAATTAAGCACTACAACTGATTCTAAATGTAAAATAATATTAAAAATAACGAAGCTATTACAGTTATGTTATGTTGCGAAGCGAACGTTCGTTTCGCTAAACGATTTTCAAAATTAAACCTCTCTTTTAAGAAGTTTAAATAGTTTTGTTTATAAATAAACCCACGATTTTGTTAGTAATATACGGTTATAGTTAGGTGATAAATATAATGATGAAAACTAATAAATATCTGCTTTTCCTATAAGCCTGAAAATAAGTGGGATTACGTCTTTGCAGACTGGTATAGACTCAACAATATTGTTTGGGGAATTTGCAATCTGGGTTTTGTATGCTGGAAGTAAAACTTTTATTATTGATTTTATTTATCACACTTAAAATGTCGTTTGTTTTAGAGCGTGCTTTAATCTTTAGGGAGAAATGCTTTTAAAGATATTTGGATTTATATTTATTCTACTATGTATGGTCCATAATTGGTTTATAGAACAAACTAGGGAACCAAGGAAATTGCAGATGTTTTCTGTGTCTTCTCGCTGAAGTTACTTATTAAATACATAAATCGGGCTTTTAAATCGGGGGTAAGTTTTATTCGAGTTAATAATAAAATATCAATCCATTCATAAAATTTAATTTCCGTAAATTATTTTGTAAGAAAAGGACCTGAATGGCCGTGTGGCTAGGGCTCTGGCGCTCGGTACCACAGGTTTCGGGTTCGAGTCCCAGCTGTGCCATGGTTGTTTGTAGTGGTTCGGAATCTACTTTAAAAAGCAGGTCCCGGTCTAATAGAATCGTAGAGCGTTGTGGGGTCATTGTTACTCCGCGTCCGTGGCTTATCTTCAAGTTACACGCACCCCCTGGGTAATGCAAAGTGAGTACGTCTGTGCAGCGCTTGCCTTGAGGCATCCAAGACCAAGCTATTTAAGTGTTTGCCAGCTGCATTAGAAAGAAAGAAAAAAATTTGTAAGAAAAAGAAATTTTGAAACGCTATATTTTTTCAATATTTTGTTTAAAAATAAGTCCTTTAATTGTGAATGGCCTGTTGGCCGAGTAACTAACGTTGTGGCCCTCGGTGCTATGGGTTTTGAGTTCGTGTCCCTGTTGTGACATGCAATTTTGTAGTGGTTCGGAATCCACTTTAAACTGTAGATTCCAGTCTAATATGACTATAGAGCGTTGGGCCTAGGGTTGACAACCCTACCCCGTAAAAAGGAAAACATATCCTCTCTCGAAATTTGCTGTAGGAAAATAATTTTAGGAGGGTATCATCTCAAAGTTACATTTAAAAATGCTTCACGAAATTTATATTAAGTTTGCAGTAGCTACGAATTTTTATAATAGCTATATTTCATAATTATTTAGTTACCAAATGCATAAATTATATGACAAAATTTTAAATTTTTTTATAGACTTCATTAAAAGCGAGTTCATTATACATTCACCATGAAAGGATTATATATATATATATATATAATATAATATAAAAAATATGTTAAAAATTACGTATTAGTTGAAAAATATTTAATTTATTTTATATTTGGACGCATATACTTCATGAAATAATTAAAATAATAGAAAATGTTCAATTGAAAATAATTCCTTAAATTATTTTATTCATCTTCAAATATGAAGAAACTCTTAAGAAATTCTAGTTTTAGATGAAGAAAAACTTCGCACAAAGGAGACAAAACAAACAGTTTGCAATTTGTGCGCACTCCCCCCTTTTCCCGTTATTTCATTCCGGTGCTAAAGGGGCAGTATCATAACTGTAAGCTGTACTCGGACGATATGCGATAATTCAGGAATTCTGTAATTAGCAACCGGCTTACTGCTGCAGTTCGACAACACAATCGCCGAAATTCCGTTTAAACTAGACATCATAATGCCCTTTCCGACGGAGAAACGGAATAGAATTTCGCCTGCAAGTAGTCGCAGCAGCGAGTAGATATCAAACTCTACTGTTTCGCCAGGATTATCAGCAGGCAACAGAATTTAATCCGAACTGGGTGCAGGTGCCGGCAATGAGTTGATAACAAATATGCATCGCCCTCTGTTTGGAATTGCGATGCAGATAACACCAGGTGTACTACAGATCGTCTGCTTATGTATCCAGAAATAGATTGATGGATGTTTGCGCAACCTCATGATGAATCCCCGTAATTTGAAATTGAAGTTTGTACAAATTATTAGCCCGTAGAACGAATTATTCATATTTTACATTGATGAAAGGGTTTGTTCGCTTCGTCGTTTGAACAAAGAAGGCTTGGCTCAAAATCGAAAAAGGAGCTGTAACTTCACGTAGATGCTATATTTCTAAGCTGGAAAATCCTATATTAAATCTAAAGGAAAGAGTATGGTTCGGAACAACATAAATGTGTGAAGTATCCAGATATTAATTTTCAATTACGGTGGCATAATGACTCAAAATTGACCCATCGAAATGGTGTTCTCCTAACAAAATATGAGCGGCCAGATAGCCAATTGGTTAGCGCTCTGTGTGTAAATATTCTTGTCGTATCCCAGGCTTCAGGTTCGAATGCTGGTGGGGGCATGGATGCTTGTTAGTGATTCGGAATCCAAGTTAAACTGTCGATCCCGGTCTGTTTAGCCCTTGCGTGCACAAAATGGCCGTAGAGTGACAAACCAAACCTAACATAATAGTTAACAGGCTTAGAGGAATTACAGTGGGTAAAAAACGTATTGGCAATTGCCTTAATTTATTCATATTGACAAATAAATAAAATGTTAGGCAATTTTAGCTGTCGTAATAAAATACAAGACATCTTAGATATATAAAAATAGTTAAAATTTTATTTTAATTGGCATTTTTTACGATTTTTTCTTTCAAAAACGAAAATTTGCATGTCAAAAAAGTATTAGCAAAGTTTTAACTGCTATGCAGATTTTGTTATTGAAGTCACGTGTTTCGACTGATAAGAAACTCTACCGGTATAAAATCTGCAAAACTACTCCAAAAGTGTCTATGCATTATTTTGCGATTACTGCAGTAAAATGACTTCGAAATCGAAGGAGTTGGACGTTAGTGTTAAAAACACGATTATTAGGCTCAGAAATGAAGGTTTAACTTATCGTGCTATAGGAGTGCAGTTCAATATAAGTTTATTTACTGTCAGATGTGTTGTAAAAATGTTCAAGGAAACAGGATCAACGGAAAATAAGACTAGAAGTGGACGTCCTCGAATATTTTCTACAAGAGAAGAACGTGTCATTATTAACAAGGTTAAGGAAAACCTTAAAATAAGTGCACCCTAGATAGCTAGAGATGTTGTTTTCAATTCGCAAAAGACTTTCAGCGCACAGACTGTACGGAATGTTTTACACGAGAGAAGTTATTATGGAAGGGCAGCTAGAAAGAAACCATTCATCTCGGAAATAAATAGGAGAAAGAGGTTAGATTTCGCAAAATCCCACGTTGATTTATCTGAAGAGTTTTGGAACACAGTTATTTTTTCCGACGAATCAAAGTTTAACTTTTTCGGCAGTGATGGACGACGATATGTGTGGAGGAAGCCAAATACTGAATTGGAAAAACAACATTTAACTGATACTGTGAAACATGGTGGAGGCAGCGTCTTAGTTTGGGGCTGTATGGCAGCTAATGGAATTGGCAACCTGCATTTTATTGATGGTATTATGACAGCACGTAGATACATTGGCATTTTTCGCCATAACTTAAAAATCAGTGCCCAAAATCTTGGCTGGGGAACATCATTCGTTTTTCAACAAGACAATAACCCCCAAGCATACAGCGAATCTCACCCGTGAATGGCTACTCTACAATGCTCCTCGCCAATTAAAAACCCCACCTCAATAGCCTGACATCAATCCAATTGAAAATTTATGGCACCTGCTGGTTCTAGAAATCAAGAAACATAAAATTTCAAGTAAAGACGACCTCAAACGTTTACTCTTGCAAGAGTGGCACAAAATTCCCTGACTATACTGATTTTGTTTTCACTCATAATTTTGTCAATTTCATAATTTTGCCAATAATTTTTTTATCATGTAAATTTTGGATTTTCTCGTAGATTTTGACTAAAAAAATATTTAAATGAAACTTTCGTTGTATTTGTTTGTCTTTTCTCCTTCTATAACAGCTATGTTAAAATAAAATTTGTAAGAAGGAGATTCGATCCCCTGACGGCTTTGTTGTAGACACTGTGTCAAAAAACGAGACGACTCGATGGCGTTTGGGATGCTCAGCATTTTACTGCGTTAGGCGGATTACCTGGAGGTTGTTTTTTGGATTTTTTACCATAGGACATCCAATTGCAGGGTTGTTCCACTAAAAATCCTCCCTGTAGGGACTGACCTGATGGCCAATTGGCTAGCGCTCTGACATCTGGTACCGCAGGCTCCTGTTTCGAACCCTGTCTATGGCATGGATGCTTGTTAGCGGTTCAAAATCCACATTAAACTGTAGACCCCGGTCTTATTAGTCTAAAGTGTGCACAAAATGACCGTAGAGCGACAAACCAACCCAAATTTTCAGCCAGTGACACGGAACCAGGTTAGACTTCTACCTGCTCCATTCACAACGACATGTCTGCCAACCCGGACAACAACAACAACAACACATTTGAACACATATTCTTCATAACCAAGAAATTATTAACATAATTTAAAAATTCAAATGAACATAATTCCTTAAATTATTTTATACACCTTCAAATTCAGGAAATTCTAATTTTCGACGAAGAAAAACTTCATACAAAGGAAACAAAACAAATATTTCGCAATTTGTGCCCGTTCCCTATTTTCAACATTATTTCATTCCGGTGCTAAAGGAGCTGTATCATAACTGTGAGCTGTACTCGGACGATATGCAATAATTCAGGAATTCTGTAATTAGTAACAGGCTTACTGCTGCAGTTCGACAACACAATCGCCGAAATTCCGTTTAAACGAGACATCATAATGCCCCTTCCGACGGAGAAACGGAACAGAATTTCGCCTGCAAGTAATCGCAGCAGCGAGTAGATATCCAACTCTACTGTTTCGCCGGGATTATCAGCAGGCAACAGAATTTAATCCGAAGTGGGTGCAGGTGCCGGCAATGAGTTGATAACAAATATGCATCGCACTCTGTTTGGACATGCGATGCAGATAACACCAGGTGTACTACAGGTCGTCTGTTTATGTATCGAGAAATAGATTGATGGATGTTTGCGCAACCTTATGATGAGTCCCCGTAATTTGAAATTGAAGTTTGTACAAATTGTTAGCCCCGCTGATCGAGTTATTCATATTTTATGTTGATGAAATGATTAGCTCGCTTCGTTGTTTGGACAAAAAGGGCTTGGTACAAGATCGAAAAACTTTCACAAAATCGTAGATAGATGGAGTTTTCAGATAGAGATCACATAGATGTTAGATTTGTAAGCTGGAAAATTCTATTTAAAATCTAAAGGAAAGTGTATGATTGGGGACAACATAAATGTGTGAAGTATCTAGGTGTTAATTTTCAATTGCGGTGACACAATGTCACAACATTGACGCATCGAACTGGTGTTCTCCTAACAAAATAGAGCGGCCTGATGGCCAATTGGCTAGCGCTCTGGTCTTCGGTTTCAGAGGCTTCAGATTCGAATCCTGGCTGTAGCATGGATGTTTGTTAGTGGTTCGGAATCCACTTTAAACTGTCGGTCACTGTCTGTTTAGCCCTCATGGTGTGCACAAAATGACCGTAGTTGTAGGCCCCATTGGCAACGTGCCGCTTATGAGCATTAGGGCTGAGGTTCAATCCACTGGCCACTTCGTTGTAGACACTGTTTCAAAGAAAGAGAAGATCCAATGGCGTTAGTGATGTTCGTCCTCTTGCCACGTTAGGTGGACTACCTGGTGGGAGTTTTCTGAATTTTCTCCCTTACGATATTCAAATGCGGGGTTGTTAACTTAAAAGTCCTCCCGTTAGGCACTACCCTCATTCTTCAACGACATGGAACCAAGTCAGACTTTCTACCTACGGGTGCTCCATCACAACAAAATCTGCCCCTTGCCCTTCATCCATGAGTAAATTACTCGCAATTACTCCATCTATGAGTAATTTATTTGTAAATGTCCCGCTCTGCAGGAAAAATACATATATATATAATATTTGTAATTAAAATCATAATGTTTGTAATCTAGAATCCAATCCCATACAAAATAAAGAATTGAAAATTAAAGTTTCGAAGTTGTCTGAAATTTCTTGCTACTCCGATATTCGAAAAAGAAGTGAGTGCAGGAACAAAACTAACACCTTGAGAGTTGTTTTCCTTGCAGACCACCCATATTGGGCTTTCCTGGGAATGCATTTTTCTATAAGACAAACTAAGATTACCTACTAAAAAAACTCATCACTATAGGTGATGAAATGTCTTTACGGGAGAACTTTTATTAGTAACTACTCCACATTGGTGTTTCGTATCAGATGAACCTGACTATCGATGAGATATAATTTAATGCATTTGTACAATCACCACCAGCGTCTCCTCATTTCTGAAAGCACTGACAGTAGATTCCAACTTGAAACCTTCTGCTTGCTAGTTGTGAATGTTCCCACTAGTCCACAAGTCGAGCGATTAAATTACATGCAAAATTATCTTAGTTAAAGAGTGATATTTTATATAAAACTCTTTAATTAAGACAATATTATCATTTCAACACAAAATTATTCACTTTAATGGACATGTATAAAGTTTTAAGCAGCATGAGCTTTGATTTGACACAACATAGAGTCAAGAAATATTGTTATGTGTTCAATTCTCATTAAAGTTTTCCTTTAATCTACTTAGAGCCTTATTAAAACTTCCTCGTAATAATGCTTATCGTTAACCACTTTTAAAACATTATTTATTATATACTTTAAGTATAATCGGCTCTCTACTATTATTAACGTCCTTTATTGTGCTTAATTATGGATGATTGAGATAGTTTAATTTTCGATGACTATCTCTTAAGCTCCAAATGAAGAGAATCCTTTATGGCAAGACAATCCATACTTTAGTTACAATCGTTGATTATAAATAATAAGCCCAAATGAATAATAACCTATAGATGCGTGCACTTCACTAATCTGAAAGATTTTAAAATGCTATACATTAATTATCACTGTACGTCAATTATTACATACAAGCTTGCTACGTATATATGGAATTTGTTAATATAAACGAAAAAAATTATTTGCTACATAAAAATTTAATTTAGGAGTGTTTCATAAGATTTAAAATTTAGTTAGGGGGTTATATATAAAGAATAACTGTTTATGGAAACTACCTAAAAATGCCATTTAGCGAAGTTTATTAATTTTTTAGTTTACTGTTTTTACTAATTTTTCAAGCAGGCCAATTTTAAAATGTAGTTAATGCTGTTTTCAATTATTTGAAAGATTCTAAAATATTATACATTAATTATCTACTATATCTTAATTATTACATACAAAAAGCTTGTTACGTCCATATGGATGTTATTAAAAAAACGAAAAAAAATTATTATTTGATTCATAAAAATTTAATTTAAAGCAGTGTTTCATAAGATTTAAAATTTAGTTAGTGCGTTATATATATATATACAAAATATAACTGTTCGTGGAAACTACCTAGAAATGCCATTTAGCGAAGTTTATTAATTTTTTAGTTTACTGTTTTTACTAATTTTTCAAGCAGACCAATTTTAAAATGTAATTAATGCTGTTTTATTGTTTAATTTTATTTTTTCTATCTAACTGAAGTTTGAATTAAATAGTTCAATAAAATCTCATTTTAGTCTTTATTTGATGGATGATATTTAAAAAATACGAAAAAATTTATTATTTAATGCATAAAAATTAATTTTAAAGGAGTGTTTCATAAGATTTAAAATGTATTTAGGGTGTTATATATAAAAAAATCTCCATTTATGGAAAAATTGTAATTTTGAAGAAAATACCTGGAAATACCATTTAGCGAAGTATTACTGGATTTTCAAATAAAATTTTTCAAATTTTAAAATGCTGTTAATGTTGTTTTATTGTTTGATTTTATTTCATATATCTAATTGAAGTTTGAATTAAATTATTAAAGATTTAATAAAATCTAATTTCAGCTTTATTTGAAATAATATAGGTCCTGATATATCTTATCTTAATAATAATATAAAACTTTTGGTTTTCAGAATTTTATATTAAGGATGCGATCTTATATTTCTTCCGAATTCTTTAAATCTCTGTATGCTATTTGTTTAACGTTTTTATTGGTCATTAATCCTTAAAACAAAAAAATGTGATTTTTACAAAGATTCCAAATAAAATTCTTATCGACATTTAATACAATGACTGAAAAGGTAGGAAATCTTTGGAAGTTAGGTAGTGTACCTATCTTTGAGAAAAATGTTTGATTCCTTTTAGTCTGTTTAACTGCGACTGTTTAAAAAGTAGAGTAAATAGTACTTTAACGAAATATTTTGTATTGTTGAAATGACTGTGAGAATAATTCGGTTTCTCCTTTTATAAATCAAATGTGAGTCAGTCATAGTTTAACCTGATAGTAAAAGCCAACTTAGGAAAACCACTAAGAAAGAATATTCCACCAATTTTTTTATATGGGCATATTATAATAATAGGTAAGAAATCCCACCATATTGCTTAGGTAACGTTGAATCTGCTAGAATTCTGTAATATTAATTGTGAATGAGCTTATTAAATAGTTTTAGTGTTAAAAAAAATTCATTTGGTGCTGAAATTGATGGTGTTCGAATTCTCAAAGCTGAACTGCTTTAGACTTAGATTGACTTAGAAATTATTCAAATAACTAAAACTTATTACACGTTTAACTTACTAAAAGTTCAATAATTTGGATAAATGTCATTAGTCTTTAATTTATTTAATTTAATGCATGTATTTTACAGTTGTTTTTTGATACGTTCAAGTTTAGTATATTCAAGATACTTTATTCTCCAATGTTTAGGAATCTAGTTACAATATACAGAAGAATTTCTTGATACAAACACCCCTCATTTTCAATCGTTTTTGCAAAAATTTGAAGAAAACATTTAAAATATGACATTAAAGAAGAATTGATTGAAAATAGAAATCTAAAATATACTTTGAGCTGTAGAAGATATATTATTCTTATTTCCTTTCTAAAAAAATAAAATTCTTCATATGGCAGTTGGGTTAATTCCAGAGATTCAGTGGAAAGGAACGAATCAATGGATAACCACTATCAGTCGTTACTTCTTGAACGAATCAATTGACTTCTTATGTTCAAGGTTAATATATTCAAGATTCTTTATTCTTTAATATTTAAGTATCTTATACTATATTTAGGAATCTAGTTCCAATATACAGAAGAATTTCTTGACACGAATACCCACTATTTTCAATGCACTTTTAAAAAATTTCAAAAAATACTTTTAAAATATGGCATTAAAGAAGAATAAGTTGAAAACAGAAAGCAAAAATGTGCTATATGAAGTAGAAGATATACTATTCTTATTTCTTTTCTAAAAGATAAAGTTCATTTGGCAGATGGGTCAATTCCAGAGATTGAGTGGAGAGGAACGAATCATGGCATAAATGCTTTTCTTTAACAATCATCAGTTGCGACTTCTTGACGGAATCAATTGACTTCTTATGTTCAAGTTTAATAAATTCACGATTCTTTATTCTCTAATGTTTCGGAATCTAGATCCAATATACAGAGAAATTTCTTGACACGAACACCCCCTATTTTCAATAATTTCTGTAAAAATTTGAAGGAAACATTTAAAGCATGACATTAAAGAAGATTTGGTTGAAAGCAAAAATTCATAATGAATTATGAGCAGTAGAAGATATACTATTCTTATTTCATTTCTAAAAGATAAAGTTCTTCATTTGGCAGATGGGTCAATTCCAGAGATTGAGTGGAAAGGAACGAATCATGGCATAAATGTTTTTCTTTAACCATAATCAGTTGTTACTTCTTGAACGAATCAATTGACTTCTTAAACAATGATAATGCAATACTTTCTTCAAGGCACAAATAATACATCAATGCCAATAAAATTCCAGTATGGGTATAAGCAGACATGATGTATAGCAGTAAATAATCAACACCCTCAGAGCATGAAAAGAATAAAATCAAATCGGATATATATCAGCAATAATTTACAACAGGATATCTTTCTGATTAGATTTTCATTGACTTGATGTTCAATACAATTTCTTTTTTATTGTAACATAATTCTTAGAGTACTTCTTTAAAAAAGTCATAGACATTTTTTTTCGAGCTGCAAATTCTTTTCAGATATGGCATTTTAAAATGTGTATAAATGACTTGTTTATATTGTCGAATCGTATTACATTGTTCGAATACTTGGGCACTAAGTATTTAATTTGTCAAGCTATGGAGTCGTTTATAAGCAGATAAAAGTATCTTTCCATAAAAAAAATTTTGAATTCTAGTCTTTTTCTTATAAAATTTAAAGAAAGTGTTTTAAATCTGTGACGCTTAATAGAGAATTGAGCTACTACAGAGAGTTGGGCTACTACAAAAGCAATTAATGAAAAAACATTAATTTATCAGTTAAGTGATATTCATGAAGTATATCTGATTTAAAAAGGAAATTTCCTCTTTTATGTGGGCTGGTAATCTGCTTTAGACCATATGAAAGAAATAAGTAATGTTTTAGTTTTAATTTTATAACGAATTCGTTTTTTAATATACGGTTATTTTTTAACTCAATGCGTATAACTTATTCGAATTAATTATTAAAGAATAAAGATAAACAATAATAATAATAATTAATAATTAATAGAATAAAGATGGGCAATCTCAAAGTAAAAATAATATATCATGTGTTAAAAACAATATAAAAAAATTTAATTGAAAAAAATCCCAATTAAGGAATAACAGTAATATATTGAATGCAGATATTTGAAAATATGATATGATACTAAATAACTAACATAAGCATAAATGAAATGAAACGAAAAATATGCAGTACAAAAAAAAAACTTAAACAATGTTTGCAAACATCGCACGAAAATATATTACGATATGGTATGCAAATATTATGACAATGTTCAGTGAGTATAAATGATAAAATGCTATTGCCTAAAGTGAAATAATAATGCAATCAATATTCGAGTTATAAGGATTTCTTAAAATGATTAATTGATATAATTTTCTTCAAGATTTATTAACATAACGATTTTTCTCTTGGTCGTTGAGTAGTATAAAATATGCAGTACCAAAAAAGCATCAACAATGTTTATAAACATCATATGAAAATATATTACGATGTGGTATATAAGTATTCTGATAATATTTAGTCTATGGAGTGCAAAATAAAGTATGCAGTACAAATAAGCATAAACAATGTTTGTAAACATCATATATTACGATGTGGTATACAAGTATTATGACAACGTTCCGTCTGTGGAGAATAAAATAAAGTATGCAGTACAAAAAAGCATAAACAATGTTAATAAACATCATATTAAAGTATATGACGATGTGATATTTAAGTATTATGACAATTTTCAGTCCGATGAGTATAAAATAAAGTAAGCAGTACAAAAAAATCATAATAAATGTTTATAAACATCATATGAAAATATATTATGATGTGGTATGACAATGTTCAATCTATGGAGTATAAAATGATGAAATGCAATTGTTTAATGTGAAAGAATGATGCAATCAATATTCCAGTAATAATAGTTTCCTGTGATAAATGATTTGTAGAAAATTATATCAATTAATTATTAAAATAAGGATTTTTCTTCTGACCATTGAGTTGTAAATTATATGTTTTTTGCAATCCAATGTAAAAATTGTCTAGATGGGCATTTTAAGATTTCATGACACTGCCAGAGAGCAATCGATTGTAAAACGAGATGGAATATCCTGTGTGAGCTTTGCTTTTAACTTTATTAATATATTTTAAACAAAGCGAAATAATAATACTTGCAAAGTAGTATGTATTAGTAACTCATCTCTATTATCTTTGCAACATTAACATAAACAGAAAAGATCTATTCAGATATTCATATGCCGACAACTTGGTTTGATTAATATTACTTGTGAAGTCCGCCATCGTCTTTTATCATCAACAAATCTTTTTTTAAGGATCACGAAAACGTGCAGGACTCCTTTGACTGAGATGGACATAAATCATGACATGCTTGTTTCTTGAATTAATGTGCTTATGATGCAGATTTCTCTACAGTGCAGTAACACATAGTTGGGCAACATTCAATGGAAGTATATTCTATAGGACAAAGAAGTATGTTCAAGATATAGTGCAGATTCTTCATTCGTCTGAAGAAAATTATCATAAAAATGTAATCACAAAATTTTCCTGACGTAGTTTCATCGGTTAGTGTAATAATATTCTGGTTTAAGCTTCCAATGTCCCAAATAAAAAGATTACATACCGAAAAAAAAAAGTTAAACCACCAATTAATCATTTCAAACCCCAATTCCCTCCAATGTTCAGTCTATGGAGAAGGCTATAGAATCTATCTATCTATCTTATGGCTATACAATCAAGGAATCTTAAAATCCCCTTTAGACAATTTTTAAATTAAGCCGATAGAAGTATAACTTACAGCCAGAAGAAATATATGTGATAATATACAAGTACGATGTAATATACAAGTATTATGACAATGTTCAGTCTATCGAGTAGAAAATAAAATACGCAGTACAAAAAAAGTATAAATTATGTTTATAAACGTCACAAGAAAATATATTACTATGTGGTATTCAAATATTATGACATTGTTCAGTCAATGTAATATAAAAGAAATTATGCAGAAAAAAATCGTAAACGATGTTTATAAACAAAAACCATGTTTATAACAATATTTCATATGAAAATATATTACGATGTAATATATAAGTATTATGACATTGTTCAGTGTCTGAAGAATAAAATTAAGTTTGCAGTACAAAAGAGCATAAACAATGTTTATAAACATCATATTAAAGTATATTACGATGTGGTATGCAAGTATCATGATAACATTCAATCTATGTAGTATAAAATGATAAAATGCTGTTGTTTTAAGTGAAAGAATGGTGCAATCAATATTCCAGTAGTAATGATTTCTTGATGTATATATTAGTAACTCATCTCTATTATCTTTGCAACATTAACATAAACAGAAAAGATCTATTCAGATATTCATAAGCAGACAACTTGGTTTGATTAATATTACTTGTGAAGTCCGCCATCATCTTTTAGCATCATCAAATCTTTTTTTAAGGATCACGAAAACGTGCAGGACTCCTTTGACTGAGATGGACATAAATCATGACGTGCTTGTTTCTTGAATTAATGTGCTCATGATGCAGATTTCTCAGAGCTTCAAACAGTGCAGTGACACATAGTTGGGCAACATTCAATGGAAGTATATTCTATAGGACAAAGAAGTATATTCAAGATATAGTGAAGATTCTTCATTCGTCTGAAGAAAAATTATCATAAAAATGTAATCAGAAAATTTGCCTGACGTAGTTTCATCGGTTAGTGTAATAGTATTCTGGTTTAAGGTTTCCAAAGTCATAAATAACAAGTAATATAAAAAATGTTTTTAAAGTTAATTCCTACTTTTTTTCACTATATTGCAGAAAAGTCCATTACAAATAAAGTTGAAATTTTTCTTTTACATCTGGTGCCATCTATTATTAGATGCATGCAACTTAAGTCTAAAAAAACTAAAATTAATTAATTAAATTTAATTAATTAATTAATTAATATTTGAAAGAACTGCATTAGCATAAAGTGCCATCCACTACAAGTTCAAAAAAATGTATTTGAACTAGAGTGGATGAATTAAAAGTATTTTATTAACGATTAAAAATTTGAACAAGATATACGTATATAGGGAGAGTGTAAACTAATAGTAGGAATTGAAAAAAGAATACATACCGAAAAATAAAAGTTAAACCACCAATTAATCATTTCAAACCTCAGTTCCCTCCAACAGAATCATGGAATCTTAAAATTCCCTTTAGACAATTTTTAAATTGAATGGCAAAGAAATATAATTTACAAATATAATCATTATTTTAATAAATTTTTCAAGAAAATTACAACAATTAATCCATTTATTGAAATCATTACCACTTATTGGAATATTGATTGCACCATTCTTTCACTTAAGACAATAACATTTTATCATTTTATACTCCATGGACTAAACATTGCTTTAATACTTGCATACCACATCGTAATATATTTTCATATATTTATAAACATTGTTTATGGTTTTTTTGTACTGTATAGTGTATTTTATATTCCATAGGCTCAGCATTGTCATAATACTTGTATATCATATCGTAATATACTTTAATATGATGTTTATAAACATAGTTTGTGCTTTTTTTGTACTGCATGCTTTATTTTATGCTCCATGGACTGAACATTGTCATAATACTTGCATATCACATCATATATTTTAATAAAATTGTTTAGAAAACATTGTTTATACATATTTGCATACTTGTTTACATTTTCACTTTAATTTAACTCCATAGACTGAACATTGCCATAATACTTGTATACATCATCGTAATATACTTTCATATGATACTTATAAAAGTTCTTTTTTTATACTGCATACTTTTCATTTTATTTATGCTTATGTTACTTATTTAGTATCATACCATGTTTTTAAATTCAAGAAACATCATTCATGAAATTTCAAGAAAAAATGCAGATTCTTCAGTCGTTTAAAGAAAATTATCATGAAAATTTAATCAGAAAATTTGTCTGGCGTATTTTTATCGGTTAGTGTAATAGTATTCTGGTTTAAGGCTTCCAGCGTCCCAAATAAAAATTGTACATACCGAAAAATAAAAGTACCAATTAATCATTTCAAACCTCAGTGAGTAATATGCCATAATTTTAATAAGCATGACAAAAAATATCTTAATAATTAGCATCAATTTGTAACGCGATTAAAATGTGCGTGTTGTGGAAATTTATATGAAGCACGTGTCACTAACACCTTTGACTATTCGATATCAAGTCACGTATAAAAAATCTGAGATTTATTTATTACCCTGTAGGGAATAACATGTGTAACACTGAAATTCTTCTATGTTTCAATTATAGAGATTTGTGCGTGCTTTTAATCTGGGAAACAGGGCTTTCAATTATTATTTTTTTTCACAATGATAATGCAATGACGTAAATGAAAAATGATACAGCAGTAAGATTTATTTAAGTTACGGGAATAAGATTAAAGTTTTTCTCTAAATATTAAATCCTATTTTTGATATACTACTTATTTCATCAATTTGGAAGATCAACATTTATCAACGGCAAGAGGGGTGAACCCTTGTAGCCACATTTGGGATAGCATACTCCAACCACTTTTCAAACCACATGTGGTAACTTTTCCATTTGTGACCCAGTAGTAACGTGTGGTGGTGACATGGAAGACAAGAATCTACTGGTAGCATTTGTAGCTGTCACTGCCTTCAGAAACGATAATGGTAAACGGTTATTACGGCAATGCGGATAAGATATTTCACACCAACAGTAAAATTGCATGGTGAGTGTTTACTGTATTTCAATCTCGTCCAACCATAGTTCAAACCAAATTTAGTATGTTTGCCCCAGTGTTAACGTCCAGTGCTAACATGGAGAAGATCCAGACCAGAATACGCTGGCAGCTTCTGTAGCTGTCACTGCTTTTAGAAACCCAATGGCGATTGCAGCAATACGTATAAGCATTTTGGACTAACAGTCAATTGCATGGTGGGTGTTTCTCGGATTTCCGCCTCCTCCAACCGCTTTTCCAAACCAAATGCTGTAACTTTATTACTCGCGGCCCAGTGGTAACGCGTGCTGCTAATGTGGAGAAGGGCCAAATCTGAATCCACTGGTGTAGCTATCACTGCTTTTAGAAATAATAAAACTCAATGCTATTGCGGCAATGCGTATAAATGTTTCACACAAACAGTCAAGTTGCATGGTGGATGTTTTCCGGATTTCGTTCTCATCCAACCACTTTTCCAAACTAAATGTAGCAACTTTACTATTCATGGTCCAGTGGTAACAGGCGCTACTAACATGGACAAGAGCCAGACGGAATCCACTGGTAGTGTATGTAGCTGTGACTGCTTTTAAAAACGATAAAACGCAATGGCTGTTGTTGCAATGCGTATAAGCGTTTCGTACCCACAGTTAAGTTGTATGGTGGGTATTTTTCGTCTCAATCAACCACCTTTTTAAACCAATTGTATAAAGTTTATACCCGGGGGTGCTGCTAACATAAAAGAGGTCTGCATCAGAATTAGTAGTCTTTAGAAACTACAAAATCAAACGGCGATTGTAGCAATGAATATGAGCTTTTCGCACCAATAGTCAAAGTGCATGGTGACTGTTTTCCGCATTTCAACCTCATCCAACCATCGTTTCATACCAAATGTAGTAAAGTTACTACATTTGGTACATCGTATCCCTGTGGTAACGTGCACTGCTAGCATGAAAGAGAGCTGGACCATAATCTCCTGGTATAACTGTCACTACTTTTAGAAACAATAAAACACAATGGCGAATGCGGCAATGCCTTGCGCCTGTATTTAAGTTACCTGGTGGATGTTCTCCTGATTTTAGCCTCATTCAACCACCTTTACAAACCAAATCTAGTAACTTTTCTATTTGTGGCCCAGTGGTAACGCGCGCTGCTAACATGAAGAAGGGCCAGATCAGAATTCTTTATTGTAGCTGTCACTGTTTTTAGAAACGATATAACTCCATGGCGATTGCGGCACTGTCTATAAACGTCTCGCACCGATAGTTGCATAGTGGAGGTGTCCGTTTTACAACACGCAAATGTGGATCAGCTCTAAAGTCCTCTTGAAATTCACTAACCTCTCTGCATTACCTATTGGTGTTCGTGGCATCCATAAGTGGAACAGTACTCTCGACTATGTATGGCAAAAAACTAATATAGATATTTTCCAACTTTCAGATTTGACATTTTCCATATACGATGCAGAGATAGGGTTTAGAGCTTATAACGTCAGGAACCATTTAACCCTCAGCTTATTCCAGGCATACAGACACACAAAAAAAAACATCTAGGCTAATCAATATTTGTTTTATTTTTGAATATAAGAGGAGAAAATCATATTCAAAATAAACTTAAAAGTGGCTTATTACTTCTCGCAGAATAAATAGTTGTTTTAGGAAAAGTAAAACTGCATATTAAAATAAAGTATTCAGTATTTCAAACTAATGTCTTTAATTAACCTAAAATGCATGGCAAAATGTAGAATCTTAATTACAAAAAGACGAAACATTACAATAGAAAATAATTTGTTCTTTAAAAATTGCTTTAGAATGCATAAAATACCCCTGCCTTTGAAATTTATTTCTTTATTCTCACAAAATAATTAATGATTTCATCTCTTGCTTTGCCTTAAATACAACAAAAGCTTTCTGGCTATTCAGTGGAGAATAATTAAGTATTCAAACATGAAAGTAACAAATTTTAAGTTTAGATTTTTAACTGTAAGAATATGTTGACAATAAGTAAAAGAACAAAAAACTATCATAATTCATTCAGATAAGAACTATTAATGTCTACTTTTATTAATCTTCAACAATCTTTTAATGATAGTATTATAATTTTTTTCTATATTTATTATACAATGCGAGGATTTTTTGAATACTAATTATTGTCTTCAGACGTTTACAAAACTCCCTTACAAAATAAAATACTTTCACTAGATTAAACAGTAAGAAATAGTTTTTTGTACGTCAGAGGCAAATAGTCATTAATTAGCATTTATTATTTTTTTAAAATAGGGGATGTTTAATAATTATGGGGTTTTTTTCACTGAAAAAGTTTCAAAATCTTTATAAGGTTTCAAAGGAAATATCACTTTTTTTGGCTAAATGTTGTTATCTAATACCAAAAACTATTAATGTCTACTTTTATTAAGCTCAACAATCTTTTAATGATAGTATTATAATTTTTTTTCTATATGTATTATAGTGAGGATTTTTTGAATACTAATTGTTATCGTCATGCTTGTACAAAAATTCCTTACAAAATAAAATACGCTCAATAGATTAAACAGTAAAAAAGGATTTCCTGTTTTTCACAAGTAAATAGTAGTCAACTAACAATTATTATTATTTTTAAAATATGGGATCTTTATTTTTTTAATTTTTATTGTTTATTTTACTTTTCACGTAAGAAAAGTGGTATTTCCTTTAAAACCGGGTAAAAACTTTAAACTTTACACGGTTTCTAAGAAAGCAACACTTTTTTGAGAAATGTTGGTCTTTAATGGCAATAACTGTTAATGCCTACTTTTATTAATCTTCAGAAATCTTTTAATGATAGCATTATATTTTTTTAATATTTATTATACAGTGCGAAGATTTTTTTGAATACTAATTATTATCTTCATGCTTGTACAAAAATCCCTTACAAAATAAACTACTTTCACTAGATTAAACGATAAAAAATGGGGTTTTTTTGTCCCTCAGAGATAAATAATCATTAACTAGCATTTGTTTTTGATTTTCAAATGTAGGATGTTTATTCTTTTAATTGTTATTGTTGCTGTTGTTTTTTTTTCAGTTTTCACGAAAAAAGTTTCAAAGTCTTTTCACGGTTTCAATGGAAACATCAATTTTTTTTTATTAAATGTTGGTCTCTAATGCCAAATGTTAATGTCTACTTTTATTAATCTCAAAGATCTTTCAATGATAGTATTATAGTTTTTTTTTTATTTTTTATTATACAATGCGAGGATTTGTTTAATACTGATTATTATCTCCATACGTGTACAAAAATCATTTATAAGTTAAAATAGTTTTACTAGATTAAAAAATAAAATATTGTTTTCTGTACATCAGAGACAAGTAATCATTAAATAGAAATAATTATTCTTTTTAAAATAAGGGGTGTTATTCTTTTAATTTATATTGTTTTTCTCACTTTTCATGGATAAGGTTTGAAAGTCTTTACTCGGTTTCAAAGAAAGCATCACTTTTTTGGTTTACTTTTATTAATCTTCAACGATCTTTTAATGATAGTGTTATAGTTTTTTCTGTATTTATTATACAATGTGAGGATTTTTTTAATACTAATTATTATAGTAATGCGTGTACAAAAATTCTTTACAAAATAAAATGCTTTTAATAGATAAAAAAAAATATTAAAAAAATGGGGGGGTTTTTTGTCCATCAGAAGCAAATAATCATTAACTAGCAATTATTATAATTTGTAAAATATCAGGTAATTTTTTTTAGCATCATTTTTTTTTTTTTTTTTTTTTTTTTTTTGGTTAAATATTGGTCTCTGATTCCAATAACTGTTAACGTCTACTTTTATAATTTTCAACGATCTTTTAATGATAATAAATAGTAGTAATAGAATTGTAATTTTAATAATAATAATGATAGTAAGGTTATAATTTTTTCTATTTTTATTGTACGATGTGAGGATTTTTTTTTTTTTTTTTTTTTTTTTAATATTGATTATTATCTTCATACGCGTTCAAATTTCCGTTACAAAAGAAAAATACTTTCACTAGATTAAATGATAAAAAATGGTTTTATATCCATCAGAGGTAAATAATCATTAACTAGCAATTATTATTATTTTTAAAGTATAGGGTGTTTATTTTTTAAATTGTTATTGTTTCTTTTACTTTTCACGTAAAAAAATGACGTTTCCTTTGAAACTGGATAAAAACATTGGACTTTACATGGTTTCAAAGGTAACATCACTCTTTTGTTTAAATGTTGGTCTCTAATGCCCAATAGCTATTAATGCCTATTTTTCTTACTATACAACGATCTTTTAATGATAGTAATATAATTTTTTTTCTATATCTATTATACAATGCGATGATTTTCTTAATACCAATTATTATCTTCATACGTATACAAAACTCTTTTACAAAACTTTAGTACTTTTTTTAGTTTTAAGTACTTTTAGTAGATTAAACAATAAAAAATGGTTTTCTATCCCTAAAAGTTAAATAATCATTACCTGGCAATTATTAATATTAAAATACAGGATGTTTGTTCTTTTAATTGTTATTGTTTTTTTTCACTATTGTTTTTTAAAAGTTAGCCTCAAATGCCAAGGAAATGTGTTCTCATGTCTCGCATATTATATTTGGTTCCATTCGAAAAATGTTCAGGTTTTATTTTCAGAGACACTAAAAAAATATTTGCAAGTTGGTGCACGGAAGAAAACGTTCATAGATGTAAAGGTTTAAGAACAAATTCTACCATTCCAGTTTTTTAAGAGGAAAATAAATTTCTTGGCATGTAAATTGGTACAAGTATTGATAAATTGGGGCCTGATTTCCGAGCGACTGGAGCTCGGTGTCATAGGTTTCGGTTTCGAGATTTTTCAGGTTTCGATGCCATGGATGCTTGTAGTGGTCCGACATCCACTTTAAATAGTGTTTCGGTCTAATATGACTATAGAGTATTATGCGTAGGGCTGACAATTCTACCCCATAAAGAGAAAAACATTTGGTGTTTCAGAATTTACCAGTAGGCAGACGGTCTTGGCCCATCATGGACCTGTTCCAACATTGAAGAAGAGAAAGAATAGAAAAATATGAAACAATGATCCTTCTTCCTCGACTGTACAACGGATTCGCCACTTTGATAAAATAATCCTGACGACTCTGTTGCCCATTATCATTCAAATAATAAAGTCATTGGAAACTTCTTGGGTCATTTTCACACTTCATATTTCCTTTTTAACCTGATGGCAGGATGTCATGTTTACAGATAAACTAAAACTGTAACTCAATATAGGCACTAGAGGCATCAAAGAAATTCCAAACTCAAATTCTTTAAAATGAGGTCAAGAAGAGTCTAAAAACAATGCATACAAAAAAATTATAGAGCAAAAGAATAATAACATATAAGAGGTAGTTTAATCACCAAGTTGCTTCCGGCAAATTAATTAGCAATTATTTTTTATTTAAATTTAAGGTGATAATAAGTTATGCTTAACTTTGTATTTAAAGTTCCGAAACTCGTTTTCCGCTAGTTCATATGTAGTAAAGAGGCGTGCACGCATGAATTTTCAATTTTCAATTTCAATTTTAAACTGCATGTGCAACTGGCAAACTCCCCATATGCGGCTTTTGAAATTTTAGTAACACTATGTGGGGTCTGAATGGCCGAATGTCAAGCTCTCTGGCGCTCGGTGCCATTAATGTTTGTAGTTGTTCGGAATTCACCTTAAGCCGTCGGTTCCGGTCTCATATGACTGTAAGAGCATCATGGAACACAGTCAGACTTCTGACTCACATCATTCCCAAAGTGTAAAGGGGCAACTCAGGTCTAGGCGATGTAGTGTAGTAGTGGCACTATGTAGGTGCAATGTGGCCGCCTGTGGTGCACTCTGGGTAACTTTGAATTTGCTACATATCTGCTGTTTTAATGTTGCTTGATAAAGGTCCAAGTGCATGAAATTCGAAAACGACAACTCGTACGTAAGATTAAAAAAAAACCTGAATGATTTCTTTTTTGTTTCAAACCTTTTATTTGTTTCAATTCAAAAATTACTATAGCTTGCTCACCAGAAATGCGGTGACACTATGTGGCTGCAGTATAGTACGCCGCCTGTAATGCACAATGTATAATGCTGAATTTGTTACATATCTTTTATTCTAATGATGATTGACTTAGGTCAAAGAGCCTGAAAATTGAAAACAACGAATCATTTCTTTCCCACTATTAAAAATAAACCTCGAATCATTTCCAACCTTTTATTTGTTTTAATTCAAAAAAATACTCCAGCTGTATCTGCAGAACCGCGATGGTACTATACAAGTGCCGTGTAGCATGACCCCGAGTAGCACCCTGGGAAACGCTGAATCCTCAACATATCTAGCATTCTAATGGTGATTGACTTATGTCAAAGTGCGTCCCGTGATTAAAAAATATCAGAATCATTTCTTTTTCGTTTCAGTTCAAGAAATTATCCAGCTTTATCTCCAGAAATACAGTGGCACTATATGGGTGCAGTGTAGCAGCCCAAATGTAGTGCACCCTGTGTAATGCTGAAATTTCTATTTATCTATTGTCCTTATGTTGATGGCCAAAGTACCTGAAATTCGAAAATAACAACTCTTTCCCACGATTTAAAAAAACTCGAATAATTTCTATTTCATTTCAACATTTTATTTGTTTCAACTTGAGAAATACTCTAACTTTATTTCATTAAACGCGGTGCAGTGTAGCAAGTACCCCTTGAAGCCCTTGGTACCCCTTGAAGCATCCTGGGTAACGCTGAATCCTCAACATATATACCGTTCTAATGTTGACTGACTTAAGTCAGAAATTCAAAAAAAGCTGTTTCCCACGATAAAAAAAAACGAATCATTTCTTTTTCGTTTGCAACATTTTGTTTCAATTCGAAAATTCATGCGGTGGCTTTATTTGAGTGCTGTGTAGCAGGACCAAGCTAACTGGGTAACGCTGAATCCTCAACATATCTAGCGTTCTAGTGGCGATTGACTTAGGCCAAACGGACCTGCATTCGAAATAACGACACTTCTTTCCCGCTATATAAAAAAAAAGAAGAACCCCGAACCAATCCCTTTTGTTTCCAGCATTTTATTCGGTTCAATTCGAGCAATCCTCCCGCGTTATCTCCGGAGACGCGAGAGGAAGAGATCAAAGTCGGTGCACAGAGGATGGGGATGACGGATGCGGAGGCTCAGGAGCAAACTCCTCTTCCCATCCAATCCTTTTCCAACTGGAAAATAGCCTCGCATGCAGATTGCTGCCGGGGTGTGCAAGAAGAAAATGGAAGACAGGGGGGAGGGGGGGAACGAGGGTTTTATCGACCTTTTTTTGGCCACGTGTTGATCGGAGTCATTCTTTGAGGCGTCACGTGGGATATCGCGTGATTTATATCCAAAATCATTCTTCTTGTTCACCGTGCTCCTTTATTTAGTGGAGATTTTTTTTTTTTTTTTTTTTTTTTTGTGGAAACAGCAGACACTTTTTGGAAAGGGAGCTATATCCACGTCAGGAGATAGAATAGCAGTTCATTTTCCTGTCTGTTGCGGTTAAGAGTTTTGGCTTCCTGGGAGGAATAATAATGGTGAGGAGGTAAAGAAGAAGAAAAAAAAAGAGGAGAATAAGATGGGTGAGAAAAAGTCAGGTAGCTGGGTTTTAGTGGTTTTTGTGGTGGTGACGGTGTGATTGAAATTTATAACTCTGAATTTAATGATGAGAGAAAAGAGTTTTTGAGATTTCAAGTTGGTGAAGATTTATTTTTCCAGAAAGGTATGGGTAAGTGTGAAAGACGTGTAGGTTCTAAATAATTCCCACTTGATTTTTATGTGATATGTAGGGCTTTAGAGTAATATTTTTTTACGTCTTCTGCACTGTTTAATTTTTAATCAAACTAGAGATTGATCGGAATTCTCAGCGCATAAATTTCTATTGCCATCACTGTGACAGGTTGATTGCCAAATTATCACTAGATTTTTTTTAACTTATAGTTGATCTAAAGTAAGTAGCGATTCGATACAAATCCACTTTTCAAATATAAATTTAGTAAAATACTTAAAATACTTAAACAAACCTTCATTGTTATTTAATCGGTGGTTTTATCTTTACAATTTTTCACAATGTTTTTTCTGATACAATCACCTGAGAGAAAAGAGTCAATTTTTTATGACAGAAAAGAGATTTTGAGATTTCGGTTGGTGGAGATTTATTTTTCCAGAAGGGTATGGGTAAAGTGTGAAAGACGTCTAGGTTCTAAATAATTCCCACTTGATTTTATGTGATGTCTAGGGCTTTAGAGCAATATTTGTTTACGTCTTCTGTTCTGTTTAGTTTCTGTTCAAATTAGAGATTGATCGGAATTCTCAAAGCAGAAATTTCTATTTCCATCACTGTGACACGTTGACTTCCAAACTATCACTTTTTTTTTTTAATTTATGGTTGATTTAAAGGAGCAAGAGATTCAATACAAATCCACTCCTCAAATATAAATTTCGTTAAAATACTTAAACAAACCTTCATTATTAATTAATCGGTGGCTGTATCTCTGTAATTTCTCACAATGTTTTTTCTGATACAGTCCTATTATTTTTTGAGATTTCGATTGGTGGAGATTAATTTTGTGCGGGTAAGTGTGAAAGACGTCTAGGTTCTAAATAGTTCCCACTTGATTTTTATGTGACATCTAGGGCTTCAGTGCAATATTTGTGTAGTTTCTCTTACATTTACTGTTCACTATTCCAAATTAGAGGTTGTTCTAAATTCTTGACGCAGAGATTTCTGTTGTCGTCACTGTGACAAGTTGATCGCCAAATTAGAATAGAATTAACCAAATTAGAATAGCAGTTCATTTTCCTGTCTGTTGCGGTTAAAAGTTTTGGCTTCCTGGGAGGAATAATAAAGGTGAGGAGGAAAAGAAGAAAAGAAAGAAGAGAAATTTGGGTGAGAAAAAGTCAGGTAGCTGGGTTTTAGTGGTTTTTGTGGTGGTTCCCGGTGTGATTGAAATTTATAACTCTGAATTTAATGATGAGAGAAAAGAGTTTTTGAGATTTCCGTTGGTGAAGATTTATTTTTTCCAGAAGGGTATGGGTAAAGTGTGAAAGACGTCTAGGTTCTAAATAATTCCCACTTGATTTTTATACGATATTTAGCGCTTGAGTGAAATAATTTTTTAGTTTCTGTTACATTAAATACTAGTGTTGCTCGCGTGTAGCATATCTTCACGCTACACGTGCCCCTTGGTTAGTGCTAAATGAGTAACAGCGGTGCAGTCCTTGCTTATAGCATAAAGATGTCTATGTATTGCCAGCTGAATTAAAGCAGTATATATGTATACTATATTATTTTAACCGAAACAAATTTGAATTACATTAAAATCTTTTTTATGAAATTCTTTTATACTTAAGAAAGAATTAAAAGTAAAATGAACGTTTGAAAACTAGATCTGAGAAATCCACATCTATATAAGTTTCATGTCATCATTCAGTTTGTGATAAAATAGATGTTGGACAATCGGTTTATTTGAAATATTATTCTGAACATTCTTATTCTCAAAATAATGCATAAATGTTTCATATATACTGATACGTTATAGTTTCATGAAAAGTTTATATTTTACAAGACAAAAAAATGCAACAGTTAATTCATAGTTGCATGGCAACAGGGAATAACATTGCTTTGTAATATTATAGAATCAAAACAAAAGATATATCATTCAAATAGATATTCTATACAAAATGTGTAGTATACGAAAACTAAACATCTGCATTGAAAACACAGTATCTTCGAAACAATGCATAATATACTTTTCTTTTGTATTATATTTATTATGTATACATAGTTTTCTTTTATCAAACAATGGCCTTTTATTTAACCAGGCATAACATAAAAACGTTTTATAAGTTACGCTGTCTGAAATTTTGTGGGGAAAAAAAGCAGGGAAATTTGTCCACTATTTTCCGCTGTATATAGGGGTTTTTCGGAGGGGGGGGGAGGAGTACTTTCATTCTTTTCGTACAATTAAAATATGTTCTGCGAGGAAAAAACAAAACAATAACATGCTGTGCTTAGTTCCAGTTCCTCGTTGTACTTCTCAAATAAGTCTGTCTTACTTGTGGAAATTCCCTGATGGGAGCTACGCAGTGTAGGGTGGAAGATGGTTCAACAGCAGTTGGTATTTCTTCGTTACGAATCACTTGTTTCAGATTATCAAGTGCTACTAAACTTTTTGTTCCAAAGACCATAATGAGTCTTTACAAAATCAGGCGAGCCAAGACTTACACAGCGCAATTATTTTTCTAAAACCCGAAGTAAAACTGAAGTGTCTGTAAAAATTTAAAAACTTTACTTATATATATTTTGAGATATTAACATAATTAAAAGAAGCTATTTGTAAATTTTATAAATAAACGTTTTCGTAATAGACATCTGAATTTAGATACACTATAAAAATGTAAATGGCTTACTACTTAGTTTTTATGTTAGTTTAAACTAGAAACAAAAAGAAGTCCTAATTAAAAATTAAAGATCCTATTGCTATTTTTTTTATTTCATCGTTAATTTTATTTACCCCACTAGCTATATATCATGCATTACTGCAAACACTTATCAAAGTTATATTATAGCTATATCAATCTCATGAATTATTATTTCAGCATTAAATTTTATTTTATTAAACATAAGGAATTTTTTGTATCAGTTATTGATTGATTTTTTATCTAATTTAATTATTTTTAATATTAAAAATAATGAATTGGATCTGTCCAGACATGTTTGTTCTGTTGCTGGGTTGGATTTGATTCCTTAAAAATAGTTTGGAAACATCTGCTCTAAATAAATAAATAAACAAAAATGACAACTGAACATTTGACAAAATATTTGAATAAAAATATTCTCTTTAGTTTAAAAAAACAAACTTTTCTAATGCATCTTCTGCATAATTAAGTTAGAGTTTGTCTCAGTATCTCATGAATTATTATTCCAACATTAAATTTTATTTTGTTAAAAATAAGGAAATTTTTTATTAGTCAATGACTGGGGTTTTTTTATTTTTTTTTTTCAAATTTGATTATTTTTATTATTAAAAAGAATTACTTGGATATGGCTAGGCTTATTAACTTATGGCTACTTATTAATTCATGTTTAGACAGTTGCTGGGTTGGATTTGGTTCCGCTGATAGCAGTTTGGAAACATCTGCTCTAAATAAAATAAATACATGTCGGTTGAACTTTAGACAAAATATTTAATTAAAAATATTCTCTTTAGTTTAAAAAAAAAACTTTTCTACGGCATCTTCACCATAATAAAGGTAAATTATATCCCAAAATCGCATGAATTATTATTCCGCATTACACGTAAGGAACTTTTTATATTAGTTATTGATTGTTTTTTTTTTACAAATTTGTTTATTTTTATTATTAAAAGAACTACTTGGCTCTGGCTAGGATTATTGACTTCATGTTTGACCAATTGCTAGGTTGGATATGGTTCCCTGGAAGTAGTTTGGAAACATCTGCTCTAAATAAAAAAAGATACAACTGAACATTAGACAAAATATTTAAATAAAAATGCTATCTTTGGTTTCAAAAAAAAAACTTTTCCATGACATCTTCCGCATAATAAAGGTAAAGATTTTCCCAGAAAGCACAATGAACTCCGTTTAAATTCTGAACAATACCAGTTCTCAAAATACTAATAAATATTGTATATCACTAGCAAACGATGAAACATTTGTAGATCGTTTGTAGTTTTTCATAAAATATGTAAACATGTAAATTTACCTAAAATATTTATAATAAAATCAATCAATTTTATTTTGAAACGATGACATGGAAAAAACTTTTCTTGTAGATTAATAGAATATAGTATTAATAGACTCTGGGTTTCTATAGATACACTTATTCCAAAAAGAATTGTAAGGCTATTAGATTCCATGAGAATTTTACAAACAAATCAATATTTTCATTGTTTTTAAAGGATCACAACCACATAACTACTTTGATGGAAAATTATTTTAGATATTAGGAGGAATTGTATTTAAATAGAAGTACTGGTCACAATAAACATAAAATAAGCTTCACGAGTAGCTTATAAAGAATTAAACTTAATCGCGTGGGCAAAGAGTTATTGTTGCACGTTACAGAATAATCACGTAAGCTTCAATGAGTAGCTTATAAAGAAAATATTTTCTATGTGTGTAGTTTTTGTACGTGTATAAAAGTGTCTCCAAGATGGGCTCCCCATATACGCATGAATTCTATTTGATATAGCTATATCATAAGCATCAAGGCTGTAAGCTTCAGTGAGTAACCTATAAAGAAAATTGTGTGTGTGTGTTATATTGCTTTCAAGAATAGGTCCCCATATGCATATGGACTCTGTTTGTCATAGCCATATCATAAACATGAAAGCCGTAAGCTTCCATGAATAACGTAAAGAGAAAATATTTTGTGTGTACTTGTAGTTTTTGTGTTTGTACAATAATGTTTCCAAGGACTCTCCATATACACAATGGACTCATTGATATAGCAATATCATAAACTTGAAAGCTGTGAGCTTCCATGAGTAATTTATAAAGAAAATATTGTGTGTGTGTGTGTGCGTGCTTCCTTGCGCTCAATATTGTTTCCAATAATGGCATACCCATATACACATGGATTTTGTTGGATATAACTATACACTGAAGTGACAAAAATCATGGGATAGCAATATGCAAATTTTCAGATGGCAGTAGCATCGCGTAGAACAGGTATAAATGCGCAGTGCTTTCGCAGAGCTTTCATTTCTGTTCAAGTTATTCATGTGAAGAGGTTTTGACGTGATGATGACCGCACGACGGGAATTAACAGACTTTGAACGCGGAATGTTAGTTGGAGCTAGACGCATGGGTCATGCCATTTCGGAAATCGTTAGGAATTCAACATTCCCAGATCCACTGTGTCAAGAATGTGCCGAGAGTATGAAATTTCAGGCATAACATCCCACCATGGACAGCGCAGTGGTCGACCGCCTGCACTTAACGACCGAGACCGGCTACGTCTGCAAAAGTCGTAAATTCTAACAGACAAGCAACACTGCATCAAATAACCGCAGAAATCAATGTGGGACGTACAAGGGACTTGCCTGTTAGAACTGTGCGGAGAAATTTGGCTTTCTTGGGCTATTCCAGCAGAAGACCGACTCGAGTGCCTTTACTGACAGAACGACATCGCTTGCAGCGACTCTCGTGGGCGCGTGAGCATATCGGTTGGTCCCTAGATGAATGGAAAACCGTGGCCTGGTCCGATGAGTCCCGATTTCAGTTGGTAAGAGCTGATGATAGGGTTCGAGTGTGGTGCAGACCCCACGAAGCCATGGACCCAAACTGTCAGCAAGGCACTGTTCAAGCTGGTGGTGGCTCCGTAATGGTGTGGGCTGTTTTTTCATGGCATGGACTTGGTCCTCTGGTGCGACTGGACCGAACATTGACTGGAAATGCTTATGTTCAGCTACTTGGAGATCACTTGCAGCCATTCATGGACTTCATGTACCCAAACAACGATGGGATTTTTATGGATGACAATGCGCCACGTCACCGGGCCACAACTGTTCGCGATTGGTTTGAAGAACATTCTGGACAATTCCAACGAATGATCTGGCCACCTAGATCGCCCGACATGAATCCCATCGAGCATTTATGGGACATCATCGAGAGGTCTGTTCGTGCCCAAAATCCTGCACCATCAACGCTTTCACAATTATGGACGTCTATCGAGACAGCATGGCTCAATATTCCTGCAGAAGACTTCCAACGACTTGTTGAGTCCATGCCACGTCGAGTTGCTGCACTTCGCCGGGCGAAAGGAGGGCTGACACGATATTAAGAGGTATCCCATGACTTTTGTCACTTCAGTGTATTTAGATAAGGAACCTGGTTACATAAATATAAATTCTAGCAGCTACATCGTGTACTGCACGGTTAAAATATAATCAGATAAGAACTTCATTTTAATGTTTATACTCTAATGTAAAAATGTGCTGTTACGAAACCACAAGATTACAATATTAATATTTTGTATTCTTTTAAGAACTTTAAAATTATAACACTCCGTATTCAAGTTTGTAAATTTTTCGGTAAAAATTTCTTGTTCATATCAAGATGTGAGACTAGTACTCTTTTGTAAAAAAAGGAAATATCTTTGATATTTTTTTCTAACATTAAATGAAAACGAGGTAAAAAATAAATATCATAAAAGTCTACATTTATGCGCATAAACCTTTTTAGTTGTACATTTAAACCACCAACAATTTAAATCCCTATCTTTTCATTACGTTAAAACCACCACTTGTAGATCTAATAATTTAGCAAGAAGCGGCTCCGGTCTCTCCATGGTTGTTTGGTATGTTGTTTTAATCCAGTAAGGGCAATTTTCCTAAGTGGCGCTCTTTAGAATAAATCTTCTGGTAAATAGGGGCGTGACACGGTTATACTGAAGTTTATTATTTGATGCTTTTTTATGGTTATTTTCTAACTGCTTTTGTTTTTCTTTCCCATCTTTATTGACTTGCATACTAGACATTATGTCCAAGCTGAGATGGCATAGTATATGTTTGTTATTCACTTAATGATAAAGATTAAAGTTTAAATCTTGGTATTTTAAATATGTAAGCGAATAGTAATTTTTCAATTCCTTCTATTAGTTCACACTCTCCCTATATATATCTTGTTCAAATTTTCAATCGTTAATAAAATACTTTTTATTCATCCACTCGAGTTCAAATACACTTTTTTTGAACTTGTAGTGGATGACACTGGATCTTAATACAGTTTTCTCAAATATTAATTCAGTAATTAAATTTAATTAATTAATTTTAGTTTTTTTTAGATTTAAGTTGCATATATCTATCAATAGATGGCGCCAGATAACTTTAAAAAAATGAATGAAAATTATTTATAAAGGACTTTCTGCAATATAGTGAGAAAAAAAGTAGGACTTGACTTTAAAAGAAAATTTTTCTATCACTTGTTTAATGGATAATTATTTTGGCAACTAACTGATTGAAGAACGAAAAAGCGAAAAATAGTGATAAAATATCTTATAATTTGCATAATAGAAATAATAGACATTATGTCCAAGAGGAGATGACATAGTATATGTTTGTTATTCGCATAATGATAAAGATTAAAGTTTAATCTTGGTATTTGAACTATGTAAACGAATACTAATTTTTTTAATAGAAGATTACTCTGGCAACTGACTGATGGAAGAAAGAAAAAGTGAAAAATAATGATAAACTGTCTTATAATTTGCATACTAGAAATAGTAGACATTATGTCCAAGACGAGATGATATCTATAGTATGTGTTTGTACATGTATATACATTATTTTTATTTTTTATGGTTATTTTGAACCTTTTTTTTTTTTTTTTTTTGCTTTTCCGTCTTTATTGACTTGCATACTAGAAATAGTAGACATTATATCCAAGAGGAGATGACATAATATATGTTTGTTATTCACTTAATGATAAAGATTAAAGTTTAAATATTGGTATTTGGAATATGTAAACGAATACTAATTTTTTAATAGAAGATTACTTTGGCAACTAACTGATGTAAGAAAGAAAAAGTTGAAATTAATAATAAACTATCTTATAGTTGAAATTATATAAATAAAGAGTGAATTTTAAATTGATGACTTTTATGCATAATGTATTCGTGAATTTAACTGAATGTTTCAAATAAATTATTTAAAATTAATGTTGAAAATTCGCAAGTACATGTATATTTTTATTGGAGAGTATTTAAGCTAACTGAAAGAAGGAATAGAGATATGAAATAATAAGAATAGAAGTTTATATTTTTTCAGAGGAATTAACTAACATTTGTATCACGCACAGAAAAATTACAATTAAGATAAATTTAAATCCAACAATTTTTTGATTCTCTAACACAGAAAAATGATAAAAGGAAGTATATTATTTTAATTAGATGGAAAATTTTTGTTTTAACTTTTTGAGTAATTGATTGTAATGAAGATATAGTCTGTGTGAGAAAATACTGTCTCATTGACAAGGAAACGATTATTATTTTCCCAAGTTTAATAAATTGCTACTTGGAATCAACTCCATAATATAAAACTTTGAATAATCCCCATAATTTGTATGTGACTTGAAATCAACTCCATAATATGAAACTCGGAATAATCCCCATAATTTATATGTGATTTGGAATCAACTCAATTATATGAAACTCGGAATAATCCTCATAATTTTTATGGGACTTGGAATAGTCTCCATAATATGAAAATCGGAATAATCCACATAACTTTTATGTGAATTGAAATCAACTCCATAATATGAAACTCGAAATAGTCCGCATAATTTGTATGAAACTTGGAATAATCTCTATAGTTTGTATGTGACTTTGGAATCAGCTCCATAATATGAAACTTGGAATACCTCCCATAATTTGTATGTGAACTAGAAATCAACTCCATAATATGAAACTCGGAATAATCCCCATAATTTGTATGTGACTTGAAATCAACTCCGTAATATGAAACTCGGAATAATCCCCATAATTTATATGTGATTTGGAATCAACTCAATTATATGAAACTCGGAATAATCCTCATAATTTTTATGGGACTTGGAATAGTCTCCATAATATGAAAATCGGAATAATCCTCATAACTTTTATGTGAATTGAAATCAACTCCATAATATGAAACTCGAAATAGTCCGAATAATTTGTATGAAACTTGGAATAATCTCTATAGTTTGTATGTGACTTTGGAATCAGCTCCATAATATGAAACTTGGAATACCTCCCATAATTTGTATGCGAACTAGAAATCAACTCCATAATATGAAACTCGGAATAATCCCCATAATTTGTATGTGACTTGAAATCAACTCCGTAATATGAAACTCGGAATAATCCCCATAATTTTTACGTGACTTGGGATCAACTCCATAATATGAAATTTTGGATAATCCTCATAACTTGTATGTAAATTGGAATCAACTTTATAATATGAAACTTGAGCTAATCCCCTTAACTTGTATGTGACTTGGAATCAACTCCATAATATGAAACTTGAAATAATCCAAATAAAAATTATATGACTTGGAATCAAGTCCAGAACATGAAACTTGGAATAATCCCCATAATCTGTATGTGACTTGGAATTAACTCCATAATATGAAACTTGGGATAATTCTCATAATTTGTTTGTGATTTGGAATTAACTCCATAATATGAAACTTGGAATAATCTCATAATTTGCATGCGACTTGGAATCAATTCCATATTATGAAACTTGGGATAATTCCCACAATTTTGCGTTAGTAAAACTTTAATCAACCACACAATTAATGTGAACCCTAAATAAATTGGCATATCATTTGTAGGTTTTTAATACAAGTTGAGAATATTAAACTTAAATTAAATTTTCTTTATAATATTTCATTTCATTTTTTTTTTAATTTATTTAACTTTGGATAAATACTACTTAAATTAACTTTCACTTTCTTTCTACAGCAGAAATTTTTCATTTAAAATTTCATTTTGCTTTTTTGTATTTTTAATAGAATAACTTAATTCTTTTGATTAATTTAATAAAAAAAGCTCAGTATAATTTAATTCTATAGAATTCAAAATAAAGAAAGTGCATAAAAATAAAATTTGAATCAAGAAAATTTTATTTTCAGTTTTTTTGAGAAAACGTTTTTAAAATGTTTTTCTGTGAAATTCCTATTTATTTTTTTCTTTAAAACTTTTAAAATGAAATAAAATGACTTTTAGATTAATAAATATGTAAAGTAAAAATGGTTTATCATGCAATAAATAATATAAATTACATTTCATTTCAATATACATTTTTTTACTTCTATTACAAAAAAAAATATATTAGTCAGTCGATGTTAACTGAATTTTATTTAAATATTTCTTTTTCATTTGATATCCAAAAAAGTATTAAAATTATAAAGGCACTAGTTTCAATCTGTGTAATTAACGCTGTTAATAGCAGCAAAATATAAAGAAATTATGAAAAAGAAAATACAAATGTATATGTAATAGCTTTCCTAAAAAAAAATCATGCGTTATAAATGAAATTTTATTTTTTTTATTTTTATTCTTATTTATTTTTTTTTGTAAGAATGTGAGTAAAGAACTTTTCAAATCTTCCAATAGAAAATAATCAAGTTCTTATTTAACCGTTCTTGTTGAAAAATTAAAGCAGTTGTGCTTTTGAAGTTTTGTTGAAAATTTATGAATGGCTGTCGGCTTTTCCTTTGATGGTTAATTATAACTATTAAGATTGAAATGAAGATGGTATTGAGTAGTAAGATATTAAAAATAATGGACATCTTTGTACCTCCTATATTAAAATAAAAGGGAATATTTTTAATAAAACAAACAATTTATTGTTTGTAATGATAGTTTTATAAACAAACAATTGTTTAAATTTTTCGTATTTATTTGAAGAGTTTTTTTTAAAATAATTATTGTTTTATTTTCTTTATTCTTTTCTCAGTTATTATCTTTTCCTATAATATTTGTTTCTTATTTAAATATTCGCTTCTATCGTAATCATAAATCCATATAAATATGCATTTTTTTAAATAGTCAAAATTTTTTAGAAGATATGTTTTTCTTCAATCTACAAATAAAATATAAAAAAAATTCAATTTTTGATTTAATTTAAATTGTCAAATATACTTTTAAAATGAAACGAATACTTAAAGCATTCATTAGAAGACAGTGAATTTAAAAAAAAAAAAAAATTCAATGTAAAAGAAATTTAAATTTCTGTGATTTTGTCGCTTTTGTTTTGTAGGTTTTAACTTTATTCATTCATCATATGATATTTGCTTTTAAATAAAATAAAAAAAATGATCAAAACTTAAAAAGTAGGATTTATTTTTATATATTTACTTAAACGTGTAATATATTTTTCATTAATTCTATTCTATTTTCAAACTGAAAAATAAGAGAGAAATCAGAAGTTTTAATTATAATTGATACGAACCTATTTTTTTAATATTTTATAAATAAATTATTAAGTTAATAAAGCAAACAATTTTTTTGTTGTTGAATTGATGAGTAATTTCTAATCAAAGAAAAGTGGTACTCTTTCTATTTAATTTAATGCACATACTTAAATAAAATTCATTTCAATTGATACTCATGTTGATATTTGCTTGGCAAGAAAAGATATACGGTTTTACAATTATTTAAAAGGTGAAAATATTAATTACTTTCTGGCTTACCCAATACATAAAAAAAAATGGTTTAAAAAAGTAGCTTTCGGCTTTTTTTTTTTTTTTTTTTAATTCAACAATATTTCTAAATGTTAAACCAAAAAGCAATTTATTTAAGGAGATAATGCAGAATACTTACTTAGATGTAAGTTTAATATTAGCTGGTTAGAAATATCTCTTCTAGTTTAATATGTTTTTAGATACGTTAATGTAATTCATTTATTTAATTTATGAATACCTTGTTTTATCCGATATAAAATTATTTGTTAATTTCGATATTAATTTTCATTTAAATATTTTAATAAAATATTGCTTCAGATATTGAAATGTCTTATCTTCTAATGGGAATATGATTTACAGAAATAAAAATGATTGATAAAAAAATAAATATATAACATATAGTTTGTATTATTATTATTATTATTATTATAATTATTAATTTATTTATTATTTAATTCATTTATATTTATTATTTTATTACGAAAAATATTATAACATTCGCCAACAGGATATAAATGTTCAAATATCGTCATACCAGATCAAAACGTATCATCAAAAAAATATTATCTCTTTTTAACTAAAAAAAACCAACCAAAAATCTGAAGTCTTTAATTACGACCCCAAAAAGGAATCACTTTTTATCGCACCTTTATCACGTCACAAAATCTCAATTTCCCAACATTTCTCTGTGTGGAAAAAAATTCCAACAATAAAAAAAACTTATAATAACAACAAGTAAAAAAAAAAAAAAAAAAAAAACAGTCTGTAATTTTAAATAATTACCCAGAAGCCCAAGCGGGAGCGTCTCATTATAAGAAAACATCATTAATAAAGAAAATAATAACTGAAAAAACTGCTTGTTGCACGTTCTTCTTTTCACCACTGCTGAAACAACTGCAATAAAAACACAAAAGCAGTAGGCCCGTACGAAACAACCAGTTTAATTTCTCCCCAGATGACTCCAATGTGTGTACGGACATGCTGTACTTTTTTTTTTTTTTTTAATTTTTTCAGTAGTTATGTGCTTTTAATTTCGTAAAATGCCGCAGGTTCGAACACGAACTGGACTCATGCATCCCCCCTAGCCCCCCAGATAATGCGAATTAAAGATCATCATCTAAAAGCCAAGACGGATGAAGTACTTATTATTATTCTCTCTCGTTCAACCAATGATGAGACTTTCTTATCATCATTATTATTATTAGAAGAACAACAGCTGATGGTTAAAATAAAAATAATAAAAAATTGGGGGGAAAGGAATGATCGTGACCAAATCGGTTAGCCAATCATGATACCGATGGGGAATAATAAAAAGGGATTTTTATCATCGTGAAAGAAGAGGAATTTCGTATCGACAGGGGATAATTTTGGGTGTGGTGGACTTTTGATTCGTCTGCAGTATGTGTTTTTTGAAAGAGTTGTTGATCAAACTGATGCAAAAGGGACTTAACAAGTTGAAAAAAATTATTAAATTTAAAATAAATGTTGACTTATAAAAAGGAATAACATTTTTTTTTCTTTTGAAACGGCTGTTAAAGAAATTTATTAACACGTTTGTAAAAAATAGAATTAAATTATAATATTACAAAAAATTTTAATATATTAAAGGCATATTATTAATTTAAAAAATTATTAATTATTATTATTAAAAAAACCTTTTTTTATTTTATTTTATCTTGATACACAATTATTTTGAAACTCAATTAAGATTCGATAAATTGAAATGGCTGATAAATGAACTGAATTAATTAATTAAATTGAAATGATTCATAATTGAATAGATTAATTAATTAAATTGAAATGATTAATAACTCAATTGATTAATTAATTAAATTAAAATGATTACTAAGGAAATAGATTTAATTAAGTGTTGTGGAGAAAAATAAACTTCATTTTATTATTTTTAAAATTACTTTTTTAAACGAATATTGTAAAATTGGAAATAATCAAAGTTTTCATAATTTCTCTATATTTTTTTCTAATTATTTCGGGATTAAAAAAAGGTTTTAATTTTCAAATTTTTCAATTAAATATGCCAAAAATCTGTTTATTATGTTCCAAAACTTATTTATTATGTCAAAAATAAATTATTTATTATATTCCAAAAAATTTAAATATTTCAGTATTCTTTTTAATTGCAATTATCCAAATATAAGGAATAAAATATTTGTTTTTGAGATTAATTTTGAATTAATATAAAATTAATTTTAAATTAAAGAACTTATACTTCTGCGTTGAACCTTAAAATTTATTCAATACTTTAAAATGATTAAGGCAAAGACTGGGGTCCAAAGTTGTTCTATAAGATGAATGAGATAACAGCTTCTCATTTGCACGTCACAGTTAAACAAATAGTTCAACTGCATATACGAGGTATTTTGTCATAATCTTCATCCAATCTACTTATTTTCAAACAAATGTTTGTAGCACTTGCTACCGATGAAACTTGCTTTGTAGCTGGGAGTATTTTGATACGTACTTTTTTATTTAACAAAAAAAAAAAGCTTTTATAAATGTATAAGTGAGAATTTCCTTATGCTATTTTAGTATTTATTATGTATAGCATGTAATATATAGTATATATGTTATATACTATATAAAAATAGGTATTGTTCTTTAAAATATATTTCATAATTCTTAATGTAGTAAAAATATGTAAGACTCTTTCTAGTTACGTTTCTTGTGAATAATTCAAATATATGCTATTTCTAAACATAAAGAAACATAGTAATAACATAAATATTTATATGGTTAAGAAAGAATATTACCATAGACATAGAAACATATGAGCATCAACACGAATATGAAGAAAACGTGAAATATTTTTATGCGTTTTAATTTTTTTCCCCATAAATATACCTTTATATGAATATATTTAGAACATAAATTTTAAGTAAGCGAGTAGGTATGAATGAATAAAAATGTATTTTTAAGATATATTATTTAATGTTTTCAACAACAATAAATAATGCAGAAATTTCTCAACTTTTAAAATTGAATAAAGACATTTATAAAAATATATTGATTTCTGAATGCATGTTTTCTTTTGAGTTTGTGAATAACAGAACTTTTTCTTTTCTATACAAAAATGGGATTCCATAATAAAATAAGTTGTATCCATTTAAAAATATATCAATTAAATTTATGCACTATTTTTTTAAAATAATAATTTAAAATAACTATTTAAAAATGTTCGATAAGCTCTTAAATATCTTTTCAAATTATAATAATAATAGTTTCAAATACGCAATAATTAAAATTTAGTCAAAATCATTTAAAAACTCTTTTATATCTCAGTAATTAATAGCAAAAGAATAGCTACACATTTAATATACTAAAACTTTTTTGTATAATTATTTTTAATAAGAAATAATTTTAATTCTTTTTTTATCTACTAAATTTATCGCCGAAATCTTTAGAAATAAAATAATTTAATAATTAATTGATTAATAATTAAATTAGTAAATAAATAATTTATTTATTAATTAATAATTTTATTAATTTTCCGATAATAATACAATTTTGTAAATAATAATAATCTATTCGTCATATGTGTTTCTCCGATATTTGATAAAAATCAGTAAAGGATTATTGAAACAGATGACATATTGCTTTAAGTAAAGATTTTGACTTGTCAATCTCTTGTAATTCTGTATTGATTTAACCCGTCAATTTTTTAAAAGTTTTTAAAAGAAATCAAAGAGATTAGATAAAAAGTTTTATCAGAATCTTTTACCGAAAAAAGTTATAATGGTAAAAATTAAAAGGCACCAAATTCTATTAATCCTGTATATAGCGAATAATTTAGTTGATACTTGACAACGATTAAAATGTGAAATGAAAAACGAATAAAAAAACTTTGATATATGATTTTATATCATTCAAATGTTCGAGATCATCATCCTATTTCAATTCCAAATGTATCCCATTCTCGATGTTGCCTCGTGAAAAACAATTTATCCCCCTCCACAGATGACACACAAAATTTCATCATAAATAGCTTGAAAATGTATCCTGTTCAAATAACTTTTTGGATAAATAAAAATTGTTTTTCTAAGCAAATTATTTCGATTATTTAGTCCATTCAAAATATAACCTTTATAAGCATTTGCCGGTCTAAAATAAAAAGTTAACAACAAATAACAGAATGGATAAAAAGTATCTTTCAGCAAAAATGCTTAGTCATCAAATCAAAATTCAGTTAATTATCTTATTATATAATTCTTGAAAATGGCATAATCATTTCACTCAAATTAATTAAGACAACAAGTTTTATCTCATGCTCTGAATTACAAATAATTCAATTGATACTTAACAACAATTATAAATGAATGTTGATATTTAGCAACAATTAAAAATGAATGTTGATGCTTAACAACAATTAAAAATTAATATTGATGTTTATCAACAATTAAAAAGGAATGTCGATGCTTAGTAGCAATTAAAAATGAATGATGGTTGTTCGCGCCAACGCGCAAGGATACCCCTAGCGGCGAAAAAAGTGTGTGTACGCATGCGCCTGCGAGCGCATAAGTGTAAGTCTTCAGTGTAACGCCAGAGAGGCAAGAGAGAACATCACGGCTACGAGTGGCTGTGACTGTAATGTAAATAAAGTTTATTATTAAGTTTTCATTGTGATTACTTATTGTGTGAGTGTGATACAGTCCACTTGAGAAAGAGAATATGTGTGAGTGCTATTGACGACAACAATGGTAATTAGCAACAATTAAAAATTGAATGCTGCCCCTTAGCATCAAATTAAAAAGGAATGTCGATGCTTAGTAACAATTAAAAATGAATGATGGTAATTAGCAACAATTAAAAATGAATGTTGATACTTAACAATAATTAAAAATGAATGTTGTTACTTAACAATTAAAAAGGAATATTGAAAATTAACAACAATTAAAAATGAATGCTGATATTTAACAAGTAAAAATTAATGTTGATATTTAACAACAAGTAAAAATTAATGTTGATATTTAACAACAATTAAAAAGGAATCTTGAAACTTAACAACAATTAAAAATGAATCTTGAAACTTAACAACAATTAAAAATGAATGTTGATACTTAATAAAAATGTGAAAATGAATATTAACAAGCATTTTAGTATAATTTATTATCTTTACTTGCTAGTGCATGAAATTTCATCACAAATCGCATCGAAATCTTCTTTGCAAACATATTTTCGATGCGTGACATACCGTTTTCACTATTAGATATTTCAATCCATTCAAAATATTAAATTTACAATCATGCCACGATCTGAACCTTTCTCTTCATTAAAAAAAATTTCAAAAAACAAAGGACACAATAGTTAAAAATGTATTTTTATCTCGCCAACAAAAGCCAAATCCTTTGTCACATAATAATTAAGAAACCCCAAAGTCTTATCACATTTTCACCAATTGATACTCAACGGCGATTAAAAAAAGTGAGGAATACTTAGAAGTGGACAAAGCGTTTTTAGTATGAGAAGATACTGATAGCATTCAACTGTCCACGATCAGTATCTCCCAGCAAAATCCCTACATATCCCTCTAAAAAGGCCTCTTGTAGAAAGCAATAATTTAGTCTTCACCCTCAGCCAGCAAGCACAATGGATGGTTGGTTTCTATGTTGCGCAAGTTGCATTGTAGAAGCTCTGTGGCCTTGAGGACCAACAGATTTCAAGTTTCTTTTTCTCCAGTTGTTTTGGTTCTTTTTTTTTTATGCCCACTTCACGCAGAACTGTCCAATGGTGGAACGGACAGGCCTGATAGTGATCTGCCCCGCCTATTCTCCGTGAGTTGATGAAAATCCTCCCTCTGTTTTTTGGTAGGCCACCTGCATTGGGCACAACCCCCCCTTACCTGATTATAGAGAGACCCCATCTCTTCAGCTCGTTTTGGATCTGTGCGTTTTTCTCTATTCCTCAAGTGTTAGGGAATGGACATTAAAAAAAAATAATAATAATATAATGAAAATAATAAATCTCAAAGCAAAAAACTTCTTGGAATAGTGACCTTTAAAAGGAAAACAACTGAGATGTTTTTTTTTTGCTCCCGGTTTGAATCTTTCCGGTGTTTTTAAATAACTTAAAAGGTTGAGTAAATGGCTGTATGTTTAGTTTTTCTTTTTTCACGCTTGTATTTATTTTTCTTTAAGGTTGTTTAAGTAATAGTTGTAGTTTTCTTCAATTGGTAAGTCAATAAATAAGCAGTTGTTGCACAGAATGATGGGGACGATGAATTAAAAGGAAACATGTCGCCAGTTGTTTCTTTATTTATATAATTTTTTTTTCTTTTTGGCATTATGAACAATATTGTTATCAGCTTCATCTGAATAGGAGATTTGTAAATTTGCGGAACATAGAATTTTTTTTTTTTTTTTTTTATTTATTTATTTTTTTTTTTTTTTTTACTTTTACTATTGTAGACCATATGATAAAAATTTTCTAATGGTGAAAGGGAAAAAATGTATTTTATTATTATGTGTCTTGGTCTATGTGCTCTTGATTAGGTAAAGTTTGTAGTTTCAACTAATTGCAGGTTATTTTTTAACGCCAAGCACTTAGGCTGAAGTAATATAACACTAGAACTGCAGATGTATAGTAAATTCAGCGTTAGCCATGGTATGCTATATTGCACTCCCATTACTCCATTACAGTAGTAATAAATCGCAAAACAAAAACTTCTTGGAATAGTGACCTTTAAAAGGAAAACAACTGAGATGTTTTTTTTTTTTTTTTATTTATTTGCTCCCGGTTTGAATCTTTCCGGTGTTTTTAAATAACTTAAAAGGTTGAGTAAATGGTTGTATGTTTAGTTTTTCTTTTTTCACGCTTGTATTTATTTTTCTTTAAGGTTGTTTAAGTAATAGTTGTAGTTTTCTTGAATTGGTATGTCAATAAATAAGCAGTTGTTGTACAGAATGATAGTAAGCTTTCACACGGAAGTTTAAAAGGAGACATGTCGCCGTTTTTCATAGTTGTTTCTATATTTATATCTTTTTTTTTTTCCCCCTTCTTCTTCTTTTTGGAATTATGAACCATATTGTTATCAACTTCATCTGAATAGGGGATTTGTAAGCTTGTGAAACACAGAAAATGGGGTTTTTACTTTCATTATTGTAGAACAAATGATAAAAATCCTCTAATAATAAAAAAAAAAAAATAAATGTATGTTTTTGTTATTTATTTTTTTTATTTTATTTATTTATTTGTTGTCTATGTATTCTTGATTAGGAAATATTTCCTGTTTTAACTAATAGCAGGTTGTTTTGTAATGAAAGTCACTTTGACTGAAATAATATAACACTAGAATGGCAGATATGTAGCAAATTCAGCTTTAGCTCGGTGTACACTGCCCAGTATGCTACATTGCACGCGCATTTGGCCACCAAAGGAACAACTCCGATTTGGGGGAGGGGGTTCACCCCTTCCTCTTATATCTGTTTATAATTTATCAACAATGTTTGGAAATTTTAAATTTTAGAGACGCTACAATATATAAAATGCACTGTGGAGCTCGGTGCCACAGGTTTCGGGTGCGAGACCCGGCGGTGCCGGCGATGTTTGTAGTGATAACAAGCCACTTTAAACCGTAGGTCCCGGTATAATATGACCGTAGAACGATGGTCGTAGGGCTTGACAACCTTACCCCATAAAAAGCCTACTAATTATTTAAAGAATTATCTACCGTCTAGAAATCTGCCAGCAGGCAGACGGCAGTAGACCAACATGGGGCTGTTGAGACACTGATGATAATGATGATGATATAGTATACATACATAATTACAAACAATATCTTTTATCAATAAAAAGGAACTTAATTAAAGAATTTTGCTAAAATATTGAATTGTTTTATTTCATGTTTTTAAAAATCGTTCCCAGCATGTGTTTATTTAAATATGTTTATTTATAGTAATAAAATATAATTATGTTTATTTATTATTTCCTTTTCTTTCTTTCTAGGTGAGTCCTTGCAACCTTTTTCAGTTATAGTTTCAGAAAACAATGGTGGAGGTATTTAAATTATAAATTGTTTTATTTTCAGCCTTCAATATAATACTTGATGTATGTGTATCCGAAAATTGTTTAGATTTATGAAAAAAAGAATAGAAAAGTAACTTGTACTGTTTAGATAACATGAATTTAAATTACAAATAACGATGATTTATGAGAACTATTAAAAACTGAATAGAATAACAAATGTAAGCTAATGTACTGGGAAAAAAAGGAAAAGAAATATTCGAAAGGCATTTATTTATGTTATATAAACAAATTAAATCTAAAAGTGGTGTTATTGAAATAGTTGATAGAAAAAAAATCAGTGTTATAATACGTCCTATCACAAAATTATTTTGCGTCATTTTATTGTTGTACAATTATAAAAGTAAAAAATCATTTAATCAAAATATTTATCTTTCTCTACATAATATTAAGGTTTTGTGTGAAAGCCATTATAAACAACTCAAAAAAAAAATCATTTGTTTTCTAACGAAATATTTACTATAAAAGTTAGAAAGATATATGTGTGGTTTTTCAAATACATTATGATAATTTTGTTATTAAAGAAATATACGTGGTTTTTTTACAAGATTGTTGAGTAAATATTAAAATATGTTAATCAAGGAGTTAAATTAGTATTTTAAATTATTGAAGCATCAACAGGAAATGTGATTTCAAAGCGTTTTGTTCTTTAATATTAGAAAGGAGTTTTAACATTGTTAAACGTTTTGTTAAATTTCTTTGAAATAATTTAATTGTATAATACCACTACATAAATTGGATTTATAGCATTTCATCTATAGGCATGCACTAGATGAATTGTTATTAATAACACATATGTATCGTATGCAGAATGATATTTGAATTCAGGATTTAAACATTTTAATTGATCACTATAGTAAAAGAAAATATTTACATTTTATTACTTATTTTAATTAATATCAGAAATTATCTGTTTATTTTTGCATAACATATTATTTGCGAGATTATTTTTTGATTTGAGATTGTTGATTCATTATGATGTTTGTTCTAAGAAGATTTTATATTTGTTTATAAATTAATAAGTTTTAAAAAAGTTTTGCGAACTTTTTACTCGTAAGAAATTAAATCGAGATTTCGCAAGATTTTTTTCTAAAATTAAATCAAGATTTCGCAAGATTTTTTTCTAAAATTAAATCAAGATTTCACAAAATCGTATTGTTTTTTATAAAATGGAATGACAAAAATAATACATAAATAATACATGAGTAATACATGAGTATAAAATGAATATAGATAAATTGTTATTGTAAATTTTGAATGTTAAATTTAGCAATATTTCAGTACATAATTAAAGCCCGACTCGTGGCGCGATGTCAACATGAGCTGCTAGCGTGCTGCAGGGAAGAGGTTCGAATCCTTTGAAGGCATGATTACAGTCATTGCTTTCAGAAACGAGGGGACTCGATGGCGATTGTGTCTCGCATCGATTACCTGGGGGAAATTTCTGGTTTTTCTCTCATATGACATATGGTGCAATTACCCTTAAAAGTACCCACGGAAGGCACTGTCCTGTCCCATCACCTATCGGTGGGCTGTTCTTGGTAGGCATGAGGACCACCGATGCTCCACCCCCACTTTTCTAACTGGTAGGAGGATACATACCGCTAGGTGCGGGGGTGAAGTTTGGATACATAATTAAAAATAAACAATGAAAGCTGTTTATAAAACATTATAACCAAAATTTGAATTAAATTTACTGCTAATTGAACATTTGAAGTAAATGAAATACATTTTGAGTTCTCAGCAACATCTAGCTTGCATTTTTAAGTACTTCAATAAGTCAGACTTGAATTTTTCTCATTTCTGTAAGAGTGCGAAATTTTTGATGTTTTCTAAAAGGAATCAGTAGTTTAGAAACGAAGTTTAGAAGTTTACAAATACTAAATACCTGGAATTTCAATATATTTCTTTCTTTTTTAATAGGAATAATAAAAAGAATTCTTAACTTTTAATAAGATTAAAATTCTGAAATATAATCCTAATGTAAAATTAAAGCTTTATTTGTCTTTTTCGACATTCAAATGTGACTTATTTCATTACAATAGAAAATTTAAGAAATTTATGAAATGGAATTATAGGAAAATGCCATTTGGACAAATGAATTTATAATTACTTAAAGGAAGTAATATTGAAAGGCATATGTATTGATCTAATTAATGTTTGCTAATGAAAATTCCCGATTCGCTTTCGCTTGTACACATTGCTTATGTATGACATTCATTAGCGTACTGTAAATTAACTTGCATAAATTAATGATTGGAGGAATTATTTAATCAAATATAAACACAAGCTATGATTTGTTGGATTTTTTCCAAAGAAATTTTTATGCTAAATTAAATTTCATTAAAGCATCACGGAATTTCATGATGGAATTGATTATACAATTTGATTTGTTTTTCTGAAAAAAAAAAATTATTTGTTGTGTTTAATCCTCAGTGTTCATCAGTGCAGGACGGACATCCCATGAGTAGAAAACTCATGGATGGAGGGAAAGGAGGCAGCTACTGTTGGGATGGAGCCCCCGTAGGTAGAAGTCTGACTAGGTTCCGTGTCGCTAAAGAAGGAGGGCAGTGCCTTTTTTTTTAGGGGGAACTACCACGCATTTGCGTATCGTATGGGAGTTCAGACGTGTCAAAGGCTCATCTGAGAGGTCTGGTGAGGTCTAACTGTTGCTTTTTATCTCATTTGGTTGACAGTAGTGTCTAGACCAATTCCATCAACCCATGTGTTCTCATGGAAGGAAGAAATTCAGGGGGCAGTTTCTGTTTTGATAAAGCACCCGTAGGTAGAAGTCTAACTTATCTCCGTAACGCTGAAGAAGGAGGGCAGCGCCTTCCGGGAGGACTTTTAGAGGAGAGTACCCCGAATTTGTGTATCGTGTGGGGGAAAGTCCAGAAAACTCCCACCAGATAGTTCGACTCATCACACAAGAAATGCTAACGCCATCGAATCTACTCGTTTTTTGAAACAGTATCTACAACAAGCCTCCAGCGGATGGAACCTCAGTCCTAAAGCTAACCAGCGGCGCACATTGCCAATCAGGAAAAAAAATTATTTAGCTTATGTAAGGAATTTTTAAATGAAAATCTGTTGTTACAGTCTCAAATATATGAATATAATTTTCCATTCGATTTTAATTTTTTTAAATAAGTTTTTTAGAAATTCAATAAATTCCCTTTAAAAAACAATTTTGGGTTTATATATTCTTTATATAAATCGATCATTTAGTTCTATGAGTTAGATTTTCTTATCCCAATAGGAATTACTTGACTCTATCGTGCTTAAAAAACTATTTTTAAATAAAAAAAAAAGAAAACAAAAGAACACTTTATGTATAGATTTATTCGTTTTTACTGTTCGAATAACATCTTGAATAATATCAATGCTACATCAAAAAGAAAAAAAAAAGCAATTAAATAATTAAAACAGAAAATTCTAACTATGCAGTATTTGTAGTTATATTGCAAATTTTAAAAATTGCGAAAAAAGAATAACTTGATAAAGAACTATTGACACAAATGTGTTTTGGATAGAAGCCCAGGAAAATATAGTCTTTTTTTATAACAAATATTGGAAATCTTTATAAAAAAGTTTCTTAGAGTTGGTGTTGTGACAAATTTGTAAGATAGATGGCGCTGTTTTTTATTTCCTTGTCAGAAAGAAGTGATAGAGTGCATTACAAAAACTTGCCTTGCATAAACATAAAAAAAGTTACTTCAGCTGATAATATATTAAAAATAAAGTTTTATATTACGAATCTAGTAGCAACAATTATTTTTAAATCTGATTCTATTTTTTGCTGTTGTTGTATGAATTTAAATTATTATTTTTAAAATAATGATGTCATTGAATTGCATATCTCTTGTATCACATTTCGGTATTTTTTAATTTTTACAATAAATCCTCTTTTTCACATTTTGATTAATTTTAAGTGTGATTTATATAGTTAACTACATTAAAGACTCTGATACTAAAAATTTATGTAAAGATTTTACTACTAATCTCAATTTAAAGGAATATATTTTTTTTTTTTTTATTATGATAAAAAGAATCCAGAATTTTATGTAATAAAAATCCGGACTGAATTTTTGTCATATAATGCAATTCTTAAAATTTACAATATATTACAGGATCAGTAGAATATGTGTATTGATTTAAATGCTGATTGGATACATACAAATATTTATATAACTAAAAATATTTTTTAAATTGTAATTTTTTTTTCACAATATTTTTTATAGCAACGTTAAATTTAAATAACATTTTAAACTTATAGTGATAATAATCAATGCGTTTTTGAAAGAAAAAGAAAAAAAAGCAAAATTTTATTTCTTTTCGTATTATTATCAAGTATATAGAATCGGCCAAATTGAATAGTTATTAGAACACTTGAAAATCTTATTGAATGCTGAAATAATAAAAATAATAATAAATAAATAAAAAAGTGCATTATACTTTCTATATTTATGGTGAATTTCACAAAATCACTTTTTAAATAAATAACCTACAATTAAAGTAAAAACGCTTTCATAGTGCAATTTCTGGAATAAATGTTTTTATCAGTTTTATTAAGTGATGATAGTTATGATATCAAAACTTAACCAGAGTTTATTAAAAACCAAAAATATTATTCTAAAATTAATGTGCATTTAAAACTCTTTTTGGTACGCATTCCTCGATTAATATTAATTTATCATTTGATCAATATTTTAATGATAAACATACTATGAGTTTATCTTTTATACTTTTAATTCAACTAAATACTTTAGTAAATATAAAAGATTGTTTTGAATTGTAATGTTGAAGCCCATTTTACCTTCATAATTAAAACAATAATGAATATAAAAAGGCTAATAATATATAAAGTTATAAAATTTACACCAAAAAAAGGTAAAAAATGCTGCCCTTTAATAAAAATCCATTAATATTTCTATAAAATGCTTTTAAAAGATCGTATATAGCAACGCATTATTTTTTAAAAACATTTTTATAAATAATATGTTATATACGCCATATATGTCAAAATTGTATATGTGCGTTAGTTTTTAAAACTTGCTTTACGTACTTCAAAATGGCATATGTTTTTCGTACTATCACATAATATTTATTTTTTGGATATCAATCTACAATCATTTTGACTCTCAATAAATTTGGGCATGGACGAAATAGTACATAAATATTAAAATTAAGGCGTAGAAAATCTAAAGTGTCTGTGTGTTTGTGTGTCAGTACTGAAAACGTCTTTCAATACCTACTTGCTATGTTGCTAAAGCACTGATTGTATTATTGAATGCAACTAGTTGTATTGAAGGATATAGTTAAATTCCCTCCTTAACATTGAATTTGACATTAATTTCTAGAATTTTTAAAAAAATCTGTTTAAAAATACAATTCACAATTCTCTTATAAAAAATAATACTGACTCCTCATGTAAAATCAATGTGCTTCAATGTAAAATCCCAGAAGTCCTGAGAAATATCTATACTATATTACTAAGAAACGAACCAAATTATTGCTAACTGAAGACCAAAAGTATAAGAAAGGATCAAATAAATTCTCTAGGAAAGATGCTAACTCTCTAAAATGTGCCGGTACGCAATAGATATATAGAGCATATTCATGGAAAACATATCAGCTACTTCTGAAAATTCGTAAAAGATGCCAGAATTTTAACGAAATCTTCCAAAGCAAATACCATGACCAGATATCCAAGTGGCAGATATTTTTGACGGCAAAAAGAAGTTGGCTCAACATCAAAATAAAAAGTTAGACTTTGGGAAAGTGAAATACTATCCAAGATTTTTCAATCCTTTGTGTGATTAAGTTTGTAATATCACAATTAACTATTGTAAAAATAAATAATACCTAAAAAATGAAAGAAGCAAAGCCACAGGTTATAACTATATTATAAGCTTCTACATCAGGTCATAATAAAATAAACTTTAGTATCTTAATTTAGGATTCCATTGATATATAACATAATCAATTCATTCATTACATTACATTGATTATGTTATATAACATAATCGATGGAACCCTATATTAAGATACTACAATTTATTTTATTGTATTATTATGCATTTTTAATAAAGCCTATAAAAATTCAATATTTTTTATGTAATTTATTAAATGCATTTGCTAACTAAATTTTTATGAAATATATATATTGTACAAATTGGTAGGTACTGTAAACTTCATACAAATATCTTGTAGCATCTTTTTAAAGTAACATACGCACTTCAAAAAGGTGCTACAAGATATTGATACAAGATTAGTAATACCATCTAAAACAGTCTTCTTCTGATACCATCCTAAAACAGTCTTCCTCTGACTTTAAAGATTTTAATAAGTCTATGATTTATTTAATATTTTTTTCTTTTGTAGCCTTAAACTTTTTAAAAACGAAATTTCAACCTTAAACTTCCCCAAAACCGAACAAAAAGTTCAACCAACTTCCAAACTAACTAGAGGAGAGTTGGGCTGTTGTGACAGCTACTTTGCGTGAAGACTCAAATAAATCTTTATTCTCATATCCCCTTATCTGGGATGGGAAGTTAAACACCGCTCATTACCCCAGACATCATAATTAGTCAAAACTCCAGACATGCATGCATCCCGATCTAATTGATACTGCCTGTTCTCGCTGCAAGGTGAAATCACAATAGGGTGAAAAGCAAGTATTATAAATTCCAGAAGTTGCATAATAGAAAGGAAAGATTCCTTCCCCAACCAGTTCTCACGTCAGAGATTGCAAGACAGCAGCAAAAATAAAAGTCCTTAATGTTCTCCATACATGTAGTATATCAAAGCCAAAAATAATAAAAACACAACTCCGACTGACTCCCGCGTTTTCTTTTGCTGCTTGGTGATAATTGGCTCGTTAGCCGCGGGTCACGTGATATCGCGCCAATTACGAGGCGAGGGGCAATTTCAGAACGATTACGCGCCGCATCACGGCGTAGCCATCTTGTCTACCTCCGCCACTAGTAGCATCATTATATAGCGCACTTTTTCTCTGCCTTCATTATCTACTGATATCTTTCAAAGATCTTACTTTTTTCTTCGACGTGAAAGAGTGACAAGGGCCAATAGCAATCGAGCACGAAGAATTATTTCTGGGCCTACCTTATTTTATTCTTTTTTTTTCTCCCTCTCGGGCCCTGTAAAATACCCTCTCTGATTCGTGCGCTAGTGATTATTAGGACATGGCTTCTTTTTTTTTCTCTCTCTCTCATCGTGAGCTATTTCGTAACGATTCGAGATCATAGACTGGTGATTTGGCGAAAGAACCTTATCTACTGCAGAACTTTGCCTTGGCTTGGCTTTTCTGAGGAGATACCGAAGAAATTCAAACATTTAGAAACCATTAAAAAGAAATCATTATTCCAGTTGGTTCTTGGCTTCTAACTTTTTACTTCTTTTTTCATTCTCACTTTTTAGTGTGTCTTTAATGAATAAAATATTCTTCTTTTTAATAATTCAAAGTTTGGAAGAAGAAAAAAAAAAGGTGTAAGAAAAATTATTTCTACAAGAAGATTTCTAATTCTTTCTATTTTTACGTAGCTGAAAAAAAGCAGAAAGTGAAAATTATCAATTTTATTTTAAACAAATAAAAAATGGCAAAAATTTATCTTTATTCTTACCAAAATATTTTATTGTTTTATTTAAGTATTTCGCTTAGCATCGATTTTTATTTAAATTCTTGTATACACTAAAAGAAAATAATAAGTTAGCACGAAATATTTACTTTTGCATTTAATTTTTTGAAACATCTATACATTTTTTATTTATTAAATAAAAAGGGAGTAGTACAAGATTTTAAAGTCAGGATATCAATTTCAGATATTACAATCGAATAGAGTTCATTTAAAAGTGGAATGGAGATCTTTTATGTTCTCAGATGACAGATTTTTTAGATTTTTCTGTATTGGTGGTAGTGATGGCCGTTTTTTGGCTAGGAGCAGACCAGGTCAGCTTTGGAGCCACTCTGCCTGCGACGTAGACACACTGAACCTACACCAGGGATTAAGGTCTGAGGAGTAATTTATTTTGGCAGCAGGAGCAGTCTTGTTGTTTTTCCATGCAATTTGTCTATAATTTTGTGCGTCAAACTGATGACTAAATCGGCTGTGGTGTCAGTTTTCATTACCATTCTAAAAGGCCTTTTCCAATATCACTATTCCAAGGCCTTTTCCAATATCACTATTCCAAGGCCTTTTCCATAACTATCATCCCTGTATCACTGCTGTATCAGCGTGTTGCACAAATTACCGAAATTCTCGAATGATTGCTCGAAATCATCCCATCGAGCACATATGGGACAATATTGCACGACACATCCAGCATCACCCACAATCAATAAGGACCATAACTGATTTGAATGAGTGGAACAGACATGTAACCCCATCCCCAAATTGACATACGGCATCTACATGACATAACGCCTATGCGTTTGCATTCCTGCATTTAAAATGGTAGACCCCTGCATTTAGAATGGTAGTAAATGGTTAATGTACCCCCTCCCCCTCTATTCACACTTGAAATTACTCTTCTCACGCATTTACTACATACATCACGAAATGGGCTAACTATTGGATTGTGTATGACCTTTGGTGAAGTCTTGTCTTGTTGGTGAGTGTTCTCATGAAGGCTGTGCTTTACGAGTTTTATAATCTCAAGATATAGAACAGGTTCAAGTTATAGATTATACAATTAAAGTAAAAGGATTGATACTGGAGAGACAGTATTGAAGATAACATAAATCTCATATAAGAACCAATCTTTCATAAGGAAAAACCATAATCAATCTTCAAAATGCAGACAGCTTGGTCAAAACTGGCCTTTGTGCCATTAAACCACATCACACAAAACTTACTGATACACTAACTTACATGATATAACAGCCACGAAGAGAAAATAAAGTACTTAGTAGTCGATGGAGAACTAAATTGAAACAAATATATTGTTACAGGTTTTTCAAAATTACTACTTGGGAATTAAACATGAAATTCATTAATAAAACGTAAAACAATAGTACATTTTGCAATTATTTTTAAAGACACCAGAAAAATATAATTAAATATCTTTTTAATTAAAAATTAAATTAAATTATAAATCAAACATTAATTAAAATGTTGTAACTTTTTCAGTTAAGGTCTTTTATGCAATTAGTTATCTCTCATTAATCTCTTCTGTGTTCTAGTCAATTTATGAAATGTTAGATGAAAACTTAAATAAATGCAAAATATTATGCTAAAAAAGTAAATAATTTCAATATAATAAGGCAAGCCATATTTAAACTTATCTACATCATCAATGCCAAAATATTACTCCATTCTGAAAATTAAATAAAAGCATTATTTCAATAATTCAAGCTTATTTTTTAAAATATATTTCAGCTAACTGTTAACAATCTATATTATATACCATACTTGATAAAAAAAATATATAGCATTAAAAATTTATTTAATAGCACAATAATTTAACTTTCTGTATTCACAAACACAAAAAAAAAAAACACAATTTGAGGTAGAAAATCTTCAGTAGTAGATCCAATACTTTTCCGAACAGTGTATGTTTCTTTTTAACGAAATCTACAAATCACGCTCTATCGCACAGATGATTCTGCTGATAATCTCGTGTTCTCAGATGCTAAATATTATACTCAACGCGTGGTTAAGCAAACATTCCGCTTCTGCTCTCTGACTTGTGCACATTTCAGACAACAACATCTGTGCCAAACGACGCGTCGATACCCACGAATTAACATGGGGGAAGGAGAGAAAAAAAAATCACCTGCCGAGTTTCAATAAATGATGTTGTGCAAATGATTTGCGGCTGTTGCCATTTTAGGAAAACATAATAAATTCTTCATCGTGTTTTTCATAATAAAAGTTTTTTAAATTGAAAACAATTGGTGGATTAATAAAAACATAAGTAATGATTATTTTTTCATATCGTTTTCTGCTATTGTAGATATATTGTTTTTTTATTATAATTATATTCACGAAAATATATCTTGTCAAAGCTTATATTTCCACAAAACCATTTTTTAAAAAGAAAAACATGAAAAGCGCTCCATTTTTATATTACTGAAAATAAATGTTTCATTTAACATTGCATTTTTTTACATAAAATTTTTTTCATATGAATAGCTTATTAGTATTCATAGGAACTTTTTTTTTTTTTTTTTTTTTTTTTTTTGGAAAAGACTAATTTTGTCAGTTAGAAAAAGTCGGAATTTTTTCTAAATTTATTTCTAATTTATATTGTGACTTTTAAAAATTTTTATTAATATCTTATGCCATTGAATTTGTATTCCAACTGTTAATACTTTTTCAACATAAAGTGGGAAATTGCATAAGTGCAATTAGCATGATATAAATGACTACATATTATAATTAAATAATTAATGTTTCTATAAACACATTTTAAAATTTTAATAAAATAATTTTTGCTTCTACTTGCTAGAAATAAGCATACTAGTATCCTTGAAGTATTAGCAGAAGTAATTGCAACCCCAAAATAACACAACTTGTAATGAATTACTTTTCATGCAAAATGAATCAAAATAAGTGTTTTTTCCAGACATCATTTTAAATATTTTAACACTAGTTAGTAGAATATTAACAGCAGTAATGATTTTCAGATTTTAAATAGCGATCACCTGATATGCCAACGAAAGAAATGTATTTTTATATTTTTATACATTCAAAACTTATTTTCCATGATCCTTAGTTATAAAAGCAGTGATCCTTTTAATCACGAAATTGAACAAGATACTAAACGGTTAATTCTTCATGAGTATATTGTATACCTGTAAAAATAAAATTTAAATCGAACCTAAATTCAGAATTTAAAATTGTAGATTGATGTAATAGCATTTTTATTTAGTTGCCTTCAAATTTATTATGAAAAATTTAATCCTCCAATCTACACAAATAATCTTACACATGTCCTATACCCATTTAACTAAATATTTATGTAAAATTTAACAGACATTAAACTAATCTATTTTGCGGAGCATAGATTGTAAACCTTAGGTACGAATAAAAATTAAAATTAAAAATATCTTTATTTTCAGAATTAAAATTAAGATTGTCATTCATTGAAACAATCTTCTTATCTATTTCTTTTCAAGATTGTATGGGATAATCTCACTCATAGTAAGTCCACCGGAGATAAACTCCCATGGATAATCTCCCTATGTCCCATACACATCTAATTAACTAAATATCTCTATCGCTAAATTTAACAGACAATAAATCAATTTATTTTATAAGAAGTATAATGTAAATCTAAAACAGAAAACACGAATACATACGAAAACACGAATACATACGAAAACACGAATACGCGAATACATACGAAAACACGAATACGCGAATACATACGAAAACACGAATACATACAAAAACACGAATACACAATCCATCCTAAATTCGATTTATGGAAATACTACTCTTATGCATTTATTTATAAAACTATCTGGAATAATCTCACCCACAAGCCTACCAAGAAGTAGATAACTTAGATCTTAGAAAACATGAATACAAATCATCCTGAAGTGTGAGTTTAAATTTTCGATTTATTGAAATACTACTCTTATACTCTTGTTTATAAAACAATCTGGAATAATCTCACCCGCAAGATTACCAGGAACTAGATAACTTAAATCATAGAAACATCTTAGAAAACATGAATACAAATCATCCTAAAGCTTGAATTTAAAATTTCGATTTATAGAAATACTACTCTTATACGTTTGTTTGTAAAACTATCTGGAATAATCCCACCCACACGCCTACCAGGAACAAATTAATGTCCCTGCAAAAGCAACTGCTTTAATTTAACACAAAATCGAATCTCACTGACGCAAGATCTTCATTCAATTTATGTACACACTGTCTTCCCATAATCACCCTATCGTTCGTTCCACCCATCTTTATCCCCAAAAGCAGTCCGCAAAACCCCTTAATCCTCTCTGAGCCCTTACATATTGCTTTTGCAAATCGCAGCGTGTTGAGTCATCGGCCTGGATCAAAGCTAAAGTCGGGGCTGCTTTAAAGCACAATCACTGGCATCTGAATCATCCTCGGGGCGCGGACATCTAAAGGGCGTGGGTGTGTGCTCTCCACTCTGGGATGAGGGGGAGATTCGACCCCCCGCTGAGAGAGAGCGAGGATGGAGCAATCGCCAAGTAATATGTTAGAGTGCACTTTTAAGATGAAGGGGAGGTTGTGGATTTTTATCACTTCAGCGCATTAGACTTCCTTCCCATTGGATGCTACCAACCATGTCTAAAGTCCCTGTCGATTGAAAATGAACCAAAGGGGGTAATATCCTTTTAAGGGATTGTAAAGGATAATTGTCCCGGGGTAGGGGGATGAGTCATTAGTAATGTGGAGAGGATTGGGAAGAAAACGAGAGAAAAAAATTGGATGTCATTTCTAAAATAAGTCATCTGATTTTGAAAGTCTCTGGTTATTAAGTGCTGGAAATTTCATCTTTGAGTAAACTTTGATTTCTGATGATTTGTATCATATCCAATCTCGAACAGATGTGCTTCGAGTTGGGTTTCGAACTCGATAATATTAATTCCGCATGTTCTGCAGGGAATAAAGTCTTTCCTTAATCTCAAAGAGGGATGACAGTACTAAACTCCCAAATGTCATTCAGAAAGTGTTTGTTCTTAATTGGAGGGACATTATGAGAATGTTTTACAACAGTCTCCACCCAGCTAGTTTGCTATGGATAACGCAGAATCTGTTACACATCTGCTATTCTAAGGTCGAAAGATCTCAACTTTCGCTGAAATTTCTTTATTTCTTTAGTTTCGGGCATTCGAAAGCAATAAATGGCTTTCATAATCGAGATGAATGAAAATATATTAATTTATTGTACATGAATATTAATTGAAAAATTAAACTTGGCAAATCAATTTGTTCTATCAATTCAAATCTAATCTGAGAAAAATAAAAAAAAAAGTGTCGATTTAAATAATTACTGAAAGCTTGTTTTGATAGGCGTGCGTGTCACTAACAGGAATCTTAAATTACCCAACTGGATGGTTTCTAAAAATATTTGTTAATTTACTATAAAACTGAAAAGATATAACTATTTTATATACGCATTATTTGTGATAATTTCAATATATGCACTCTAATGATGCTCATCAAATCGAATTTACATTAGATGGAAACTTAGAGAAATAAATTACAATAATGTATTGAGATCAACATTAATTTTATCTCTCTATATATAAATGGTGCGTTTTTTCCAACATAACGTTTAAAACAATAACACTTAGAAGTTCATTTCCAATTTCTCCGATTTTATTATTTCGTACCAAAATTTCGCAGACAAAAATTTTTGTTCATATTTTTTGATTAAATTAAAATTATGTGTTCTTATGTATAAAAATAACATCAAATGGTGCTAGATTAAAAATATATTGCTCGTTTAGTTAAACTTAGAGTTTAAAAATTCAGTTTATTTTCAAAAATTAACTATTATTTTTAAAAAGTAAATAATAATAGATTAAAAGTGAAAAAAATTGGCAATTTTTGAATGAGAATGATTGCTACATTTAGTCAGCTCATGTTTTTTAAAGCGATGCATTTAAAATCTCAAATTTTTAATTGCGTATATATTTTTTATGAATAAAATTTACCAAAACAAAAATGTTTTATTTTCTGTTATCTCGCAAAGCCTGGTTATATCTACCAGTTATGTATACATATTGTTAAAACAGAGTTTTGAGTTATGCAACTCAACTGTTTATCAAATTTAATATACAACAAAATTAAACATTAATATATTAATTTTCTCATTTATTTTATTATATATCCCTAATTTACGAATACAACATTTTTATCCTTAAAAAATATGTATTATGTAAAGATGTTAACCGTAAATTTGTTTATTAAAATATTAATTCAAAAATCAATTAATTTATTTCTAAAGTGTGCAGTTGTTGGCTAAATTGCTGTTTTAAAATGTCTCTTGTAATTATTATTAGAAAATAAAAATTTATTTTATCAGAATTTTGAAGTGCGATATTAATTATTACGAAAATAGAAAAAAAATAATTATTAATCTAAAGAACTGTATTTGTTTTGTTAAAACACAAGTGCAGTTTTTAATTACTGATCAAAAAGTTTTAGTTAAAAAGTTTTTCTATTTTAGTTAAAAGTGTGATGTCATTACAATATTGAATATAATACACACTCTTTATGCTATTGATACATTGCTTTATAAAAATACATATTCAACACAAAACCTTAAAGATTTTAGTTAAATTAACAAAATAACTCAAATATCCGGCAGACTTTAAATTTCTATTATTTTTTTCTCATTCATATTTTTAATTTACCACAATTTCTCTTCTCTATCGCAGTTTTAATTACTTTTGTGAAATACATTAAGAAGAAAACAATTTAATCGAAAAACACTTCAACGAATAATTAGTTATTTTATTTTAAGTTAAAAATTAAATCGAAACGAATCAAAAAATAAAGTACTAAGACATCAATAACAAAAATGTTTACTTCCTTAAATGAATCTCAGTGAAGGAAAACTTTAGTCTGAAACTGTTTAATTAATATTCTATTAAAAAGTTTTATCTTGGATTCAGTAAATTTTTTTTTCTAAGTTGATCTAACCTTCCTCTCTAAATAAAAGCGCTTAAAGGCAATTTTCGTAATTAGAACTGAAGTTGAATTTTTCCAGACATATTTCTTTAAACCTCTCGTCTCACCTTTAATTCTGTTAATTTTGTTTAAATATTAAACCTCTTAACTTATTAACTTACTCTAATTTCAGTTTTAATTGAGGTTTGTAATTTTTTTTTTCTGTTTTTCGATTAAAGTGTTGAAAAAAAAGACTTGACTGTCTTTTAGTTCAAAAATTTAATTGGAATTGTTGTATGAAAAGCAATTAACTGCGAAAACTTTTTAACCTGTAAATTCCACAACTTATTTTAGATTTGAGACGAACAAATTATACTTTAAAGCAGAAAGCTGTAAAAAATATATTTAAAAATTATTCAATATCAGGATAATGCTAAAAATATTTTTAATAAAATTTTAAAAAAATACTTACCTAATTTAAAGTGTTATAAAAATTAATTGCTTAAGTTTCTAAATCTATGTTTGCTAAGCATTCCTATTTTTCGAAGATTTAAAATTCATTCATTCAAATAACTTTTTTCATTTCAGCATTTATGGCATTCAGGTTTCTGAATGTGGCATATCCAATTTATACTTACAATTAACTGTAGAAAAACAAAGAAATGAAATATTTTATAATTGTATATTTTTCCTAATTTCAATACAAGTATGAAATGTTAACAAAAACATTCTTTGTGGAGAAATTAGTTTTCCTTACTCTCTATTAAAAGGATAAGAAGTTAAAATTAATTTAACTTAACTAACACCAAATTGGATCAAAATTATTTGGACAAAACACTTTTTGCATGTTATTTGACGATTTGAATTAAGTTTTAAACTTTTACTTAATTTTTCTATACTGTAATAAACTAAATTTTTCTGCATGTTTATCTAAAAAGAAAATGTCGATAATTAAAAATATAAATTTTAGCTTATAGTGTTTTTATATCTATTAATAACATTGTAAAAGATTTAGAATTAACAATATTGAATAAAGTAAAAGATCATCAGATTCTGTTCAACTGAACTTACTTATACTTTTTTAAACTGAACACGTTAGAATGAAACTGCATGATTTTATTTTAATAATATCTTAAACGACACAGAATATACGAATTTACATAATAATAATGCTCTAGCCCTCAGTGTCACAGATTTCGGATTCAAATGCCATTGTGTTTGTAGTGGTTCGGAATATACTTTAAACCGTAGGTCCGAGTTTAATATGTCTGTTGAGCGTTGGGCTGATAACACTACTCAAAAAGAAATTGTCTCGAAATCTGCCAATAGGCGGATGGCCTTGGCTCACCATGGGCTGTAGTGCCAGAGAGTTAGTTACATAATAATAATTAATAATGGTAGCATTGAAAAATACGAGTAATACTAAATGATAAGATATGAACATACATTATTGAAATTTATGTTTCCAATTAACGTTAAGTTAACGAAATTATGTTTTGTGAACAGAAAAGATGGTGTTTAAATTCCAGATATATTAAGTAAATTTTATTATTTTCTAAATTTTTCTGGCATCGTCTTGTTCTAATTCTTTTCAATAAAATATTATTCTTTTTCATCTCCAGTAACATTCCTAAATTTCTATTGCATGAACTTTTTATGAGGTTTGTGGTCATTATTATTTTCTATAAATGCTGCGAAAACCAATTATTCTTATCTGGCAAATCTCAGTGATTTTTAAGGCAGTAAGATATAACAAAATATCTTGGGAGATAAAATAAAACTGATGCAAAACGTGTTGTTCATCACAATTTTAACAATCTTATAAGATTTCATTAGGAAGATAGTAACATTTCCTCAGATTAAGACTGTGGAAATGGCGTATCATGATTTGATAACACCATGAAGCCTTCTTTCTGAGAAATTGTTTCTAACAAACCCATTCAATTAAAGAAGGCTGGTTAATTATGGCATCATAAAGCCAACCTTCTAAGTTGGGGGTGTTCTGGAGTTTGTGGCAGGATGATGAAGAGTTGGCCATCTGGTTTTTATCTTCTGCAAGATGAAGCCCCATTTCCTTGACGAAGTGATTTTAACTTAATTTGGATGAAATTAAATCTCTTCCTCGTTAAGAAATTGCTCGTGCATAGAAATGCTTGGGTTTCAGTATATCTTTCCTGAGACACGAAGCCATGTTTTTAATCATTTTTTTTTTTAATATTTCAAATAAATCTTCTAAATCTACTACAAAACAGTATATTAAGTTATTTAAAAGAAATTAATTCCTTTTGTATGTCCAGTATACTGGTATTCCTTCTTGAGCATACCTTTATGCTGTAAGCAAATAACGTTTTTAATTCTTGCTGAAAACAATTTATTTTTAATTTGAAATTTTGAGAGTTTAATTAGTTGATCATGTACTATTGTTCTACGTAGAAGCTTATTTCGATTTTTAAAAGTAGGACTATCACCCATAAAAGTCCTCCTAGGAAGACAGGAAGACTACTATCCTTACATTATTATCCTAGGAAGATCATTCCCTTCACCAATACCCTAATGATCAACACAAATAAAGCGAGGTTTTCCATCTAACTTCCTAAACCTTTCATTTGTATAAAATGGTCAACAAATTTAGAAAATACATTAGATGAAGTTCTGAAATATAAGCTCGCCACATTATCAAATTAAAAAAGAACAAAATTTCTTTAAAATTACCAAAAAAATAAATTTGTGTCAGAAATTTTTTAAACTCAGCCGGAATCGGTTAAACTCACTTTTAATTAATGCTGTACCTTAAAACAGAAATCTGAGAATTGAGGACGCTGAAAAATACATTTTGTCAAAAAGATAAATATAAACAATAAAAATTTAGCTTAATTTTATTTAGATACCTTTGCGCCAGCAACTATGAAAAAATAGAAAAAAAAAACTGAATTTAAACTGTTGACATAACTGTTCTCTTTTGGACGCAACAAGTCAATTTCAAAGGTTTGCTGAAAAAGAATCCTGTCAAAATATTTTGCTGCACAAATGGTTGTGCTGAACTGTCAAATTAGAGATACTTCAAGATTTTTAGACCTAAAACTGTAGTTTTAAATAAAAATATCCAATATAGTAGAATGAACGTTGGGTCTCAAGAGAACAGAATTATGAGATATTTTTATGAGGTCTTAATAATGACGATGCTATAACCAGCTTATAAATTAAATGGCTATGAAATTGCTCATGAGATATTTAAGCCACTTTATAAGTTACAATTTAATGGAAACAAATGTTTTAAGAATGCGTTGTATACAATTGTTAGAAATTCTTACAAGAAATGCGAAATGTTTAATAATAGAAAGATAATTTTGATGTTTATTCTATAAATTAAATTGTTACTTATTAATAGAAATATTCATTATTCATTCATTTATTTATTAATTTTACCTTTTCGTTATAATTATGTATAGCTATAATGATCGTTGAAACTATATAAATATTTATAACTTAATAAATTTGAATGCAATGGTAAACATTTTTAATTAAGAGACTTAAAATTAAATTTGTAATTCAAATTTTTATTATTATTTTTTTGATGAATGCATAAAATAAGCTTTAAATTAAAAAATTGTTAACATAAAATACAAGGATCTGTGAAACTATATTATTTTTATTGAGGTAAATGTAAGGATAACTTCAAAAAGATTGAAAAATCCAAAACAATTCATCACACTAAATTTAGAACAACAAAAAAATAACATCCCAAAACGCTCCTCAAAATATTCTGGTAAATATATATTAATTTGAAAGCAAATAATTTTAGATTCAAGCGTTAAATTTTTATTTTTATTTTTACCGAATGTTAATTTATAAGATATTTATTCGGGTTTATCAGTTGATTAAAATTAAATGATTTTAGAAATTTTCCAAATACGTTCCTAAATTTATTTTAATTCTAAAAAAGGGTTACAGACATGAGAATTTATATATTAATTAGTTTTTAATCGAATCAGTAGTACGAATAGTTCCAAAAAAGTTGGAAAGGCAGGATGTGGTTTAATCATTATAATAAAAAAAAAAAAAAATCTATAAAAAAATATCTGTAATCAACGGCAAGCAGATGATAAAATAATAGATAATTTGAAAACAGAAACCATTGTAAAGCAGGAAACACCTGAAACTTCAGTATCTGTAAACTAACCAGTTTTAGTTTCGTGAAAAAGTGCAGTTTACAGAAAATAATGATGAATCTTACAGTCGAGTTAAAAATGATTTGCTAATATCATTATAATAAGTTAAAATATCTAATGTTTTATAGTAGTGAAAAAATATGCAATATTCATTTTTAAAAAAAGCAGCAGCTAACGAATAATAATCTTTTTCGGGTGTTAACTATATTATCGTTACTGTAAATAAATGCATTTAGATTTTTTAAGAAAATAGGACTAAAGTTTTTTGAATTTCTTAAAAGAGAGACTTTTTTGGAATACAAAAGCACTTTTAAAATTATTTTGTATTTTCTGACAATATTGTATTAGTATTGTTTGAAGAAATTAAAAAACAATATAAAATTATATTTGATTAATATATCGAATCTAAACTTATGCTTACACAGTTTGATATAAAAATACTGCCCGACTCGTGGCTCAGTGGCTACTTGCGGCGCTGGTAAGCATTAGGGCTGCGATTCCATCGGCTGGCGACTTTGTTGTAGACACTGTTTCAAAAAACGAGGAGCCTCGATGGCGTTTGGGATGCACAGCATTTTCCCTCGTTAGTCAAACTATTTGGGGGGGTCCGAAATTTCTCTCATACAATGTGTAAATGTGGGTATCCCCCTAAAAGTCCTTCCCTGCGTCTTTAGTGACACGGAGCCAAGTCAGACTTCTATCTACGTCTTCTCCATCACAACAGAAGCTGCCCCCTTCCATCCATCCACCCATGAGTAGATTAAGCATGGGATGTCCGTTTCGCACTGCAGGACACTGAGGATGAGACACAGCAATAGAAATACTTTTTCGATGTTGTAAATAAAATACAATAACTTTACTTTTCTTTAAATACAATAGTTTTTACTGATTTACTTATACAAATGTTTTTTTTTATAGTTTTACTTAATAAAATATAATTTTTTTTACAATAGTTTATATAAATAAAATACAATAGCTATGTTAGTTACTTTTTATCAGAGCAATTGCTTTTATTATGTTTTCTAGGTAGATAATAAACTTGAGAAAATTTTTGCTTTATTAAATTTCAAGAAAAATTGTCTCATTAAATTTTAATTACTTAATTGTCTACTTTATTCGTATTATTTTATTAAACTACACCAATCATTTTATGAAATGAATCGGGAAATAAAATAATAAATTTAAACAATAGTACTTGAAGCTGATTATTTTCAATTCCTTTTTTATTATAAATTACTTCCACAAAATTCAACTTCCTAAACCTTTTTATTATAATTAATGTGACAAAATATATTTTATCTCACTGTGACGTTTTAAAAAATGAGACAGTAAATCACAGTTAGTACCATTTCAGAGAGAGAAAATAAAAAATCTGCGAAAGAAATAAATGCAATGCGAAGTAGAACTCTGTTTGTCTAGGAACATATTCAAATAATATTTTAGTGCATTAGAATTGAAAAGCGGAACAGATTATCTCAATGAATTTTCTTAGAAAAATCCTTACGTCCATTTTTTTGCCTTCTTTAAAAGTTATTTCTTTTATGGAGATTTAAAATAAACGAATCAATAATAATAAAAAAGAAGATGTTGTAGTTAATGTTCTATTTTTTGAGGATTTTCATTTACGCTTTTTATTTTATTTACAGACATTTTTTGCAAGTAAAAAACATTTGATAATATTAATTTTAAATACATTTTTTAAAAATTTGCCCAATTGTTAGCGCAGAATAATTTTTCTTTTGCAATTCGCCAAACGATAATTTGATATTATATTATGAAAAAAAAATTTTATATGTTTATTATATTATTTATTATATTTTGATATCTTATTTTTTTTTCAAAATTATTTTAATTAAAAAATAATTATTCAGAATCATTTTTCTTTTTGCAATTCACCAATTAATAATATGTTCATATTTTAAAAAATATTATTTTATATATGTTTATTAGATTTTATTATCTTATTTTTGTTTCAAAACTGCTTTTATTAATAGATAGTTATTCATAATAATTTTTTTATTTTTGCAATTCGCCGAACGATGTCTTTATATTTTAAAAAATAATATTATTTTATATATTAGATTTTATTAGTTATATTAGATAACTAAGATTAGAGTTAGATTTAGATTAGATTAGATTAGATTTAGATTTTTTTATTATTTAATTTTTGTTTCAAAACTATTTTTATTAATAAATGATTAGTAAGAAAAAGTTTTCTTTTGCAATTTGCCCAACGATAATTTGTTTATATTTTAAAAATGAATAAAATATATATTATAAAATATAAATTATTAATTTTTATTTATATGTATAATATTATTTTATATATGTTTAGTATATTATAGATTGTTTATTATACTTTATTATCTCATTTTCGTTTCAAAACAAGGTTTGTTAATAAACAATTATTTAGAATAATTTTTCTTTCTGCGATTTGCCAAACGATGATGTGTTTATATTTAAAAAAATATTATTATTTATATGTTTATATTTATGCATTGTTTTTTTATATTTTATTATCTTATTTTTGTTTCAAAAGTGTTGTTATTAATAAATAGTTATTTAGAATAATTTTTCTGCTTCCAATTCGACAAACGATAATGTGTTTATATTTTAAAAATAACATTATTTTATCTATGTTTATTATATTTTATTATATTTTTTTTTTTTCAAAACTATTTTTATTAATAGATAGTTATTCAGAATAATACTTCTGCTTGCAATTCGCCAAACGATAATGTGTTTATATTTTTAAAAAAATAATATTGTTTTATATATGTTTATTTTATATATCGTTTATTATATTTTATCTTATTTTTGTTTATTCAGAAAAAGTTTTCTTTTGCAATTTGCCAAACGATAATTTGCTTATATTTTAAAAAATAATATTATTTTATATATGTTTATTGTATTGTTTATTTTGAAATATAAATATTGTTTATTTTGTTTTATTATCTTATTTTTTGTTTATAACAATTTTTGTTTTTGCAATTCGTCAAAAGATAATGTGTTTATATTTTTAAAAATTATATTTTTTACATGTTTATTATATTTGTACATTGCTTATTGTATTCTATTATCTTATTTTTGTTTCAAAACTATTTTTATTAATTAATAGTTATTCAGAATTTTTCTTTTTGCAATTCATCAAACGATAATTTATATATACATTTTTGATAAACATTTTTTCAAATAAAATTTATCAAAACCAAAAAGGTTTTATTTTAAGCAAATAATCAAACACAAAATCATAATTGCTAGTTATATACAATATATATCTTATTCATTATTATTACTTTAAAAAAAAAAGTTAAATTTGAAAGATTGATATTATTCCTGAGGGGATAAAAACAACATTCTTTTCCTTTAGAAAAGACATCAGCAAATACTACAAAGACTCCAGTTTGCTTTGGAAATTTTCACTCTAATCCATCATCAATTTATTGCCGTTCTCTTGGGGAGGTTGAAGTCGCAATTGATATATAATGCCACCTAATGACAAAACGCGTTTTCTTTTGCTCCCCATTGGTAGCCAAACTGTGTCATTTCAGCGATTATATTCCCAACTAATCGCTGCAGTAGGAAAGCCACTGGAAGGCAGAATTAAAATCTCCATGCTGCATATATAAAGTCGCGGTGGCAGGAAAGCTGGAAGAAATAGCATATATAAATAAAGAAGGAAAAAAAAAGACGCAAAAGGGTTTAAAATGTCTTGCTAAGTCGATGTTATAGGGCCCCTTAATTTGGGCAATTATACTTTTACGGTAGTCAGGGGTCCGGTTTAATAACACGTCATAAATTATGCTGACGGCAATGTATTACGTCACGGTGTGGGTTTGAGTGAGGGGCGATGCTTTGTGAAATTTATGTATTTATAGGTCGGGTGTCTAGATAATTTGTACATTTATCGAGAAATATTTAACGTATTAAGATTGACAATATTTTGTTTCTATTATTCTAAAATAATTCTTTCTCCCTGTCAAAGTAACTTTCCTTTTTTTGAAAACAGTAAATTATAATTAAAGATATTTTTATATATAAATGTTACTACTACCACACCTCACCACACCACACCACATCACTGTGACTAGAGTTGAGTCTCCCCTTTACAGTTTGAGAATGATGTGAGTGAGAAGTGTAATAAATGTTTAAAATATATTTATAAATATAGCAAATTATTTGTAATCATTGAAAAAACATGGCATGATAGGTTCATAGAAGAGAAAAATTATCTTCTCCATTACAATTCGCGTTGTAAATTTTAAAATATATATATTTATATAGTACTCTTGATGCCATTAATGCCAGCACGAGTACTATATTTGCAAATAATACTGTAAGATTGTGCAGAGTGCAATAAGATTGCGAATAATTTTTCATGATAAATTTATAGTTTATAATAATTTGATTACCAAAACTAAATTGAAAAAGTAAAAGTAACTAATTTTTATTAAATAATAATATCTGTGTTTTTAATTTTTCTTATGAAACTAATAAATTTTTATATATAATAAAATTAGTTAAAAAAATTTTAATAAAATTATTTAGTGATAAATAAAAATTATCTCTTTAATTTATCGAGTTCACTTGCATATTGAAACTTACATACAGAAACAAAATACAGAGAAAAGTATAGAGAGAGTTAGTATTGTCTTATTGCTTTAATTGATTAAATTCGTACCGATTTTCAAAGAGCCCAGACCATAACTATTGGACCATTACCAATAATTTTTACTCTTTTTAAACAAATTTTTCCATCCTTGAAAAAATCTCTTATGGTTATCTCTCTTTCTCTGTTTCTATAATTAAGATTTAATTATAGAAATGTATTTTAAATTGTCTCATTTGAGATAGCTTTTTATTTAAAAAAAACAACTTAAAATTGTAATTTAATCTGTGTTTATTTTTCTGTATAAGAACTTTTACAAAATAACTGGGAAATATTTTAAAAACTTACTGTTTTTTATATTTTATGTGGCATTTTTTTCTATCATCAAAATCATTTTTTGGCATTTTTTTAAATATTTTATTTAGAGACAAAAATATCACAAATAATTTGCTTTAAAAATTGTATAAACATTTTTTTAGTGTTTTTGTTTTCTGATTTAAAATCCTCTCTGCCTGTTTCTATAACTTTATATGAAACTTAAAACAATACATAACATTTTATGCAAATATTTTTTTATGATATTTAGATGTTATATATTAGTATTGGATTTAACGTATGAGAAAATAATTTCAATAAATTTCAGTTTTAAAAATAAAAAAAAAGTGTTTCATATTTATTACGATGAATAATAATTTGTTTGAGAAATTATTTGAATCTTTCTTCATTTAAATTTGAACTGTAAGTTTATTACATTTGTTACATGCATACAACTACGTTTAGCTCAAGCAATGTTAGCTCATAACTAAAACACTAATAAACACAAATAATAATAATAAAACATTTTAAATAATCAAGATGAAAGATTCAAATAATTTCAAAGGGCAAATATGTTATAAATCAATTTTATTTAATTTTAATAAAAATTTTTATACATGCAAAGCAAACTGAAATGTAATTAAATTAATTAAAATGTAATTTTAATTGAAAATATAAAAAAAGGGTTTAATATTTATTACAGTAAATAGTAATTTTTCTTAGCAATTATTTGATTCTTTCTTTGCCTTTAAATTTGAATTGTAATTTTATTACTTTTGTTATACGATAATTTTATTACTTTGGTTATACGTTGATTTTATTACTTTTGTTATACGCATACAGCTAAAATTACTTCAAACAATGTTAGCTCATGACAAAAACACTAATGAATACAAAAAATAATTTTACAAAACCATTTTTATTATAATCCAGATGAAATATTTACATAACCTGAAAAGACAAATATTATGTTATAAATCAGTTTTATTTAATTTTAATAAAATTTTTTACGTATGCACAACAAATGTTAACTAAAATGTAATTTTAGTTGAAAATATAAAAAAAAATCATATTTATTATGATGAATTACAATTTTTTGAACAATTATTTGAATCTCTCTTTGCATTTAAAATTGAATTGTAATTTTATTGCTTTTGTTGTATGCATATAACTAAGTTTAGCTCGAGCAATGTTAGCTCATGACTAAAATATTCATAAATAATGTTAATAATAAAAACATTTTTAATAATCCTGATGAAAGATTTAAATAATCTCAAACTGCAAATATTTTGTTATAAATCGATTTTATTTAATTTTAATAAAATGTTTTACACAAAATTAAAAATAAATTTTAACAAAAATGTAATTTTAGATGCAAATATAATTTTAAAAAATCAATATAATTTACATGCATTAGTTTTCGTTTATTTTTATTATAATTTTTCGAATAATTTATTATCATTAATAATTAAATGTTTTTGATTAAGTGCAATTAGTTTTTCGAAATTTTTTTTTGTTCCTACCAAAAAAAATATTACATGGAATGAAATAGTTTTTTTATTAATAAAAAAAAATTCAAAAACAATTAATATAATCATGCGAAATGCAATTTTTTATTGAACAAAAGTAAAAAAAATGTAATTTCAAAACGTTTTATGGATGTTTTATTTTATAATTAAATAAGCAAAATTAATTAAATGTTACATAATATGCATTTTTAATAATTAAATAAACGAAACACAATCCAAATTTTTAGAATGAAATAAAAAAAAGGACAGTTTTAAATTAGCGAAAATTATAAGCATTTCAGAAATTCAATTATCAAGTGAATTAAACTGAAAGAAATAAGGCAGTCCTTTTATTTAAACTTTGAACTATTTTCTACAAAATACGAAATATTATTTTTGGTTTTAACAAAACTCATTCTTTTTTTTAATAAATAAATAAATAAATTGATTAATTAAACCTGATGTTTTCTAAAAATAACTGATTAAATTAATAATTCTATTCTATTACAGTAATAACTAACATTAATATCACCTGACAAATGTTTAATAAAAAAAAAAAAAAATAAACGAAAGAACCCCAAAATTTGAATTCATTTATTTATCAATTTATTTTCTTCTTTATTTATTCCTGGAAAACAAGTATATTAAAAGAAATAGGCTGAGTTTCTTTATTTAAACTTTGAACTTCTTTTCTACAAAATGCGAAATATTATTTTTGTTTTAAAAACTTACCATCCTAGCATTTTTCTTAATAAATAAATAAATTGATTAATTAAACATTGTACGATATTTTACAAGCGTAACTGATCAAATTAATAATTCTAACCTATTTCCGTAATAACTGACATTAATATCACTTTTCACACTGACAAATGTTTAGTAAAAATAAATAAACGAAAAAATATTAAGCGAATATAAACGAAAAATTTTAAGCATTTCAGAAATTCTACGAAAAAAAGTTTAGTCTCCCTATTTAAACTTTGAACTATTTTCTACAAAATGGGAAATATTATTTTTTTTTTAAAAAACAAACCACCCTTGAATTTTTATTAATAAATAACTAAATTGATTAATTAAACATTGTATGATATTTTTCAAACATAACTGATTAAATTAATAATTCTATCCTATTACAGTAATAACTAACATTAATATCACTTTTCACACTGACAAATGTTTAAAAAAATAAATAAATAAACGAAAGAACCCCAAAATTCGAATTCATTTATTTATCTATTTATTTTCTTCTTTATTTATTCCTGGAATGCAAGTATATTAAAAGAAATAAGCTGAGTTTCGTTATTTAAACTTTGAACTATTTTCTACAAAATGCGAAATATTATTTTTGTTTTAAAAACAAACCACCCAGAATTTTTCTTAATAAACAAGTAATATAAAAAAAAAATTTTTTGAAGTCTATTCCTACTTTTTTTTCACTATATTGCAGAAAGTCCTTTATAAATAATTTTCATTTAATTTCTTTTAAATTTCATCTGGTGCCATTTATTGGTTAATTAATTAATTAAATTTATTTAATGAAGTATTAACATCAAGTGTCATCCACTACAAGTTCAAAAAAAAATGTATTTGAACTTGAGTGGAGGAGTAAAAAGAATTTTATGAGCTATTGAAAATTTGAACAAGATATATATAGGGAGAGTGTGAGCTAATAGAAAGAATTGAATAAATAAATTGATTAATTAAACATTATATGATATTTTCCAAAGCGTAACTGATTAAATTTATAATTCTATCCTATTACAATAATAACTAACATTAATATCACTTTTCACACTGACAAATGTTTAATAATAAAAACAAATAAACCCGAAAGAACCCCAAAATTTGAATTCATTTATTTATCTATTTATTTACCACCATCCCTTTTTATTTATTCCTGGAATACAAGTAATAATTTTAAAATAAAATCATAATGATAAACATCAAAAAGTCGGCTTCTGTTCCGTCACTGGAAATTGCCACAATCAAAAACTTGCCGGGAATAGCATAACACGACTACATTAAAAAATATATTAAGCAAAAAAAGTTGACAGCAACGTGTTTTCAACCTCCCCTCTCCGAAAATAATGATAGACTCTTCCGTACCCTCTCGCCCAATGAAATAAGCACTATTAGAGCCATTTTAGGTTTCTCGCTTCCATAATTTTCGGCTATCATCGAATACTTTGGGGGGGGGGATAGAAAAGAGACAATTACTGGGAGACCGAAGAAACGTGAAGGATCACGGCGTAAGCCATGGCCGAGTACACCCCCCTCCCTTTTTTCCCCATTGTAAATTTGTTTTTCTTTTTTTTTATGTGTGTAATGTATTAGAAGCATTATACGATTTTTAAAATTAAAGTAGTAAAATACTATAGAATGATAGGTGAGTTAAGATTTAATTAAATTTTTAGGAGGGAAATATTTTTTAAATATCAAAATCGAATCATGATATTAGAATGTTAGAATCTAGAATATGTGAATATAGAATGTTCACGGTCTGTTTATTTATTTTTTGTAAAAAGTCTTTTTTTTATTGTTCATTATTTAGTATCAGTTTTGTTACTTTAAGATATGTAAAATTTGCAATTATGTATTTGATACATTAAACAAATCATGCATAGAATATGTTTTATATTCGTTGTATAATTTTCTGTTAAAACGTCTTTATTAAAATATATTTTGGAATTATAATTACAGTACATGTATGCATGAAATTTGAAATTAGTGATCTATTAAATGAAAATAATCTATCGATAATTAAAAAAAATTATAATTAATTTGTTTGCACATAATTTTAATTGTTATCGTAAAATTTGTTTTCACCAATTTAAAAAGACAGTATTTTAATAATTTCATGGTATTCGTATGTATAATTAATTTTGTATCCATATATATATAAATTGTATAGTTTACTATGCTAATACATTAAAATCAAATGACTGATTTAATTTTCTGTCACATAGAATTTAATTTCTTTTCGAAAATTTTGATCATAACATTTTCTTGCAAAACTTTCAGGTTGAATCTTAACTTTCTAGAATAACATAACGCTAAAAATGTTTTGTTTCGCTTTTTATGTTCCATTTTTAATCAATAGATACATCTATAAAATAAATATTATACGTTAAAATTATTTGAATTATTCTACAGTATACTTTGTTTATTATTTTCAAAATTTTTTTTGTAACCTTAGTCCTGTCTTAATTTGTTGGAGTCGCACACTGAATATATTTCAACTCTATGCTGACAAAAAATAAAATAAAATAAAAAATAAATAAATAAAAATAAAAAATAAAACTTATTAAGCAATATCTTTAAACAAAATCAAATATATTAATATGAAAAAAAAAATAAAAAATAAGCAGAGAAAAGTATGCATTATACTGAAATTTCTTTTTATTAAAAATTTAATGTGTATTTTTATTTGTACTGTCCGTTTTCGGATTTTTTAACCTCGCTTTCTTCTTATAGTAGCATCTATTGAAAACTTTATTAATCAGTTATGTGTTAACTGAGTCTTGTAGACATCAAAAGATGCGTCCCTAAGAAGTAGATTGATAGATTAATTGATATATGATTGATATACTTCTAAGAAGATAGATTGATTATGTTTTGTAAGTTAATGAAGATCAGAACATTTCTATGGAAATAAAATAAATAAATAAAAAAACACTGATTTCACAAAATAAAAAATATTTGTGGTTGACGTCTTCCGTATCCTGTCTTATAAAAAATAGTTATTTAAATTCTAGGAATTAAAAGTAATTATACTAATGCATATATATATATATACATATATATATATATAAATTATATGACAAAAAATATGTAAAAGCACGGGGAAATCAAAAAAATTACAAATGATTAATTATAAATAACTTTTAACAAAAAACAATAATTAGAAAAAGTTAAAAATTATAAAATTATAAATAAATTATAAAATAAACTTTTATAAATGAATTTTTTAAAATAACTAATAATTTTATTGCTATTATCAATCATTGCTTTAAATGAAATGGATGAAAAAAAAATGTACAAGAAATTTCTCAATCACACACACATAATAAATATATAAATAGTTTAAAGCTATTTATATTGTAATTTGAACTTTTACGAATAAATAATATATTATTTATTCGTAAAAGTTCAAATTACAATATAATTCACATTGGATATCAAATATGGATTCACATTGGATACCAAATATGTCATATTAAAGGCGTTGTGTATAATATAATACATGAATCAAACATTTTATGTATTCAAATTTTTAAAGCATAACTTTTATAAATGAATTTTTTAAATAACTTAAAATAATTTCATTGTTGTTTTCAATCATTACTTTAAAATAAAGAAACTAATATTTGTAGAAATAGCGAAGAAAGTCACGAATTTTAAATAAAGAAACGATAACTTGTAGAAAAAAAGGAAAAAAAGTCACGAATTTAAAATAAAGAAACGAAAACTTGTAAAAAAAAAAGGAAAAAATCATGAATTTTTTTTTTAAAAATCATTGAAAATTAGAAATGAATTACTTTATTAATATTTCTTGATATTAATATTTATATTCCATAAATTTAATTTAATTTTTTTTTCAATGAAGTCCTATGTTAAAAGTATAATATATTCAATTTAAAGCATAAATTCCAACCATAAAATAGTGTTATCACAATGCATTGTCATCCTAAAATGTTTTATGAATGAATCACTCATAATTAATGACTTTAAAAAACGTAATTTAAAATAAACAAGATTCTCTTGAGATTTATCTTTATTAAGAATAATTTTCTGAACTAAAAAAAAATGTCCTCTTCTGTATAAATACTGAAAGCTGCTATGATACCATTAATATTTTCTAAAGAGATTAAATAAATTCTAGACAGAAATAATTTATTAAAAAAACTTTCGTAAGCTCAAATTTTAAATCCTTTTTTTCAAAAATATCTTCCTAAATTGCATATTAAAATTTTCTGTCGAACTTAAAAAAAATTTCTTTTTGACTTAAAAACATGATAAATAAACTTATGTTTTGCCTTAAACTTAGCCTGCTTAATATTTTTAAAGTTAAGTATTTCTTTTAGCAAAATATTTAAAGGTTTTTTTTTATTATTTATTTTTTATATTGGATAAAAAAAAATTTTATAAAATAAAATGAGAATCATTGTTGGCATAACAATTGACTCGTTTATGTATTATCTTTCTACTTACCATTAAACAGAAAAAAAAAATTAAATTTATTGTTTGTAGAACAATGACGATAAAAAAATGCTGTAGAACATTTGATGTGGGCTTTAAAAAAATTAAATAAAATTCGAAGAAAGAATTTATGAAGTAAATAAATAAAATAAGTAATTTTATAAGAAAATATTCTTATTTAACATTTATTTGAATAAAATAAAGAACAAAACAGTTCTTTTTCATATCTTTTATCTTATTTTTTGAAATAAATTCAAATTATTTTTTACCATCATTGTCAATCGTTTGATAATAAATGTAATTTTATTGCTTATTTTGAAATATCAAACAAAACAATTCTCTTGTATCTTTAATTTAAATGTGTTTTTTTTATACGAATCACACTTTCGCCTGTTTAATTTTTGAAAACAATTTTCTGTCTTTGAATTATTATTTTTTGTTTTTGTTTGGTAAAGTGTTTTCTTTACATTCTTTTTTAAATAAATGATCATTATAATTTGAAATTAGCCGACCAACAGTCACGTTCGCTTGTATTTTTCTTTTCTTTTCTTTTATTTTGTTGAAAAGATGAACGTTTAATGTCAGTGGTTTTTCTCTCAAGATTTGTCAGATTTAAAAAATTTAAACTGTGAGTTTTGGAACTTACTTTTTTTTTTTTAAAGTGATAAGTTGTTTTCTGTTGTTGAGTCTTTCTATCTGACTTTTGAAGTTTTTTGTCTGATGTTTATCGTTGTTTTTCCATTAAATTTATTCAACGGCATATAAAGTTATTCAACTGTCATGGGATAAATGCTTAAATTTAAGGCTTACTGAAACATACACTTTACTTATGGTTGGAAGTTACGTGTTGTGGCACGAATGCAAAAAGATGCATAAAAAGTTAAACATTGTTTACATACAACATCATTGCAAAGTGCTTCTTTGATTCAATGTGTACAATAAATGTTCAAAATTACGGCCACCCATAGTAATACATACATAACTTTTATAAATGAATTTTTAAAATAACTTAACATAATTTTATTGTTGTTATCAATGATTCCTTTAAAATAAATAAACGAATACTTGTAGAAATAGTGAAGAAAATCAAGAATTTAAAATAAAGAAACGAAAAATTGTAAAACAAAGGAAAAAACTCACGAATTTAAAATAAAGAAACGAAAATTTGTAGAAAAAAGGAAAAAAGTCCGAATTTGAAAAAACGAAAACGTAGAAAAACTCTTTGAAAATTACCAATGAATTATTTTATTAATATTTCTTGATATTAATGTCTATATTTCATATTTTTTCAATAAATTCCTATGTTAAAAGTATAATACATTCAATTTAAAGCATAAATTCCAACCATAAAATAGCTTTACCACAATGCATTGTCATCCTAAAATGTTTTATGAATGAATCACCCATAATTAATGACATAAAAAAACGTAATTTAAAATAAACAAGATTCTTTTGAGATTTATCTTTATTAAGAATAATTTTCTGAATTAAAAAGAAAATGTCCCATTCTGTGTAAATACTGAAAGATGCCATGATGCCATTAATATTTTCTAAAGAGATTAAATAAATTTTAGACGGAAATAATTTATTAAAAAAACTTTCGTAAGCTCAAATTTTAAATCCTTTTCTTCAATAATATCTTCCTAAATTGAATATTAAAATTTTCTGTCAAACTTAAAAAATTCCTTTTTAGACTGTTAAAAACATGATAAATAAAATTATGTTTTGCTTGAAACTTAGCCTGCTTAATATTTTTAAAGTTAAGTATTTTCTTTTAGCAAAATATTTAAAAGTTTCTTTTTATTATTTATTTTTTTTATATCGGATAAAAAAAAATTTAAATAAAATAAAATGAGAATCATTGTGAACATAACAATTGACTCTTTTATGTATTATCTTTCTACTTACCATTAAACAGAAAAAAAAAATTAAATTTATTGTTTGTAAAACAATGACGATAAAAAAATGGTTTAGAATATTTGATGTGGGCTTTAAAAAAATTAAATAAAATTCAAAGAAAGAATTTATAAAATAATAAATAAAATAATTAATTTTATAAAAAAAATATTCTTATTTAACATTTATCGAATAAATTAAAGAACAAAATCATTCTTTTTCATATCTTTATCTTATTTTTTGAAATGAATTCAAATGGTTTTTACCCTCATTGTCAATCGGTTGATAATAAATGTAATTTTATTGCTTATTTTGAAGTATCAAACAAAACTATTTTCTTGTATCTTTAATTTAAATGGTTTTTTTAAATAGAAATCACACTTTCCCCTGTTTAATTTTTGAAAACAATTTTCTGTCTTTGCATTTTTTGTTTTTGTTTGTTAAAGTATTTTCTTTACATTCTTTTTTAAATAAATGATCATTATAATTTGAAGTTAGCCGACCAACAGTCACGTTCGTTTGTATTTTTCTTTTCTTTTTAATTTTGTTGAAGATGAACGTTTAATGTCAGTGGGTTTTCTCTCAAGATTTGACAGATTTAAGAAATTTAAACTCATAGTTTTTCAACTTATTTTTCGAATACTTTTTTAAAAATAAAGTGATAAGTTGTTTTCTGTTGCTGTATCTTTCTATCAGACTTTTGAAGCTTTATTTACCTGATGTTTATCGTTGTTTTTCCATTAAATTTATTCAACGGCATATAAAGTGATTCAAGTGTCATAGGATAAACTCTTAAGTTTACAGGTTACTAAAACTTACATTTTTTTTGTATGATTGGAAGTAACACATTATGGCACGAATGCAAAAAGAGACATAAAAATAAAACATTGTTTATTTACAACATCAGTGCAAAATGCTTCTTTGATTCAATGTATATAATAAATGCTCAAAATTACGGCCACCTATAGTAATACATCCATGCAAAGTGCTTCTTTGATTCAATGTGCACAATAAATGCTCACAATTACGGCCACCCGTTGTAGTACATACATGCAAAGTGTTTCTTTGATTCAATGTGTACAATAAATGTTCAAAATTATGGCCACCCATAGTAGCACATGCATGCAAAGTGCTTTTTTTATTCAATGTGTACAATAAATGCTCAAAATTGTGACCATACTACAGAGATACATGCTTCCTAGTATTGAGTGATTGGCAAACAATTTCAAAGATTTTTTTCCGGCATTTTGCACAAGCTTGCAGCCACGATGGATAGTCAAGCAGCGAGGTCCTCAACTGAATCAACTAGAATCTCGTAAATTAAAATAAAGTTGCAAACACATAGAAAACATAAAAGAGAATCCGCATCGTGGTCGAGGACATGAAACTTGTCACGTCACGTGACGTTGGGGCATTGCGTTTGGCAGTTGGGAGAAATTCGTTTGAAAGTGTGTTCGTACCTCAATGCGTCATTTCCAACCATGCATTCCTGTACAAAACAATGTATTCTTCAGTAAGTTATACCATTCTTTTAAATTTGTCACATGACCATTGAATCATCCTGTATATGTAGTAGATTCATCTTTAATCAGCATGTGGAACTTGTTAAATTGCACCTACATTCTATCATCGATAATTTGAAACAGTCACCTTAAGAGTAGAATCTGGGGTTGACTTCTCACCAACCGGAGGACCTTACTCCCCATCACCCAGTACGATCTATGGAATTAGGATGATTTAGTCGTCTAGACAAGGTTCTAAGTATTATAGCACAAAATATTTATCAGTGCATGCATATATTTATATATACTGATACGACAGAATCTTATTTCAAATGTTAATGATAATACACCCTTACTGTCAATGCAATAAAAGAAGAGAGGAAAATATGTCTTAATGAAGGAAATTTCAGGTATTAAAGGAAATTCAGAATCTTCAACTGGGCATCTGATACTGTCTTACTCATTCCCAATTCTGCTCATTTTTTAAATGAACGACTGTAGCACTTGTCACCAACGGAAAGTACCCATGTCATTTTGCGCAATGCTATTAAGTCGCGCTTGTGAGGAAACTGGAAGATTAAACCTGGATTTATGCAGATTAAATTCTCTATATTTTTTTGTTATAACATGGTCATGAAAATAAGCGATTGAAATTGAACTACAAAAAAGATGACTCAATTTGGTTTCATTTCTCTGTTCATCTTTCAATGTGTTAAAATATAACTTTTACATTAAATCGTTAAGTTAATATGTCAAATCTAAAAGAATTTTTATTTAAATAGAAAAGAAGCTTGTAGGCTTTTTGTTTATATTTTAATTTTGTATTATAAAGTATACACTTAAGTAACAAAAGTCATGGGATACCTCTTAATATCGTGTCGGCCCTCCTTTCGCCCGGCGAAGTGCAGCAACTCGACGTGGCATGGACTCAACAAGTCGTTGGAAGTCTTCTGCAGGAATATTGAGCCATAATGTCTCGATAGACGTCCATAATTGTGAAAACGTTGATGGTGCAGAATTTTGGGCACGAACAGACCTCTCGATAATGTCCCATAAATGCTCGATGGGATTCATGTCGGGCGATCTAGGTGGCCAGATCATTCGTTGGAATTGTCCAGAATGTTCTTCAAACCAATCGCGAACAGTTGTGGCCCGGTGACATGGCGCATTGTCATCCATAAAAATCCCATCGTTGTTTGGGTACATGAAGTCCATGAATGGCTGCAAGTGATCTCCAAGTAGCTAAACATAAGCATTTCCAGTCAATGTTCGGTCCAGTCGCACCAGAGGACCAAGACCATGCCATGAAAAAACAGCCCACACCATTACGGAGCCACCACCAGCTTGAACAGTGCCTTGCTGACAGTTTGGGTCCATGGCTTCGTGGGGTCTGCGCCACACTCGAACCATACCATCAGCTCTTACCAACTGAAATCGTGACTCATCGGACCAGGCCACGGTTTTCCATTCATCTAGGGACCAACCGATATGCTCACGTGCCCACGAGATTCGCTGCAAGCGATGTCGTTCTGTCAGTAAAGACACTCGAGTCGGTCTTCTGCTGGAATAGCCCAAGAAAGCCAAATTTCTCCGCACAGTTCTAACAGACAAGTCCCTTGTACGTCCCACATTGATTTCTGCGGTTATTTGACGCAGTGTTGCTTGTCTGTTAGAATTTACGTCTCTTTGCTGACGTCGCCGGTCTAGGTCGTTAAGTGCAGGCGGTCGACCACTGCGCTGTCCATGGTGCGATATTATGCCTGAAATTTCATACTCTCGGCACACTCTTGACACAGTGGATCTGGGAAATTTGAATTCCCTAACGATTTCCGAAATGGCATGACCCGTGTGTCTAGTTCCAACTAACATTCCGCGTTCAAAGTCTGTTAATTCCCGTCGTGCGGTCATCATCACGTCAAAACCTCTTCACATGAATAACTTGAACAGAAATGAAAGCTCTGCGAAAGCACTGCGCATTTATACCTGTTCTACGCGATGCTACTGCCATCTGAAAATTTGCATATTGCTGTCCCATGACTTTTGTCACTTCAGTGTATTATGTCTATATAGTTATTTAAAAAAATTGGAATTTTTAAATATAACAAATATCAAATACTTAAATTATCACTTTTATCATCAATTTGCCTACACTTTAAAAAGCACTTTTTAGTAAATTTTGTGTTTTCCCTGTTATTTTTCTTTCCTTTATCTAACACCATTTGTTGCCCAGTGGTATTTTGAGTTAACTCACAAAAGAATGTAGATGTTATTCAGCTGATAATGTGTGCTGTGTTCACAATAGTAGACGCGATTGACATTACATACTGTATGGTGTCGATACAGAAAGTTCTGTCCATTGGCATTGAAAAACGAGTAGACTTGATGACGTTAGGGTTAAAGACAGTCCATCTTGACAATCTGATTGGTCGGAGGCTTGCTGGTTTTTTCCAATAACAATGCAATTATAGAACAGTTTCAATCCTTTTTTCCCTTAAAGACATTGCTTTTACCTTTCCTACACTACATGAAGTCGATACAGAAAGTAATGTCCATCATCATTGAAAAAGCGAGTAGACTTGATGACGTTAGTGCTGAAGACAGTGCGCCTCGACATTCTAATTGGTCAGATGTTTGTGGGTTTTTTCAATAATAATTCAATGCCTTTCTTAAACTATATGACGTCGAAACACAAAGTAATGTTCATCCTCATCATCCATAATCTTAAATCACATGCAATGGTAAAAATGTTTAACATGTGTAAAACTAATACAAAACCACAAATGTAAAATACTTATTTTTTTTAGATACGATATAGTTTTAGATTATCCATATCAATGTTAAACTCATGAATAAATATTATACTATAGTCTAAAAAATCTTTGGATACGATAAAATAAAACCGATATATCTTCAGTTTAGATGGAAGCTTATGAACATTTCTGTACATAAACTATGTTTATTTATCTAAGAAAAATATTTATTATTTATTTAGAGATAAACATAAAAAAATTTATTTCAAAACTTACCTCATTCAAATCTATGAACCACCCACTCATTTTTTAAGATAGCAAGTAAACATTGGAAATCCAAATAGAACCCCCAACATATTGGAAAATGAAACAAAAAAATGGTCGAGAAATAAAACAGAAAGTAAAGTAGCGTTTCTCATATGAAAAAAAAAAATCTTTGTTGCCCAAAATTTCCACCCCAAACTTTCGAATTCAGCAGCAGCCTGACAATGAAAAGCCAGATGTGGTCTCTGTATGATATTACAATAACTGTGAGTTTAACTGGCGACATTTCAAAGCAAAAGCTTTGGGTATCAGTTGAAATTTTCGCAGCACATTAAATCTTCATGGGAGAGAAAATTTCAGGCATTCGATATCAGAATTGTGGAAGAAAGAGTCTAAGTAAGAAAAAGAAGACAAGAAGAACCAAAAAGAAAAAAAAGAAAATATATATATTTTTTTTTTTTTGGTGTGGAAGTTTTCTTTGTTGGCGTTTGTTTTGTGTTAGTGGACGATGGCAGGGGGTGACAGCGATCTTTTCTTCGCTTTGCTGATGCTGAAAATATATTTGTTGTCGACACAGCTGAATTTTTCTTTTCTTTTTTTTCAAAAAAAAAATATTTCTTTCTTGGGAAAAAAAACTGCCGCACCAACAATTTCGCTTAAGGTTGAATTTTTCCCGGAAATGTTTGCTTTGGTATAAGAAACGGGGGTGGAAGTCTGTGACTTTCAAATGTGGTGACATATATTTTTTTTTTCAAATTTTGGTCTATTTCTTGTGTATAGTCAACAGCGAAAATTTAGGGAAATTTATTACTGTTTTCATGCATTTGCTATTTGTCTCTACAAAAAATATTGCATAATTTTTCAAAAAATTATTGATGTACTTCATTTTTGTTTGAAATAATAGGATTTAGAATTATGCAATACTAAGAGCAATATTCAAATAATATTTAATATATAAAATATATAAAAAATATATATAAAAAATATTAAAAATTTATAAAAAAATATATATTAATAACAAAACATATTTTCTATTGCTTTAATTCGATTGCTTATTTTTGTTTTTTTGCACTATTACTAAAATATTTCAATTGCTTTAATTCTATTGTTTATTTTTGTTACTTTGCTTTAATAACAAAAATAATACTTCTACAATAAATTGAAGTATTGTTTTATTAATATTTATGGAGCAGCTGATTCAATAAGTAGAATATTCAAATGTTTGCTTTAATAACAAAAATATTTTCTATTGCTTTAATTTGATTGCTCATTTTATTATTTCGCTTCAATAACAAATAATACTTCTGTAATAAATTTAAGTATTATTTTATTAATAACAGTCATTGATTTCTGGAACAGCTGATTCAATAAGTGGAATATTCAAATATTTGCGTTAATAACAAAAATATTTTCTATAATATATAAAAGTATTATTTTATTACATTAATGGAAATAAACAAAATTTCATTAAATTGTTTAAATATTTAACTGAAATAAAATTGCATTATTATACTATTAAAATTGTTTAATTTTATTTATTTTAATAATAATTTAAATTATAAATGATGTCGTAAATCTTAAAAAAATTAACCAAGATCTTATTTATTTTTACATTAGATTTTAATAGTAGTCATTGATTTATGGAACAGCTGATTCAATAAGAGCAATATTTAAATATTTTATTAGCCCTTACTTATTACTTATTTTATTATTACTTTATTACTTATTTTTGTAAATATATTTTAACAGCAAAAATAATACTTCTATAATAAATGGAAGTATTATTTTTTGACAGTAATAAAAATAAATAAAATTTCATCACATTGTTTAAATTTTTAACTGAAAGAAAAGTACAGTATTATACAATTAAAATTGTTTAATTTTATTTACTTTAATAATTAAATTATAAATGATATCGTAAAATTAAAATAAATTTTTTTATTTTCATATTTGACTTTAATAACAGTCCTTGACTTATGGAAGAGCTAATTCAATGAGAACAATATTTAAATATTTTGCTTTAATAACAAAAATATTTTCTATAATAAATAAAAGTATTATTTTATAAAATTTAAATAAAATTTCATCAAATTGTTTACATTTTTAGCAGAAAGAAAATTGCATACTATTAAAATTGTTTATTTTAATAATAATTTAAATTATAAAGCCTATCGTAAAATTAAAAGAGGCCTTATTTATTTTCACATTTGACTTTAACTATACTCATTTATTCATGGAACAGCTAATATTTCTGAGAGTTTCATTCAGATAATTGCATTCTAAACATACCATTATCCAATTATAGTCATTATAGATAGTTATTTACAATATCGTAAAACAATAATTATACAGAACACAGCAAATATTTTATTCTATAATTAAATATGAAATGTGTATATAAATTTCTGAACTTTTTAAAAAAATGTTTAAAGTAGAGTAAAAGTTCATTACATAAAAAATATTTTATTTTTGAGAAAATAAATTAGCGAAGAATTTAGTTCATGTCTTCAATTTTCGAGAAATTAATGCTGCTTTGCAATGTGTTAAAGGTGATATATGTGTACTTCATAGTAAGCAGTGGTTTTTCTTGAAATTTCCTGAAAATTCCAAGGTAACTTAGAATGGAAAAAAAGGAATGCAATTTAGAAACACGTAAATGTTTTTAATTTGTTGTTTTCAGAGATTTCTTAAATATTAAAATAATATAATAAATTAAAACAATAAATGATTAAATAATGAATATAATATTAAAAGCAATGAGAATTTGCGAAACATTCATAAATATTATTATCACATTATTAAAAAATTATTATAATTAGTACAAAATTATTCTTATAATTAATAAGTGTTATTAATACAAAATCCCCTAATAACTAATACTTTAACATATTTTTTATCATATTACATTTATGATTCTGAATTTTAAGCATGATAAGATGCTTCATAAATTTCATTAAAATAATTGAATATAATGAAAATAATATTAGAAAAAAAAATTAATCAATAAAATAATTAGTAAGTTAAATATAAATTAATAAAATAATAAATAATAAATTAATTAAATTTTAAGTAATTAAAGACTACATCAAATGTTTTATGAAAATATTTTTTTTTTAAATTGATCTAATACTCTTAAATATTTAAAAATGCATGAGGTCTTCTTGGATAATTTAAATATTTTGGTAGACATTCGAATAATATTTTCATTTATAAACTTTCTAAAATCAATAATAAAATTATAAATGCAATGAATCGAATAAAATGAATGGAAAAGAATTTAAGCAATAACAAATAAAATAATATTAAAAAACAAAAGCATTGTTAGCTGCTAGTCTAATTTTAAAAATATCACGAAAACACTTCAAGAACAGGAATTGTATTGTATTATTACAATTGCTTGTTTACAACAAGGTGCGAAGAAATTAAATTTTCTCAGTACTAGACAATTACAAGAAAAAAATAATTAAAATAAATAAACAGAATGCAAAAGTTCTACAGTTTCGAAGTATCATCTCCTCCTTTAATTTCAAATAACAGACACTGACATGAAAACGCATCACACCCAACAAAAATTATATTACTACCACTCTCTGTTTAAGAGATATCGAAATTTAATTTCCACGATATTATCTTCTTATTCCGATACTCACAAATACAAATTTTTCTCTCGCAGATCAGCAATTATTCAGTGTTAGTTGGCTGGTGCTTTCTGTTCGCGAGTCAATTTTCACGCCTTTAAAATTTAATTCTAATCTTCTCTTCTTCTGAATCTTCTACTACATTCAAAGTGCTCTGTTGGAGAAGATTGAGATTCGCTTTTTTCTTCTTTCACTGTAATGTCATATTGAATTACCTTGGAGAAGATTTTCTGTTGGGTTCGTTGATTAAAATTTTATGTACCCTCCTCATGATGCACCGGACAAGAAAATGATATCAAACAAACAACAATATTTATATCATTTTCCATTAAATAAAAATGGGAGACAGTGGAGTATTTCTATTAAAGTCAGCTGGCTAGAATGACATTTCTGAATTATAATAATTTTTTTAATCTAATTTCAGGAATGACAATACGTCAATTACAGTGATGTTAAATATTTTTTAAAAAAAATTTTAATTTCAAATTTAATTTTGATGCTACGCGAATTTTTTTTTGCTTACAAATTTAAATAAAATAATTAAATAACTAAATTTTAAGTAATAAACATAAACATACCTTAAATTTCTTCTGCCACTAGTTCTTTTTAAATTAAAAAATTAATTTAATATTCTAATAGTTTAAAAATGCATATCTGTTTGAATAATTTAAACATTTCAGTAGACATTCGAATAATGTTTTCATTTATAAACATTGTAAAATCAATATTTAAAATTATAAATGCATTGAATCGTATAAAATGAAAGAGGAAGAATTTAAGCAATGACAAATAAAATAATATTGAAAACAAAATCATTCCAATCTTAAAATTGTTACCTGCTAGTCTAATTTTAAAAACATCACAAAAACACTTCGAGAAACAAGAGAAATTTATTAGGAATTATATTGTATTATTATAATTGCATGTTTAAGACAAGATGCGAAGAAATTCAATTTTCTCAGTACTAGACAATTACAAGAAAAAATACTTAAAGTAAATAAACAAAACGCAAAAGTTCTATAGTTTCGAAGTATCAGTTCGTCCTTTAATTTCAAACAGACACTGACATGAAAACGCATCACACCAAACTAAAATTATATTACTACCACTCTCTGTTTAAAAGATATCGAAATTTAATTCCCACGATATTATCTTCTTATTCTGATACTACAAATACAAATTTTTCTCTCGCAGATCAGCAATTATTCAGTGTTAGTTGGCCGGTGCTTTCTGTTCGCGAGTCAATTTTCACGGCTTCAAAATTTAATTCTAATCTTCGCTTCTTCTGAATCTTCTACTACATCCAAGTGCTCCGTTGGAAGAAGATTGAGATTCGCTTTTTTCTTTTTTCACTGTAATGTCATATTGAATTATCTTGGAGAAGATTTTCTGTTGGGTTCGTTGATTAAAATTTTATGTACTCTCCTCATGATGCACCGGACAAGAAAATGATATCATACAAACAAAAATATTTATATCTTTTTCCATTAAATAAAAATGGGAGAACAGTGGAGTATTTTTATTAAAGCCAGCTGGCTCAAATTGCATTTCTAAATTATAATTATTTTTTTAAAATTCAATTTCACAAATAACAATGCGTTAATTACAGTGGTGTTAAATATTTTAATGAAATTTAAATTTCAAATTTATTTTTGATGCTACTGGAATTTTTTTGATTACAAATTTAAATAAAATAAGTAAATAACTAAATTTTAAGTTAAACTAAAAAACATACACATGCCTTAAATGTCATATACCACTAGTTAAAAAATTGATTTAGTACTTTTAAAAACTTAAAAATTCATAAGATTTGTTTGAATAATTTAAACATTTTAGTAGACAAGTGAAAATTTTTTTTCATCTACATGCTTTGTAAAATTAATATTTAAAATTATAAATGCATTGAATCGAATAAAATGAATGGAAAAGAATTTCAGCAATAAAAAATAAAATAATATTAAAATCAAAAGCATTCCAACCTTAAAATTGTTAGCTGCTAGTCTAATTTTAAAAATATCACGAAAACACTTCGAGAAACAAGAGAATTGTATTAGTAAATATATTGTATTATTACAATTGCATGTTTAAAACAAAGGAAGAATTTGTAAATTTCTTATTAAAAATTACATTTGCATGTTTACAAAAAAGCAAACCTTGAAAATGTTAGCTGAGTCTAATTTAAAAACATCCCGAAAACACTTCAATTTTCTCAGTATATTAGGATTTGTATTCTATTATTACAATTGCATGTTTACAACAAGGTGCGGAGAAATTCAATTTTCTCAGTACTAAACTATTACAAGAAAAAATACTTAAAGTAAATAAGCAAAATGCAAAAGTTATATAATTTCGAATTATCAGTTCCTCCTTTAATTTCAAACAGACACTGACATGAAAACCCATCTCACCGAACAAAAATTATATTACTACCGCTCTCTGTTTAAAAGATATCGAAATTTAATTTCCACGATATTATCTTCTTATTCTGATACTCAAAAATACAAATTTTTCTCTCCCAGATCAGCAATTATTCAGTGTTAGTTGGCTGGTGCTTTCTGTTCGCGAGTCAATTTTCACGCCTTCAAAATTTAATTCTATTCTTCTCTTCTGAATCTTCTACTACATCAGAGTGCTCTGTTGGAGAAGATTGAGATTCGCTTTTTTCTTTTTTCACTGTAATGTCATATTGAATTATCTCGGAGAAGATTTTCTGTTGGGTTCGTTGATTAAAATTTTATGTACCCTCCTCATGATGCACCGGACAAGAAAATGATATCAAACAAACAACAATATTTATATATTTTTCCATTAAATAAAAATGGGAGACAGTGGAGTATTTCTATTAAAGTCAGCTGGCTAGAATTACATTTCTGAATTATAATAATTTTTTTAATCTAATTTCAGGAGTGACAATATGTCAATTACAGTGATGTTAAATATTTTTTTAAAAAAAATTTAAATTTCAAATTTAATTTTGATGCTACGCGAATTTTTTTTTGCTTACAAATTTAAATAAAATAATTAAATAACTAAATTTTAAGTAATAAACATAAACATACCTTAAATTTCTTCTGCCACTAGTTCTTTTTAAATTGAAAAATTATTTTAATATTCTAATACTTTAAAAATGCATATCTGTTTGAATAATTTAAACATTTCAGTAGACATTCGAATAATGTTTTCATTTATAACCTTTGTAAAATCAATATTTAAAATTATAAATGCATTGAATCGTATAAAATGAAAGAGGAAGAATTTAAGCAATGACAAATAAAATAATATTGAAAACAAAATCATTCCAATCTTAAAATTGTTACCTGCTAGTCTAATTTTAAAAACATCACAAAAACACTTCGAGAAACAAGAGAAATTTATTAGGTATTATATTGTATTATTACAATTGCATGTTTAAAACAAGATGCGAAGAAATTCAATTTTCTCAGTACTAGACAATTACAAGAAAAAATACTTAAAGTAAATAAACAAAACGCAAAAGTTCTATAGTTTCGAAATATCAGTTCTTCCTTTAATTTCAAACAGACACTAACATGAAAACGCATCACACCAAACTAAAATTATATTACTACCACTCTCTGTTTAAAAGATATCGAAATTTAATTTCCACGATATTATCTTCTTATTCTGTTACTAGAAATATAAATTTTTCTGGCGCAGTTCGGCAATTATTCAGTGTTAGTTGGCCGATGCTTTCTGTTCGCGAGTCAATTTTCACGACTTCAAAATTTAATTCTAATCTTCTCTTCTTCCGAATCTTCTACTACATCAAAGTACTGTGTTGGAGAAGATTGAGATTCACTTTTTTCTTTTTTCACTGTAATGTCATATTGAATTATCTTGGAGAAGATTTTCTGTTGGGTTCGTTGATTAAAATTTTATGTACCCTCCTCATGATGCACCGGACAAGAAAATGATATCAAACAAACAAAAATATTTATATCTTTTTCCATTAAATAAAAATGGGAGACAGTGGAGTATTTCTATTAAAGTCAGCTGGTTCAAATTGCATTTCTAAATTATAATTTTTTAAATTCAATTTCACGAATAACAATGCGTCAATTACAGTGATGTTAAATATTTTAATGAAATTTAAATTTCAAATTTTTTTTTTCATGCTACTGGAATTTTTTTGGATTACAAATTTAAATGAAATAATTAAATAACTAAACACTAGTTCTTTTTAAGTTAAAAAATTGAGTTACTACTCTTAAAAATTTAACAATCCATAAGATCTGCTTGGATAATTTAAACATTTTAGTAAATATTTGAATAATATTTTCACTTATAAACTTTGTAAAATCAATATTTAAAATTATAAATGCATGTTTATTATGAATTAATTATTAATTATAATTATAAATATTAATTTATTATATTTTATTATTAATTATAAAGAATGTATAATTGATAATTGGATAATAATTGGATATATATATTATTGGATAATTTAAACATTTCAGTTGACATTTGCATACTAATTCCATCTATACACTATGTAAAATCAATACTTAAAATTATAAATGCATTGAATCGTATAAAATGAAAGGTGAAGAATCGAACCAATAACAAATAAAATAACATTATAAACAAAAGTATTCCAACCTTAAAACTGCTATCACGAAAAGCTCTTCAAGAATCAAGAGAATTGTATTAGTATATTAGGAATTGTATTGCATTATAACAATTGCATGTTTACAACAGAGTGCGAAGAAATTCAATTTTCTCAGTACTAAACAATTACAAGAAAAAGTACTTAAAGTAAATAAACAAAACGCAAAAGTTCTATAGTTTCGAAGTATCGGTCCCTCCTTTAATTTCAAACAGAAACTGACATGAAAACGCATTACACCAAACAAAAATTATATTACTACCACTCTCTGTTTAAAAGATATCGAAATTTAATTTCCACGATATTATCTTCTTATTCTGATACTACAAACACAAATTTTTCTGGCGCAGTTCAGCAATTATTCAGTGTTAGTTGGCCGGTGCTTTTTGTTCGCGATTTTCACGGCTTCAAAATTTAATTCTAATCTTCTCTTCTTCTGAATCTTCTACTAAATCAAAGTGCTCTGCTGGAAGAAGATTGAGATTCGCTTTTTTCTTTTTTCACAATAATGTCATATTGAATTATCTCGGAGAAGATTTTCTGTTGGGTTCGTTGATTAAAATTTTATGTCCCCTCCTCATGATGCACCGGACAAGAAAAGGATATCAAACAAACAAAAATATTTATATCTTTTTCCATTAAATAAAAATGGGAGAACAGTGGAGTATTTTTATTAAAGCCAGCTGGCTAGAATTGCATTTCTGGATTATAATAATTTTATTTAAATCCAATTTCAGGAATAACAATACGTCAATTACGTTGATGTTATATATTTTTTTTAAGAAATTTAAATTTCAAACTTATTTTTGATGCTACTGATAATTCTTTTTAATTTAAAATTTTCCATTAAAAACACGTAAGTACAACACATAAGTGTAAAAATTAATAACGCGTAAGTGTACGTAAAAACACGTAAGTGTTTTAAAATTAATTCTGGCTATTTCTTTCAATAATTTACTGTCTTTCAATATAGTGATTCGATTACGAAAGAGATTTATAAAACTTTAATGTTTAATATTGCTTCATAAAAAACAAATATTATTTATTCTCCACAATAACAGCTTCTAATTCCTAGTAGACAAAGGAAAGAATTGTCAGCCTAAAGATTTATCTCAGCTAAACACTGCTTTTTTAGTTCTACATATTTCCTTCTTTACAGGTTTCAAACTCAGCTTCCACAGTTGGAAAAACCCAACGTGTTATTCAATGTTTAAAGTTTAACAATATATTAATCAAAAGTTTATAAGATTAACAATATAATAATTATTGGATTGAATCATTATTATAATGCTTTTCTTTACACAATAAACTCATAAAGGTTTATTTTTGGATTCATTTGCAATAATATTTTTCTTACTTTGTTTTTCTATAATATAATTTTCTTTTCTTTTAAAATTTTGTGCTATTTTACTATATATTCTTTAATGTTTATTTAATTATGTTGAGCAAATACCATCACTATTTATTAGTTTCTTTTCTACTCTTTTCTGCTTTCTAGATGCTATAATAGAAATTTTCACTGTGATTGTTTTGATTTTAATTTAAAAAATTTTTTTTAAATAATATAATTATTATTTAACTAAACATAACACTCGATTTTCATAGTTAATTTTTTTTAGATAAAAATAATTCCTCTATAAGAAAAACAAGAAATGAGGTTATAATAATATAATGTGACATCTGATCTCTGTTTCACGATTGTTTATTATTTAATGTTTATTTATTTATGCTGAACAATTACCATCACTATTTAAAAAAATTATTTAATATTTTTATTCTATTTCTATTTCTATTTTTTTTTTCTATTTTTTTTCTATTTATTTTTTTTTAATTCCTTTATTTAAAACAAATATAACTTTTTAAAAAATTACTATAATAAAAATTTTCTCGATCATTATTCTGGCTTTAATTAAAAAAGCTTTTTAACTAATATAATTATTATTAGACTAAACATAACATTCGATATTTATAATTATTTTTTAAATAAAAATTTCTCTGCAATAACAACGAGAAATGAGGTTATAATAACATAATGCAAAATCCGATCCCGGTTTCACGACTGTTTATTTATCTTTTATGACATTTTGTGGTTTGATATCCAGTGTCAGCAGATGTTTTGTCATGCTTATTAGCGATTCCATTCCACCTGGGAGGTTGAAAACGACTGTGGTAAAAAAAAAAACATCCATTTGTCTTTGGTATTAAATTAACATATAACAAACCTCGAATTTACCATGATGGGCAACAGAAAAAAAAAAGAACATGTCTGCCACTCTTCGTTCAATTCTCTTTTTTCACGCATGGTGAGACACTGTAATTTTCTTTGAAAAGCAACCACCCCTTCTAATAATTCTTTTCCTTCTTCAATACATTCTTTGTGCCACTACCTCGCCGATAGTCTTTAACATCATGCTTTTTCTACCATCCTTTTTGTAACGTGCTATGTCTTCTCCTGCATAATCTGACTAAAGATGTAATTAGAATAAAGAAAAACCTGCAACGAAATTTATTTTTGGGCTACCGAAATAACCACTTTTCTACTCGCTGCAAGCCTCATTCTTTGGTCAGATTCGGGAAGTTCTCTGAAATAATATAGCTGCCAACTTGTAATATTTTCAGGCTGATTGTACTATTGTACAAATAATTGAAGGATTTGCACGAATTTTTATAAAAAACAGCCTGGTCGTAATTAATTTATAGATATATCTGGAACTTAATTATAAAGAATGCATTGGGGAAAATGTAAAACCTTTTTCAAACATAATAGGGAATTTATAAAGAATAAAATAGTCTGCATTTTTGATACTGGGCCACAGGCTGGTGTAATAGTAGTAGTAGCAGTAATATTTTCAGCTTATTTTACTATTGTACAGATAATTAAAGAATTACAGGAATTTTTACAAAAAACAACTTGAACAAAATGTTCTAAATTAATTTATAGTTATATCTGTAATTTAATTGTAAAGAATGTATTGAAGAAAATGCAAAGGCTTTTCATAAACTATGAGGAATATATTTAAACCATTTGGAATCCATCTATAAAGAATGAAATAGTTTGCATTCTTGATACCTGTCCAAAAACTGAGTTGTAGGCTCATTTTGGTCAGCAAAAGCAGACATAAAAATAATGAAAAAAATGAACATTAAGTTATTTGAGATCTTTGCAACAATATAGTTGCCAACTTTAAATATCTTCGGCTGATTGTACTACTGTAAAAATAATTGAAGGATTTGCAAGATTTTTTTTTAAATGCATAAACAGCATGGTAGTAATTAATTTTAGGTATATATGGAACTTAATTATAAAGTATGTACTGGAGAAAATGCAGAAACTTTTCATATACACCATGGAGAATCGAATTATAAAGATTAAAATAATTTGCATTCTTGATACCTGGCGAAAAACTGCGTTGTAGTCTCATTTTGGCATGTAAAAATAAGCATAAAAATTATGTTAAGTGACTTGGGAAGATGTTTGCAATAATACAGCTGAAAAATCGTAATATTTTCAGCTGATTGTATTATTGTACAGATTGAAGAATTGCACGAATTTGTTTTAAAAAAATACGTCAGCACTATGGTCATAATTAATTTATAGGTACATCTGGAACTTAATTATAATGAATCTATTGGGGCAAATGCAAAATCTTTTCATACACCATGAAGAATCCATTTAAACCATGGGGAATCCATTTAAATCATGAGGAATCCATTTATAAAGAATAAAATAGTTTGCATTCTTGATATCTGGGCCAAAAACAGCGTTGTAGGCTCATTTTGGCCTGTAAAAATAGACATAAAAATAATGAGAAAAATGAACCTTAAGTGATTTGGGAATAATATTTGCAGTAATATGGCTGCCGACTTGTAATATTTTCAGTTGATTGTACTATTGTACAGATAATTGAATCATTTGAGCGATTTTTTTTTTAAAAATGCATAAACAGCATGGTAGTAATTAATTTATAAGTATATCAGAAACTTAATTATAAAGAATGTATTGGAGCAAATGCAAAACCTTTTCATACACCATGGGGAATCCATTTAACTCATGGGGAATCCATTATAACCATGGGGTATCCATTTATAAGGAGAAAAGTAGTTTGCCTTCTTGATATAGTACCAAAAACTGCGTTGTAGGCTTATTTTGGCTTAAAAAATAGGCATAAAAATAATAAGAAAAATAAACCTTTTAAGTGATTAACTAACATTTTATGCAAATTTTAAGACAAAAATGTTTTTAATAGTTATATTTCATTTTTTTACATTTGACGGAATTTTTACCTTTCTAATTCATTTGTTAACTTTAAAATTCAGAATTTTCCTTTACACATTTGCTTTTTATAATTCATAATTTAATTTACAAAATGTATTTAATGTATTTTTTGACATGCTGTACGATGTCGATTCTTAAAAGAGAACTATCAAATACAGAATGCATCATGTCTGTATCAATCTGTTTGACACGCACCGTTATACGATTATTTAAAACTGCAATATACTGAAATTTACCCACCAAAACACTATTACAATTGATCAAAACAACATTGACTAACGTTTCTAAACATCAATCACATTTCGCAAAAATTTACATAATCGTCAGTCACGCAATTTTTCTGCAAAAGACAAATCATAAATTTTCGCACACACACACAAAAAAAAAACATAGTAATTACTTTCTATAAAAAGCATAGGTATTCTTTTGTTAAAATACCCGCTAAATATTATGTTAGGCAGTTCCATTTTTTTTTTTTTTTTTTTCAGCTTATATGCCTACTCGGCTGTCCAAAATCGGCATGGAATACTCCTTTTTACCTTCTAATGTCGACAATGTAAACTTTTTTATGTATAAATCGATTCGCCATACACTAAATAATATGTTTACGAAATTCTGCTGTGTTTAAACTTTACAAAGTACATTTTGTATAATTCAGCTCTTAACATCTATGTTGTAATTATGGATACTCTACAATATAAAAAAAGTTTTTGGGAAGAGGAAGTATATCCAAAATTTCCCATTATATGTGTATAAATGTGAATACTTACTTCTAGTGTGCATCGTAGAATGTAATTTGTCGGTACCAGATAAAGATGTTTTGACTCGTATTTATAGAATATGGGGCCACCGAAAATAACGGTTTTGCAAGCACCAAACTTATAGCCCTAATCGAAAACAATATGGCGCACAAATCGAAAAATAACTATGTAATTTCTTTATCATACTTATTGCATAATAATTATATTTATTGTGTTTATGCCCAAATGTGCAGTTTGATTCTAAAATATAGAACTTTTTACAATAGCCTCTTGAAGTATATATTCAGACATATAGTACTGGAAAATAGTTATACAAATTTCCTTGTCATATGAAAAAGTAAAGAGCACTTTTTTAAAAACATTTCAGTATAAAGATTCATTTATAATGATAGATTTTATTTCGTTATTTCGTTTTACATGAAAAAGGGAGATTAATATATAATTCAGTAGTTTTTGAATAAGATGATTATTTACTTTGTCGTAACTACATTGGTATTTAAAATGAGGTGAGTTTTCACTTTTGGTGGATTGTCATCATAATTACTGAGCAGATTTTAATAAATTAAGTATATGTTAAGTACAAACAGTAATGACACAACAGTTATAGTACACATTCGTGCTTAAGGTTCCTCATCACTAAAAATTCTAGAACTGAGCTTACAATCTCGAACATAAAAATAGGATAGGCAGCCACATAGTTTCTAACAAATGGAGATCAGAGCCTCCAAGTAATCTGGTATAACACAGATCATATACCTCCACTTCCGAAATCTTTTTTTTTTTCAGATGTTAGAGAAAGATAGTGAGTGTTACTTTCAAAATATTTTCATTTTCTCCAGATGAACGTATTTTGAAAATAAGTAGTTAATCTGAACCAGGACTTATTAGTGAATGGATAGAACGGTCCCCAGTTGTGTTATAGTCCAATATCAACTGGTTTTCTGTGAAACAATTGAATGGGGTCTCTTGTGCTCAGAAGTAAGCCTGAAGCTAACTGCAAGTCTTTTTACAATCATGTCTCCCTCGTGTAGTCACGACAAAGCTTGGAGAGCTATTAAACTCATGTTAGGCCACTGTGTTGTTGTTGTTTTTCTTATCCCACTTGGCTGGCCAAGCCCACGAGCCCATATGTACTCATGATTGAAGGGGAAGGAAGCAGCTTCTGTTGTGATGGAGCACCCGTAGGTAGAAGCCTGACTTTTGCTCCGTGACGCTCTTACAGTCATAGGAGACCGGGACCTACGGCTTAAAGTAGGAACCACTACAAACATCACTACGAACCACTACAAACATCCATGGCACCGCCGGGATTCGAACCCGAAACCTGTGGCACCGAGCGCCAGAACGCTAGACACTCGGCCATTCAGGTCCCAAATTTACCAACGGCACGCAGTGTTCCCAGGTGGTCACCCTCCCAAGTACTGACCGCGCCCAATGATGCTTGACTTCAGTGATCTAACGAGAACCGGTATATTCAGCATGGTACGGCCGTTGGCTAAGGCCACTGTGTAATAGACAAATGACGATCCTCTTTTGCCATCGAGGTTTTTGGATGACCTTTCCCATGTTCCACAGATTCAATTTTTTTAAATTGTTTATATAAGTTGAACAGACGCCAAATGTTACATTTCAATCTCCGATAATCAGCTCTACTTCTAGTTCCCCTTTCCCCATAGATTTACTATTTCATTTCATCATTGAAAATTTTAATGATTGTTACTTTTAATTTTTTGCTTTTAAATTGTACTGAAGATTGTAAAGTAAGAAGAAAAGAAAGAAAGAAAAAAAAAAAAAAAAAACGACACTAAACGAGGTTTCAGAGTCAAAGGAAGGCGGCAATAATCATGTGTGGTTCTAAAGTCAGTTTCTCTATAGCACATATATGATAACATGTTTCCATTCTAGGATTTACATCTTTGTTTGGAAGCATTAGCCTTGTATTTCGTTTAGTACTTTTCGACGAAATTAACAAATTATATAAATTTTATTCACTGCTGAGAACAGCAATCTTATTGAATTTCATGATTCATCACTATTGATTTATTAAAAATAATTGTCGCAAAACTGGACTAATTTTTAAAAATGAAATGATTGCAATATCTCACTACTGTGCAGAGACTTAAAATCGAAATGAAATATTTCTCCTACACCTACACAAATAGATTAAATTGCTTTACCTAAAAGATTATATCCTACATATTCTTCAAATACTTCTTTTATTAATATCATGATTATGATTAGTATTTTTTTTTCTCGTTATTATTTTTTTTTTTTTTTTCAATTTGTCCTTTCTACGTGTTGTTTTCTTCTGAATTGACGAGTTTAGAAGGTAAGGGGGAGGCAGCAGATTCCCTCTCACGTTCGACAAAAACATGAAAATAAAACCAGACACACCGACAGAATTATTAAACGCCCACTATAGAATCAGTTCTTTGGGTATGTGGAAGTTTTCGTATCTCCCCACCCCACTATCCCTTCATGGCCTCATTATTCAAGCACCATGGCAGAGAAGATTTGAAAAAAAAAAAAAAAAAAAAAAAAAAAAAAGGATTTCGGTATGTTGGAATCCTCCCCCACCATGGTGGGCTATTTTATTTATTTATTTATTTTTTTATTCATCCAAAATTTTCGACCGCCTTCCTTACAGGAAGCTGCTTATTTAGTGCAGAGATTTGTCTTAGGTTTTCTAAAAAGCAAAGTGCGTTGTTGTGAATTTACATGGGCTTCGTTTTCTTTTGAATAGGTACGTTCGCCAAGACTCAGATTTCTTTTAAGGGATTCATTACAGAAGGTTGGGAGTTTTTAAGGAGAGTTCGTATCTTTAAAAGCGTAATGACTGTTTTTTGTTGTGTGTGGTACAGTCTTAGTTTTTTTTACATGTAAAAATGTAAGTAAAGAAATGGTAGAAGGGAATAAAGTAAAATTTCTGTTGTTTCGTTGATAACTTTTAATATTTGAGAGGGAACTTTTGGAAATGAACTTTATGCAAAATATGAAATGGCCCCGTAGATTTCTATCTTGGAAAAAAAAAACTTGCTTATGGAAAGTTATATTCTGAAATTTTTTTTCTTAAAGGAATGGCGCAAAACTTTTTAACAGAATACTTCGTTACAGTAATTTAGGTTTTTTTCTTCTAAAAACGAGGCATTTTCAAAAGAATGGTATATTTTTTGATGCAGATTTGGTAATTTTTGAAAGAATAGCATATTTTTGTGGGTTTTTTTTTCGTATGGCTTATATGTGAAGAATATAAATATCATAGTATTCCCATTTCTATAGAATGTTAATGATCATCTATGAAAAATAAAAAAAAATAAAAAGTTAAGCGCTCTTCTTTACACTATTAAGTTTTCTCGCTATTTTATAGTTCGAAAAAATTATAATTCTATTTATAAACTTCTTCATAAAATGAATAAATTATTAGCAATTTATAGCTATTATATAAATTGCTAATAATATTATATTCTATATAGCTATTATATATTATATTCTATATTTAATAATAGTTTAATTTACAGCTTATATTAATAACTAATTTATTGAGCAAATAGTAAAAATTTAAACTTTTTGTAAATATATTGAAGTAAATACTAAATAATTTTTAATTATTTAAATATCATAGCATTCCCATTTCTATGGAATGTTAATGGCCATCTATAAAAAAAGAAAAAAAGAAAAATAAGTGTTCTTCTTGTTACAATTAAGTTTCCTCGCTATTTTTAGTTCGAAAAAATTCAAATTCTATTTATAAACTCCTTTATAAAATAAATAAATTATTTTAAATTTATAAATTGCTTATTTTTTTGCCCAATTCTTTAATTGAATTATAGGCGAAATTATTATTATTTCAATATTACAAAATTATTTCAATTTTGTATTATTTCAATATTACAAAAATGCTATATTATATTCGCAAGAATAAAAGTAAAATTATACATCGGAATTGTAGAAGATTATGCTTTTCTAATATGAGCCATAGGTTGCTATGTTACATACCAGAAAAAGAAATGTTAGAAGAGTAATACCTTCCAGGAAAACTCTCAGGCAATATAGACCATTTGCATGAAAGAAAATCTTTTATTAAAGAAACAATCCTTCAACACCCCTTTATTGCTTCCCTTAAATAACCCTTTACAGGCCTTCATTGATTGAAGAAATTCTTGAAAAGCACACAACCAGGCAATAGAACGATCAATGCAAAATATCTCGATGTCATAACATTGTATATTCTTTTGTAGTAATAACAACCATCAGCAATCAGCTTTATATATAACCAGAGGTAAACTTTATACCAACAATTAGATATCTAATTATTGGTATAAAGCTTATATCAGCCTTATGCCAACAACTAGAGATCCACTTTATCCCAACAACTAGAAATCCACTTTATACCAACAAACAGAGATCCACTTTATACCAACAATTGGAGATCAACTTTATATCAACAACTGGAGATCAACTTTATTTCAACAATTAGAGATCGACGTTATACTAAAAACTAGAGATCGACTTTATACCAACAAATAGAGATCAACTTTATACCAAAAAATTCTATACCGACAACTGGAGAGCAACTTTATACCAACAACTAGAGACCAACTTTGTACCAACAACCAGAGATCAACTTTATACAAACAATTAGAATCAACTTTATACAAACAATTAGAATCAACTTTATAACAACAACTAGAGATCAACTTTATGCCAACAACTAGAGATCAGCTTTATACACACTACCAGATATCAATTTTACACTTAAAAATTTTCTATTGTCATCTTAATATTAATTTAATTATATTTAAAGTAATTTCGTATTAGAATTTTTTTTTTATTTTTTTTTTCCTTCCATGCCAATTTAAAATCTATGAACCCCCCCAAAAATAAAATTCTATGTTTCTCTTCGCATACCAAATCGAACTACCAGCAGAAAACGGAAAATCTCCAGTACCAAGCTTTCAGTAAAATGTCAAAATTTATCAAAAGCAGTGCCATATAAATATGACAAAAACAGTCTCTCTTCCCGTGGCAAGGGAAGAAGAAAAATATTCCGTCCAAAAGGAATCGTTTTATATTCAGTTAACTTGCACCACGGAAAAACTTCGAACTTTTTTTTCCTGTCCTTTTACCCTATCACTTACAAAATAAAGAGAGAAGAAAAAATCCCTCCGAATTCTTGTTTATCGTGCTTTCAAGTGTAGATAGATCCTATTTATGTGTTAGTGTGTCGTGGTCGTAGGGAAAGGATCTTAAATCTTCCTTTAGAGTTGATCTGTTCCAATGGAAAAACGCATATTTCTCAATTTTTATATAATTATTTTTTTGTTACTGTATGATTTTTTTAACAGAATCTTTCCCAATAGTATCTTTTATATAGTACCTATGATGGCGTGGCTGGATAACTATCTCATAAACCCATAAAGAAAATCTCGTTAAACAGTGTATCTTTCTGTTGCGTATCAAAATTGTTTGATGTTTTTAAATAACTTTTTATTTATTTATTCTTGCATTATTTTCATTTTTCACTGAGGTTTGGTTTGGTAAGGTTTGTCACTCTACGGTCATCTTCTGCACACGAGGGTTAAACAGACTGGGACCTAAACTTTAATGTCGATTCTGAACCATCACTACTACTACTATTACACCACACCGCACCGCACCACTGTGCCTAAAGCTGATCAACTTTATACCCACAATTAGAGATCAACTTTATACCAACAATTAGATTCCGCTTTATACATTACCAAGGAATAATTTTATACCAACAATTAGTGATCAACTTTAAACCAACAACTAGAGAAAAACTTTATGCCAACAACTAGAGTTCAACTTTATACATTACCAGAGACCAATTTTACATTTAAAAATTTTCTATCATCTGTCCTGATATATTATTGTCTTCGTATATGTCCTGAATTTAAATACATTTAAAGTTACTTTGTATTCAAAAATTTTTTTTTCTTTTCCTACCATGTCAATTTAAAATCTGTGAACCCCCCAAAAAATAAAATTCAATGTTTCTCTTTGCATACCAAATCGAAGTACCAGCAGAAAACGGAAAATTTCGAGCGCCAAGCTTTCAGAAAAATGTCAAAATTTATCAAAAGCAGTGCCATATAAATATGACAAAAACAGTCTCTCTTCCCGTAGCAAGGGAAGAAGAAAAATATTCCGTCCAAAAAGAATCGTGTTATATTCAGTTAACTTGCACCACGGAAAAACTTCCAACTTTTTTTTCTTGTCCTTTTACCCTATCACTTACAAAATAAAGAGAGAAGAAAAAATCCCTCCGAATTCTTGTTTATCGTGCTTTCAAGTGTAGATAGATCCTATTTATGCGTTAGTGTGTCGTGGTCGTAGGGAAAGGATCTTAAATCTTCCTTCCAAGTTGATCTGTTCGAATGGAAAAACGCATATTTCACCCTTTTTATACAATTATTTTTTTGTTAGAGAATCTTTTCCAATCGTATTTTTAGTATAGTAACCTACGAGGATAACTTTGACATACACCAATAAAGAGTATCTCGATAAACAGTGTATCTTTCTGTTGTGTATTTGTTTTAAATTGTTTGATGTTTTTCAACAATTTAAAACAAATTATATAAAAACTACTAACATTATTTTTTTTTTTATTCTTCTATTATTTTTATTTTTCACTGAGAATTGGTTTGGGGTGATTGTCGCTCTACGGTCAACTTCTGCCAAGAAGACTAAACAGACCGGGACATACAGTTTAAATTGGATTCTGAACCACAACTACTACTACTATTACACCACTCTGCCTATAGCTGATCAACTTTATACCAGCAATTAGATATTAGCTTTATACCAATAATTAGATCAATTTTACACCAACAATTAGAGATCAACTTTATACATTACCAGAGATCAACTTTATACCAACAATAAGAGATCAACTTTATACACACTACCAGAGATAAATTTTTCACTTAAAAATTTTCCATTATTGTTCTAATATTAATTCAGTTAAATTTAAAGTTACTTTGTATTCAAAAAAATTTTAATTTTTTCTTTTCCTTCCATGTCAATTTAAAATCTGTGAACCCTCCAAAAAAAAAAATCCAATGTTTCTCTTCGCATACCAAATCGAAGTACCAGCAGAAAACGGAAAATCTCAAGCGCAAAACTTTCAGAAAAATGTCAAAATTTATCAAAAGCAGTGCCATATAAATATGACAAAAACAGTCTCTCTTCCCGTGGCAAGAGGAAGAAAAATATTCCGTCCAAAAAGAATCGTTTTATATTCAGTTAACTTGCACCATGGAAAAACTTCGAACTTTTTTTTCCCCTTTTTTTTCTTGTCCTTTTACCCTATCACTTACAAAATAAAGAGAGAAGAAAAAAACCCCTGTCCTATTCTTGTTTATCGTGCTTTCAAGTGTAGATAGATCCTATTTATGTGTTAGTGTGTCGTGGTCGTAGGGAAAGGATCTTAAATCTTCCTTCAAAGTTGATCTGTTCGAATGGAAAAACGCCTATTTCTCTCTTTTTATACAATTAATTTTTCACAAAATCTTTCCCGATCGTATCTTTCATATAGTACCTATGATAGTGTGTTAGTGTAACTATGTCATAAACCATAAAGAATATCTCTATAAATAGTGTATCTTTCTGTTGTGTATTTCTTTTAAATTGTTTGATGTTTTTAAAACTTATTTAGAAACAACTAACATTTAACTTTTCATTTATTTATTTATTCTTCTATTATTTTTATTTTTCACTGAGGTTTGGTTTGGTGTGGTTTGTAGCTCTATTGTCATTTTCTGTACATGAGGGCTAAACTGACCGGGACCTACAGTATAAAGTGGATTCCGAACCCCACTACTATTACACCACTGTGCCTAGAGCTGAGCTGCCCCTTTACAGTTTGGGAATGATGTGGTTGAGAAGAAATCTTATTGGGTACTGGGATGCTATAAAGTCTTATGAGACCGGGACCTACTGCTCAAAGTGGATTCCGAACCACTACAAACCTACATGGTACCGGTGGGACTCGAGGCCGAAACCCGTACCAACAAGTACCAGATCTCTAGTCACTCCTTTATCATACCTACATAGAGCATAAATGTGGAACTCGGTTCATAAATGCAATTGTCTAACCATCAGGTCGCTCTAACTGTAATGATTGTATATTTTTAAAAACTAAACCCCTCCCCCACAAAAAAAAACATTTGCTTCTATGACTTATTCAATAAATATATTTCGTCTACCATTGCATATTTTAATGTGTTTGAGTATCGTTTTGTTCCTTTTTAATTATATTTAAAGTTACTTTGTATACAAACAAATTTTTAATTTTTCTTTTCCTTCCATGTCAATTTAAAATCGCCTCCACCCCCCAAAAAAAAATAAAATTCAATGTTTCGATCGTATCTTTCATACAGTAACTTATGATGGTGTGGGAGTATAACTATCTTATAAACCCATAAAGAATATCTCGATAAACAGTGTATCTTTCTGTTGAGAATTTGTTCACAATTGTTTGATGTTTTTAAATTACTTTTTATTTATTTATTCTTTTATTATTTTTATTTTTCACTAAGGAACGGCTTGCAAAAAAGTTGACATGATGTTAATACTTAAATGGGGAACAATTTTCTTCGACGTGGTTGATTGGGGATAGCAATATATAATGAAAAGTTATAAGAGGAAATGCAGAAGAATTTCTTATATTAGAATTTTATAACTTGAGCATATTTTTTTCAAGTAATGGTTCTCAGAGGTAGCAGTGCAACAGTGGTACTCCGGTAGTATAGGTTCAACAGCGGTGCTTCAATGATATAAGAACAACAGTGGTGTCTCGGTGGTATAGGTTCAACAATGATGCCTCGATGGTATAGGTTCAACAATGGTGCCTCGGTGGTATAGGTTCAACAATGGTGCCTCTGTGGTATAGGTGCAACAGTAGGCCTCGATGGTATAGAGGCAACAGTAGGGCCTTGGTTACGTCCTAAATCTGTTCCAGATCTTTGGATTTATGACAAATAGGATGTAAACCAAATGGATTTTTTCCATAAGAAATTAAATGAAAATGATTAATCTGTTCCTATATTAAAAGAATCTTATTGTTAATGGCTCATTATATATTGATGAAGTTAAATAAAATAATTTAAGCATTGCTTACTAAAAAATAAATTAAAACGCTGTTAGACTGGATGAATTACATACATAAATTAAAACTCCTCTATTTAATTTTGTGTTTTCTGTTTCGCTACTCTGTGTGAACCTGGTGAAGAATTGAAGTTTACTAAGAATTTGTCCGAACAGCCTTGCTTTTGCTTTCTCCTCAGTGTGTTTTAGAAATACGACATTGTATGGGCAATCCAGACAATGTCATATTAATCCAGTATATCTAGATCAAGACAATATCATAAACCGTAATAGCATTGTCTGGGCAATCCAGACAATGCTATATTAATCCAAGCAATGTCATAAGTAGTAATAGTCTGGCCAACCCAGATAATGCTATTACTGCTTTGTTGGGCCAGGTTTCTCTGCAAAATTTTTAACATCCCCTTATTTGGCAACTATTTTGGCACTAACGAATTGTATTCCAAACAAAAGTTGTAGACATTTCCGTTCCGCCTCCAAACAGGATATACTTATTTAAAGGATTTATACCGAGATTCCACTACACTTGGATGCATTCATCTTTACATCTGTTTCTTACCATATCAAATAAAAAAAACCGGAAGATTTCATTATGAAACTTTCATATAATGTCAAAATTTATCAAAACAATTCCATATATGGCAAAAAAAAAGTGTCTTCGTAGCAAGTGAAAAAAAAAAATCCTCCAAAAAAAACTTGTTTCATATTCAGCAAACTAACTTCTTTCTTTTTCATTTTCTTGTTCTTTTTACCCTACCAATTACAAAATAAAGAAGAAGAAAAAAAACCTCACCGATTCTTGTTTATCGTGCTTTCAAGTGCAGATATATCTCCTTTTATGCGTCAGTGCGTCGTGCTAGTCGGGAAAGTATCTTAAATCTCCTTTTCAATGCTTATCTCTGGAAATGCAGAAACTCATAATTCGCGCTTTTGATATATAATTAGATTTTTCTTCTACGGTTAGTAGCGCTCACAGAATCTTTCCCCGGCCGATGTCTTTCATACAAATACCTATAATGGGATGGGAAGGGGAGGGGGAGAAGTTAATTGTCTCATAAACTCTTAGAGAATATCTCGATATGCTACAGAGTTTCTGTTCAAAAATGCCGGACGCTTTTAAGCACTTATGGCCTTGTTGCAAAATTTTTATCTTCCATTGATGAGCGTACAGCAAAGGATTTATGTGACGTTGGTAATGAAATGCAGATAAGTCCTTTGTTAGAAGAGCTTCTTCAGGTTTCCCAATACATGGCGGAAAATTATGAGAAGGAATGTATTGGAATTTGTGTTCCTGGCTAATGTGGTACTGGGGGAAGGATAAAGAATAAAAGAGATTGCGAGTCACATAAATTCATGCAATTCTGGATGTGCATAAATTAAAGGAGGTGTGAGAGGTGGATGAATTAAAGCAAGTGCATAAATTTAAATAATTTAAAGATATATGCTTTATGCTTAAGATAGTCGGAAAATGTGTATGCGAATGATTACGAAGCATAATTAAATATAAAACTTGAATTATATGAAGACGTAATGCATGAGGGTGACTAAATTTATGTGGTTTTATTATTCAGAATGATAAACATGTTCAGGTTATTTTTTTAAAATAATAAATTTCTAAGAAATATTTAGAGAAATTGTAAATGAATTCATATAGTTTAGAAGGTACTGAATGATTTACATAGTCTGAAGATGTGTAAATTGAAACAAGTAAGAGATAAGACAAGTAGGCTGTATAATATATGTTCGCTATGTAATTATAAATGCTACTTATTATTTTAATGATTATGTGCAATAATTTTAAATCGGATTTCGAAATTTTTGCGAGATAGAAAGCTTTGAGATGATTTAAAGTAGCCAAAATAATTAAATGTGAAAGCAATTAAGATTATTTCTTGATTATATATTGTTGAGAAAAATATTAATTAAGTGATAGAGTATCATATGAATTCATATATTTGAAAGATTTATTTATTGAATTGCGTAGGCAATTAACATGACTGAAACAATTATGTGTTAAGATAATAGAAAAGTTTTACAAATTAAGTTGTAAAATTAATTTTAGTTTAATATTTTATTAATAAAATTAAGGTCTTCATTATTTTTGTTGTTGAATGTGGTCAATTTATTCTATATTTCATAAAAACACTACCCAAAACATTTTTTATAACAGAAACTACTTTATTTTCTCTTACACAAAGTTTTACCAATCTTCTAATACATGCATATCTTCTTATTTGTCTCTATGTCCAATCTATAGAATTTTTTTTTCTCGAAATTTCATAATTTTTATAACAGAAACTGTTTTATTTTCTCTTACACAAAGTTTTATCAATCTCAATCTTCTAAGACATGCATATTTTCTTATAGGTCTCTATGTCCAATCTATAGGCTTTTTTTTCTGGAAATTTTATAAAAATCTAAAGATTTTTTTTTATCAACCGAAATTGCTTTATTTTCTCTTACACAAATTTTTATATTTTCTAAGATATGCATATGCATATCTTCTTACATGCCTCTATGTCCAATCTATGGACATTTTTTTCCCTGAAGTTTCATGACAACACTACTCAAAAAGATTTTTTTACCAACAGAAGCACAAAGTTTTATAAATCTTCTAATACATAAAGAAAAATAACAATGTCTACAGGAGTTTCAGTGAACTTTTTTAATATTAATTGACTTAAATTTGTTTAAATATGACACACTTCATACATTGTGGGATAGTGGATAAAAAAGGCTTGAAAGGAAGTTATAAAAATAAACTTTGATACTGATACAGAAAAGGATTTTCTTATCTCCAGAAAATGGGAAGATTAAAAATCCTCAGAAAATTCCTTACTTTTTCATAGTTCTTAATTCCGTATTGGTTTCCATTGTGTTAAGTTAACACTATAATGCCGCATCAAAAATCATCTTTAAAAAAATAAACAATTTACTACATGTACACCATTAGAACGTAATTTGGAATTATGAGAGGAAAAATTATGATAATTTAAAGTAATGCCCCAGATTTCAAAGGCCTTAGGAAAGCACTTAACCATCAATAAATAGGATCACATTAATTACTGGACTGTAATGAAATCGAATAATATTCTTTAAAAATTGCTTCTGAAAGTTAATATTTGATCACTTTCCATAGAAGATATACTACTGTGTCCAAAAAATAAGACGAATTTTCAATTTCAAATTCCCGGGGCTTGTGGAATTTCAATTTTTTTTTTTTTTTTTTAGGTTGCTGGCACTGTCCTTGACATCAATGTGAAATTTCACGTCAAAATATTCGTTAGTGTTAGAGTTATGCTTGGCTTTGTGAGACGCTACAACTGATTCCGGCGATTTTTGAAATGTGTGAATTAATTGAGCAAAGGACTATTTGTTTGCGGAAACGTATAGAATGTTGCAGAAGGCATTCGGTGAGCATTCCTATATCGGAAAGAAATGTTTACAAGTGGTATAAGCAGTTCAAAGAAGGCAAAGAACGCGTTGAAAACGAAGAGCCCTCTGGTCAACACTCTGGCCTCAGAAAAGCACTTAACCATTAATAAATAGGATCACATTAAGTACTAGACTTAGAAAAGCTGTAATGAAATCGAATAATATTCTTTGAAAATTACTTCTGAAAGTTAATATTTGATCTCTTTTCATCGAAGATATAATGCACAGGAATTTTTCACATAGCGGCAAACAGAGAAGTATTGGCTTCCAAAATTTTATCAATCCTTTTATCTTTGCAAATGAAAGCGATCGCAAATAATCATTCGCTGAGGACAGACAAATGGCTGCCTTTACCCTCCGGAATCGCCAGCTATTGGGAAAATAAGAAAATAAGCATTCATAATCGACCTCTGTGATCATTTAATATAATTATGTGTTCACTGGAACGTAAGTTACCGTTGTAAATGAAAAATCGATAGCAAATGAATGTGACGGAGCTATTATGAATCGATCGGGAACCCTATTGCATTTTAAACTGATGGGGGTAGCTTCCTTTGATCGAAATGGTAATAAGTGGGGATCCTATGTTCGAGAAGCATTATCATCGGGGCAGATCCCTGGAGTGTTATCAGATCGCTTTTATCGAAACTTTGTAATAGAAAATTGAACAAGAAATTGAATGAAAACGTAAAATAAAGTTTTGTTATCATGCTATTTAACTAAAAGTTATGTTTTATTGAATTTTATGTGAAAGGTTTGGGTTGTTAAGCAATAATCGATTGCTATTTAGATTTTTATTTTATGCTCCTGGTCAGAACCAGTTTGCTGTTTTAAATAACAACTTGCTTCGTACACTTAACTATTCACTTCTAGAGCAGCAGATGTAGCAGGTTCAGCTTTATCCAAAGGGCAACAGATATTTCTGCAATACAACCACATTATGCCACACCATTATTTTAAACGAATATCCCCACTAATAGCATACAGAAGGTTCGTGTCCACTAGTTCTGTAGTTCAATAAAAGGGCATTGCAATCTATGGTATACCATGGCTATCTCCGGCATAACCATCTTTTGGTTCGGCATCATTAATCAGATTTGAAACTGTGCTTTCTTAATTTAGAATTCTAACTGTCTATGCACCATGCCATTTCCATACTAGATTAATTTGCAAAATCTAGATACAGAATGGCCGCATTAAATTATAACATTTGATATCAATGATTATGGTTGAAAATAACTAATGTATAAGTGCTGTCATTGTTGAATGGCCCTTAATCTGATATCCTTGATCATTGATATAGTAATATATACTTACATAGTCAGCATTATTCATGGGGCATCACAGAGGAAGTTGGAGGGCAGCCTACTATTAAGCCTATGATATCATCACAATCATACTCACTATGATATCATCACAATTTGGAATAAACATTTCAAGGTGGTACCTAGAAAAATTATCCTTTTCTTCTTGAATCCAATTGAAGGATTTATCGAGCTACCATGTATCGTACCCATCGTCGGCGTAACCATCTTTTGATTCGGCATCAATAATCAGATTTGAAACCAAGTTTTCTTAGTTTTAGAAGTCCAACTGTCTATCCACCATGTCACTGCCGTACTAGATTAATTTGCAAAAAGTGGATACAGTCATTCGGTCCCATTAAATTATAACATTTGATATCAAAGTTTGTTGTTAAACATAATTGTTATTGTTGCCTGTCCTTTAACACGATGTCCTTCATCATTGATATAATATACACTGAAGTGACAAAAGTCATGGGATAGCAATATGCAAATTTTCAGATGGCAGTAGCATCGCGTAGAACAGGTATAAATGCGCAGTGCTTTCGCAGAGCTTTCATTTCTGTTCAAGTTATTCATGTGAAGAAGTTTTGACGTGATGATGACCGCACGACGGGAATTAACAGACTTTGAACGCGGAATGTTAGTTGGAGCTAGACGCATGGGTCATGCCATTTTGGAAATCGTTAGGGAATTCAACATTCCCAGATCCACTGTGTCAAGAGTGTGCCGAGAGTATGAAATTTCAGGCATAACATCCCACCATGGACAGCGCAGTGGTCGACCGCCTGTACTTAACGACCGAGACCGGCGACGTCTGCAAAGAGTCGTAAATTCTAACAGACCAGCAACACTGCGTCAAATAACCGCAGAAATCAATGTGGTACGGACAAGGGACTTGTCTGTTAGAACTGAGCGGAGAAATTTGGCTTTCTTGGGCTATTCGAGCAGAAGACCGACTCGAGTGCCTTTACTGACAGAACGACATCGCTTGCAGCGACTCTCGTGGGCACGTGAGCATATCGGTTGGTCCCTAGATGAATGGAAAACCGTGGCCTGGTCCGATGAGTCACGATTTCAGTTGGTAAGAGCTGATGGTAGGGTTCGAGTGTGGCGCAGACCCCACGAAGCCATGAACCCAAACTGTCAGCAAGGCACTGTTCAAGCTGGTGGTGGCTCCGTAATGGTGTGGGCTGTTTTTTCATGGCATGGACTTGGTCCTCTGGTGCGACTGGAACGAACATTGACTGGAAATGCTTATGTTCAGCTACTTGGAGATCACTTGCAGCCATTCATGGACTTCATGTACCCAAACAACGATGGGATTTTTATGGATGGCAATGCGCCATGTCACCGGGCCACAACTGTTCGCGATTGGTTTGAAGAACATTCTGGACAATTCCAACGAATGATCTGGCCACCTAGATCGCCCGACATGAATCCCATCGAGCATTTATGGGACATCATCGAGAGGTCTATTCGTGCCCAAAATCCTGCACCATCAACGCTTTCCCAATTATGGACGTCTATCGAGACAGCATGGCTCAATATTCCTGCAGAAGACTTCCAACGACTTGTTGAGTCCATGCCACGTCGAGTTGCTGCACTTCGCCGGGCGAAAGGAGGGCCGACACGATATTAAGAGGTATCCCATGACTTTTGTCACTTCAGTGTATACTAACATAGTCAGCAATATTCAGGCGGCATCACAGGGAAGGTTGAAGGGCATAATTATACCCATATGATGCCATTACAATTTGGAACAAACATTTCAATGAGGTATCTAAAAAAGGATCATTTTCTTCGTGAACCCAATGGAAGGATTTACCGACCTACTATATATCATGCCGGTTCCCAGCGCAGACATGGGAAGCGTCTCTTTGGTTTGTTTGTCAGGTGAAAATAAGATTTTTAATTGAATCTCTAGAGTTCAAAAGCCCAACGAACTAATCGACAGCTAATTCTAATTCTTCTTCAATGGCACTATAGCCTCTTGCTGGGCCAAGACCTTCTGTCTATTGGCAGATTTCAAAACATAAGATGTTGTTTTCTTTTAACATGGTATTATTGTCAGCCTCCCGCAAAACGCTATATAGTCATCGACTAATCGACAGCCAATTCTTCTTCTTCTTCTTCAATGGAACTGTAGCCTCATGGTGGGCCAATGACTTTTGCCTACTGACAGATTTCGAAACATGAGATGTTGTTTCCTTTTTAAGGGGTAGAGTTATCATCCCTACGCCCAATGCTCTACAGTCCTATTAGACAAGGATCTACTATTTAAAGTGGATTCCAAACCATTACAAACATTCATAGCGCCGGCAGAATTCGAACCCGAAATCTGTGGTATCAAACGCCAGACGACAGCCAATTACAACTAAAAAAAAATTAAAAATAAAAATTACTCATATTTACAACTAAGAGAATGTTCCATTTATAATTGTTTTTGGTATTAAAGTTTATATCATTATTATTCATAGTTGTTTTTAAATATTAACTACGCAAGCTATGATAAATATTCATAATTTTCCTTCTATTAACCAGTGCAAACTTAGATTTTTTGAATAATGGGAGAAAAAAATATGTTTTTACTTTCTTGCTAAGCAACATGGGGTAATTAGCTGGCCATTATAAGAGCTATGTCGCTTTTAGGAAATAATTTTTGTTTCTCAAGAATTTGACCTGCTCATTAGAGACGGTTAGTTTCCCTGAAACAAAATTCTAAGAATTCTGTGATCATGTGAGATTGTAGCTCGAATTCTCCGGACGACGTATTCCCTTCGGAGAAAGAGAACAATGGATGGAAATCCTCTGGAGCATAGCTTCCTTTCCATTCAAAAAAGTTGCAGTTGCAGTTATACTACAAAATGAGAAAACGAAAAAAGAAAAAAGGTACTAGAAAAAAAAAGAAAGAAATGAGAAAAAGAAGTACACCAACTGAACACAAAAGAACAGAACAGAAGACAGAAGAACGACATATCTACGTTCGGCAAAGCTAACTTTATGCCGGCAGGGATATAATAAAAATAAAAATAAAAATAATAAGAAACAGAAAAAAAATAATAAATAAATAAATAAATTTTGCATTCACTGCAGACGTTGGTGCTGTAGCAACAGTAAAGGAAGGACCTAGCTACCAGTACAAAAAGCTAACTTAACTGAAAGTAAAAAGTACACATACAGCCAACCGAATAATGATAATGTAAAGGAAAAAAGAAAAGGACAGGAAAGAAAAGAAAAGAAAAAATTCCAACAAAATTGAAGAACTTTGGATATAAAGAAAAATCTTTTTTTTTTTTCGTAAAGAAAGTTGGCTTAGTGCAGAAATGAGTAAAAAATGGGCGAATGGCTTTTCCTTTTTCTTTATTCTTCTCCTTTTTGCTTTGAGAACACCTGGAACATCTCATATTCCTAATCACTTTCTGCCGTATGACGGGATAATGTTTAATGTAAAAAAAAAAAAAAAAAGCTGCTAGATGGAGAAAGCTGGTTGTTAACTAATGAAAAAAAAAAACTTAGTGTTTTGTGTACAGGGCTGTGTGGTAGATTTCCAAGCTCACTTCTTGGAAAGTAATTACATTCATGTATATTTTTAAAATAAAAGCGTTTTCCGTTCTTTCTTTTAACTGAAAAGCTTTTTCATATAAAAAAAAAACACGTCTTTTAATAAGTTAATCACATTAGTTTCTTGTACCATATTACCATGTATGCTTTTGCATTGGCTTTGTATTAGTGGAAATTTGTTTTATAATTCACTATTATACCTGAATTTATCCAAATTTAAAAAAAAAATTAATTTAAAAAATTTTAATTTAAATTTTAAACTTTAATAAAATAATAATTAGATTTATATATGTAAATATATAACATTAATCATCTAGTATGAGCTCTATAGCATCTAAAAAATGTGTAGGAAGGAATATAGTAAGAACATAAATTATTATTTTAATCAAGTTAATCTTCTTGTTTAACACAAGAAACTTCCATTTCAAGAATTTTTACTTAAAATAAACATTAGTTTTTTATGTTATTGTATTGATTAGTGCTTTAAAATCTGCATGAAATATATATTACTAAGACTAACTAATTGTCAATATTAAGTCATGGGTTATGTCATTTTGAATTGCATGGGTTTCAGGATGTAAACTGACCGTTGTTTAAGTTTTTTCATAATATTGTCTAAAGGATCTCTTATGTATATGTGAGTCAATTTAACCATCGCTTAATATTAAATATTTAACTTCCATTGACGAAATAAATCATAAAATGTGCTCAGAAATCATAGATTCTCCAGTTCTTCGTCAGCACTACAGCCTGCTACAGGCCAAAGCACTCTCCATGAGCTACCTCCATCTTACTCTGTCCTGGCAATCTGTTGACTCCCAGACCTTTTAGATCTCTTTCGACTGAATCAACCCATCTGGTGGGAGGCCTTCCTCTTCTTCTTGTGCCTTCAATTGTTGAAAAAGTCACTTTTTTAGTTGGATTTGTGTCGTTATGACTGAAAATGTGTCCCAGCCATTTAATATGGCTTGCTTTTATAACTTTTACAATATCAGGCTCTATTTCATAATAAGAGCATCATTGATTTTCTTGATGCTCATTGGGCCGAACATGAGATACATCTGAAGCTGCACTTCATGCTCATCCATGGTGTGCATATGAGGCTGTGGCGCCACACCAGAGAGCTAAAAACCTGAGCGTAAATAAAACTAAAAAAACTTCTTTCTCAAGTGTAAACAGAATTTAAGACTTTGTTTATCTCGTGAAGGAGGATGGGTGAAAATTATCCCCTCTTCGGGTTGGTTTTGTGTCACACTTCAAAGGATGGGTTTGGTTCACTTTACTATACACAATAACCCCGTAACCAGGACTATGTAATCTCCTACCTATTTAAAAAGTGAGGGTGGTAAAAATCATAAGAAAATTCCAAATGCAGAATTACAAGAATCTTAAACCTTAAGATTAAGATTCAATGTACAATGACTTTGGACCTTATGATTCAACGTAGAGGTAGTATTCAGGCTTATACATGAAGAGTTCCATCAACTATATATATTACAACACATCAACTTGAAAACGAAAGGAAAACTGTCAAGGAGTGAATTAGAAACACAACCATTTTACTCAACAAAAACCACTACCTGTATGGTTACCGCTACATGTGAATTGTATAACAAATATTATATAATATCATATATTCGCAACACAAAAGCCCAAAATTGCCAGACATAAAACAACCTTAGTTTAAAAAATTAAAAAGGTAAAAAGGTAAATTACCAATTCATATGTAGGTGTACGTCAAGATACATTACTTTCTAATACAGTCATGAAAAATGTAAAGAAAGGTTTTATACTTATAATTGGCTATATAGGTAATGAACTTTTTTCTTATTTGCGTATCAAAAAATATTTGGAATGAAGTAATTTTGAAAATAATTTCACTTTTAAATGAAAAAAATATATTTTAATGCACGATTTCCTATTATCTTTCAACCATTGTAATCAGAAATAAACTCCATTTATTTTCGAAAAAGAGTGAGCTCCATAAATAAATAATCATTGCAATTTAATTTCAAAAAGAAAGAAGCTTTAATTTTTAAAAACACTTTTATATTTATAAAGTTGTTTCAAAAATTTTATTTTAAAATATTTACATGGTTCCTATTTTAATTAAAATTATCACGTCTAAAATAGTTTAAATAACAAAGAAAGATACCTCAAAAAGTTCGTTTACAAAATAACTTTTATAAATTCGCCTTCACGTTTTAGGTTATTGTGTTCAATAATAGTTATTCCAACGTTCCTTTTATTTATTTATTATTACCAGTCTAATAAAATAAAATAAATTTATTCTTATATTTCCAAAACGAATACGTATAAAATAAAACAAGGTCATTTCGTACGCTCGATATTCAAAGAACAATAAGCTATAAAAAGTTACAATGGCTCCAAAAATCAATTCAAAAGTTCGAATTAAATATATTTTAAATACGCGACGATACCTCATTACGCAGAACTCTTTGTCAAAATATTTTCATTTTTTGAAACGTTTTCGTCATAAATAAAACATGCAACAAAGGACGAATTATTTACCATAATAAAATATAATCCAAAACAAATTTTTATGAGCGTGAAATACTATTTTTTTCCCCCGCTCATTTGATTTAACACGCCCAGGCGATTCTAAAGCAAATCAATTTGTTCTTTTTTATTTCGATTGTTAAGAATTAAAAGTCAATTCAAAAAGACTTAAGCCCATTTAATCAACTCAACTCAACCCAACTCCTCTACGACGGAAAAAGAACTACTCAACTCGCATAACAGCAATTTTATTCTTCATTTCCAAAAGCCACTGGTAAATAAATATGAATAAGAAGTGACTTCTGGATTTTATTTAAAAACAAACAATACATATCTGTTTAAAATGTTATGTCCTTTATTTAAATAAATAAAAAAAAAGATTATTCCACGGCGCGACATGGATTAAAACTCATTTTTCTGAAATTGCAGAAGGATTAAATAAAAAGAAGTTTCTATTCTATGGATTCTGCAATATTTTGAACTCTTGACAAAGAGCTTTTGTTAATATAAACTGCTTGGTAAGTTTAATTTAAGGAGATTTATTTTTATATCTATGGTTGAATGGATTAAAATATAACGATTTATTTAAAAGATTGTTCTGTGTGGTTTGATGAATTTTATTGATGTTTGGCAACATTCGTTTAATCAAGATTTTTAAACAGATGTTGATGGAAATTTTTGTTTTGTTTAACATATCCATGAAGTTTAAAATGTTTATAAGAAATACTTGCAAGTTTTTTCTATTTAAATTTTACTTGTCTGTCATGTTAAAAATGTTTACATGCGAAAAACCCAACGATAGCGAAACGCAATGCAAATTTTTCTTGCAGAATAAAATTATGAGGTTAAGTCATGCGAATTAGTTTCTTTTAATGTTATGAATGGTATGAAATAAATATCTGATATATTAAAAGTATTATCTATCAATTATTATGAATTACATATACTTGAAGTTTAAAATGTTTATAAAAAATTCTTTTAATGCTAGTACTTTTCTATTTAAATTTTGCTTGACTGTCATGTTAAAAATGTTTGCTTGCGAAAAACTCAACGATAGCGTAATAATTGAAATGGAAAACGAAAACGTAATGAAAATTTTTCTTGCAAAATCTAATTATGAGATTAAGCCATGTGAATTAGTTTCTTGTTATGTTATGAATGGTATAAAATAATTATATGACATATTGAAAGTATTATCAAGCAATTATTATGACAACTTTTCATATCCATTTTCAGATGATTATTTTGCTATTTGTTTCACTTTAAGATTTTAGTTTATTTTTCATTTTCTGTTTTATATTTTGAAAGTATTATTAGAAAAACGTAAAGAAATCTTGCTTTTAATCTACGATTATTCTAACATAAAATTTAATGTCATTAAAAAATAATGCTTTCCAAAATATCATTTTAGAATAGCTGTGGGCTATGTTGGAGTATGGCAGCAATATTTTATCCAGAAAGTCTAACTGGGCCATTGTAATATTGACCACCGAGCCATGTCTTTTATTGTACAACACAGTACCAATGTAATCGTACTATTTTCTCTTGCACTCTGGCTAGTACGCATTATAGCTTTACATGTGTTATTAAAATGTGTACACGTCATACCTGCTAGTGCTTTATAACTTACCTGCCTCATCTGATGTGCTTTTAACTTTGCGTTCTGACGGCCAATTGGTTAGCACTCTGGCCGCTGGTACCACGGCTTTAGGTCCGAATCCTGGCGGTGGTGAGGACGTTTGTGAGTGGTTCCGAATCCACGTTAAACTGTAGGTACCGGTCAAGTCAGCCCAAAATATGCACAAAATGACCGTAGAGCGACAAACCCAACCAAACCTTTCAAGTTTAATAGATAATTTATAAAATATATACTGCTGATTTTTGATGAAAAATTCAGAAATATGACAATAAGAACAACATGATAAAAACACAGTATTGTATATTTTAATTGAATACTTTATTTAACATTATCTAATTTATACTAAATTTATCCTTTGTCTATCAAGCACGATTGCTTTGTGGGCGTTCACGACTTTCAGTAGTTACAGTTGGTGTAATTTAATGGTGTTGGTATTTTTATTTCTTGTACCGTATTGTATTGTAATATATCTATTTCTCTCTCTCTATATATATATATATTATTGTATCTCAGTTATAATTACTGCATACATTATTATATGCATAAGTGTCCTACTTACGTATACTATGAATAACAAACCAAAGAAACTGGAAGGTAGATATTGCCTTCCTTGATACACATATATATAAACGTAATTGCCTAGCATTTGTATAAAGTTACGCTGCCTAAATTACCATCAAGTCTTCGTGCTTCTGAAAGCAGTTCTAAAACTTTCCTCTAGTTGTGATTATTAACAGTGAGCGTGATTCGAGCCTTTATACACATGTAAACGAAATACGCAAATAATTTCTAAGGATTTTTGTGCGTGTCTGTCTACTTCTTTATCTCATTGTGTGTGTGTGTGTATGTGTGTGTGCGAGGGCGTTCCTCTCAGTCCGTGTTTTTTTTTGTGTGTATGTGTCTATATGCCACTGTGTTCAACCGTGCTCGTCTCTCTGCCCATGTGCATTTGTGTGTGTCTTTGTGTATTTATGTTTGTCTCTTTCTGTATGCGTGATTGTGTTCCTCTCTCTCTGTCTGCAAAACTTTATAAATGTGCATGCTATTTTTCTCAACGAAAGTGTTTGTATTTGTCTCTCTCTCTCTCTGTATATCTCTATCTCTGTACATGTTTGTGTCTCTTCCTCGTTGTGCTTGTGTTTGTGTGTGTGTGTGTGTTTGTTTGTCTGTCTATATATTTGTATGAAACTAACTCAACTGCGCACCTCTCTTCTCTATTGTACATATCTAGATAGCCCTTGATCTTAGCAAGCATCGTTTCACTTGTTTAGCATTTCTAATCTATATAATTTTAAAAACACATATGCCTGCTCTTTCTTTTTTAAGCTTGCAATTCAGTGTAAACCACAAATCCCATAACAACACAATATACATACTACATACACTGAAGTGACAAAAGTCATGGGATACCTCTTAATATCGTGTCGGCCCTCCTTTCGCCCGGCGAAGTGCAGCAACTCGACGTGGCATGGACTCAACAAGTCGTTGGAAGTCTTCTGCAGGAATATTGAGCCATGCTGTCTCGATAGACGTCCATAATTGGGAAAGCGTTGATGGTGCAGGATTTTGGGCACGAATAGACCTCTCGATGATGTCCCATAAATGCTCGATGGGATTCATGTCGGGCGATCTAGGTGGCCAGATCATTCGTTGGAATTGTCCAGAATGTTCTTCAAACCAATCGCGAACAGTTGTGGCCCGGTGACATGGCGCATTGCCATCCATAAAAATCCCATCGTTGTTTGGGTACATGAAGTCCATGAATGGCTGCAAGTGATCTCCAAGTAGCTGAACATAAGCATTTCCAGTCAATGTTCGTTCCAGTCGCACCAGAGGACCAAGTCCATGCCATGAAAAAACAGCCCACACCATTACGGAGCCACCACCAGCTTGAACAGTGCCTTGCTGACAGTTTGGGTTCATGGCTTCGTGGGGTCTGCGCCACACTCGAACCCTACCATCAGCTCTTACCAACTGAAATCGTGACTCATCGGACCAGGCCACGGTTTTCCATTCATCTAGGGACCAACCGATATGCTCACGTGCCCACGAGAGTCGCTGCAAGCGATGTCGTTCTGTCAGTAAAGACACTCGAGTCGGTCTTCTGCTGGAATAGCCCAAGAAAGCCAAATTTCTCCGCTCAGTTCTAACAGACAAGTCCCTTGTCCGTACCACATTGATTTCTGCGGTTATTTGACGCAGTGTTGCTGGTCTGTTAGAATTTACGACTCTTTGCAGACGTCGCCGGTCTCGGTCGTTAAGTACAGGCGGTCGACCACTGCGCTGTCCATGGTGGGATGTTATGCCTGAAATTTCATACTCTCGGCACACTCTTGACACAGTGGATCTGGGAATGTTGAATTCCCTAACGATTTCCAAAATGGCATGACCCATGCGTCTAGCTCCAACTAACATTTCGCGTTCAAAGTCTGTTAATTCCCGTCGTGCGGTCATCATCACGTCAAAACCTCTTCACATGAATAACTTGAACAGAAATGAAAGCTCTGCGAAAGCACTGCGCATTTATACCTGTTCTACGCGATGCTACTGCCATCTGAAAATTTGCATATTGCTATCCCATGACTTTTGTCACTTCAGTGTATATAAGTATGCATGTCATAACTACATATTGCAACACATTTGGGAACCATTCCTACCCATTTATCTATAACAAATGTTGAAATACACAATGCCAAACATATATATTTATCGATGCAACGTGTTTAATCTGCACTCAGTAACATTTCACAGCCATAAACATTTCACAGCATCTTCTTAATGCACGATCTCTTATTGAAAAAAAAAATAAAAGTAGGTCTCCATTCCCTACTGCATTTATCCCACCCTACATCCGCGCATCTTTTTATGAAACCTCAGAATCGAGGTACATAATGTATACGCACCAGGTGTTGGGAAGCAATTCTTGCATGATTGAACATAATTACCCACCGCCAGTGGGTAATGTAACAGATCGTGTAGCACATTATCGGATTGTGATGGGGGGTGGCCATGACTCACTGTTACATCATGCAACTGTGAATCGAATTACGTAAGGAGAGGGTGAAAGGGGCCTTTTTTGAAATTATCTGAATATCTGAAATTAGATTCATGCACAAACGTTACCGACTGGGTTTGATTTTTATTTCTAGGAGTGAAATTGAGTTTCTGGGTGTTGTTTTTGGTATGATTATGTTGTTATGCAATAAAAATATTTTTTGGTTATATGTTTTGTTTAAATTAAATTATAGTTTCATGATATTTCTTTGGTGAAATATTGAATTTAAATAGTTTTGTTTTTCAAATTGTTTAATTTTCCTGTGGTTGTATAATTAAGTGAAACTACAATAAATAAGTTATCTGTAAAGAAACTCAAGATTTTTTGGGTATTGTTAAAAATATCTCATTTTGACCACACAATTATTTATATGAATAGGAAAATTGGGAAATCATTACTGTTGTGAAAGAATCTGTTGGGCTTTGCCAGTTTTAATATCTGACTTTAATTACGCCACAAACCAATATAAATCGTATTTACATTACACATTGTATTATTATTAATTATATAATTCGTATTTACTTCAACAGCAACGATTCTTTGCTATTTGATTTACTATTTGCCTTTTTTCGTATTGAAAGTGAATTTTTTCAATAAAAAAATTCAAACAAATAAATTAAATTTTTAAATAAATCAGCACATATTTAACAATTTGTGAGAAATTATTTTTAAAAAATTTTTTTTTATTAAATCCCGTTAAGGTATAAGTTTATTCGTTTGCTGAAATTTTTAAAATAATCAGTATTTTATAAAATTGATAAATATATTTTTAAAAACTTACTTATTTTTATGATTATGTTTATGAGCATTATTCTTTTTCCCAGTTATCCTTTTTGAAATGTATTTCTACAAAAAAAAAAAATATTCAATATATTTTTGACATGGTAGAATGTGTTGGCTATTAAGTACGTATTTCCCAGCAATCGGTTATTATATAAATTTGGAAAAAAAAACCATTATTATATAAATTTGTTTAAATTTTTATTATAATAATTATTTCAATAGTTATTATTTTGATTCTAGATAGATCAAACATAGTAAAACAATCATCACCCTAATAATGATGTAAAAGAAAAAAATCAGGATTCATAGCTTAGAATTATTTCTAAAACTGGGAAATTTCTATAATACAATATCAAAAAATGTTTCATTAAATAGAACGACACATTTATTTGTTTTCATTTACCTTTGGTACTGTAGAGTTTTAATAGCATGGGGAAATGTGTCTATAATAATAAGAAAGAATTAAGAAATGCTTTATGACTTTTAATTCTAAGTTCTCCTTGTAGATATGATTACCGTACTGAAGCAAATACAACAAACTCCAAACGATCAGGACACATTATATCTACTCATTCCTCTAAGCAGTAATTGTAGCACAGGAATCGAACTACACTCTCTAGCTAAGAATACTACTTTGCTATGATTAAGTCTAATGATAACAAACTAAAATTCATTTGCAATTCTGTTCTATCACATTTCGTGAAATAATTTTAATCTTCATGTCGCGATTTAAGGCTACTTGCAAACAGAAAATATATATTTTAAGTAAATTTGCAGCGGAATAGGGAAATATTAATTTATATTCTAATGCATGCAACTCCTCAGGTGGCAGACCCAAACGCCCAACCTCTGGTGCATCGTAACCTTTAACATCTTCCCCTCATAATCTCCCATGGAGAAGACTAGACATGAGTTACACTGAAAAACACATTTATATGTCTTCATTTACCTTTGGTAATGTAGAGCTTTAACATTCCGAGTTACACTTTTGACACAATTAACACTTTTTGACTAAGAGTTACATAATGTGCAGCGTGGGAATATGTGTCTACAAGAATAAGAAAGAATCACTAAAGGCTTTATTACTTTTAATTATAACTTCTCTGCATACATTTGATTCCCGTACTGGAGAAAATACAACAAACTACAAACTAGCAGAACACATTATATCTGCTCACTTCTCAAAGCATTAGCACATGAATCGAATCTACACTCTCTAGCTAAGATTTCCACTGGGTTATGATTAAGTCCAATTATAACAAACGAGGGCTACAGAAATTCATTTGCAATCCCATTTTATCATATTTCTTGAAATAATTTCAATCTGCATGTTGCTATTTAAGGCTACTTGTAAACGGAAAATATATATTTTAAATAAATTTGCAGCAGAATAGGGAGATACTAATTCATATTCTAATGCATTCAACTCATCAGGTGGCAGATTCAAACGCCATAAATCTCCACACAACCTCTGGTGCATTGTAACCTTTAACACCTTCCCCTCATAATCTCCCATGGAGAAGATTAGACATGAGTTACACTGAAAAACACATTTATTTGTCTTCAGTTACCTTTGGTGTGGTAGAGCTTTAGCAGCATGGGGAAATGCTTCAACAAGAATAAAAAATAACTAGTAAATGCTTTATGACTTTTAGTTATAACTTCTCTGCATTCATTTTATTGCCGTACTGAAGAAAATACAACAAACTACAAACGAGCAAGACACATTATATTTCATTTCTCAAATCAGTAACTGGTGCACATGAATCAAATCTACACCGTCTAGCTAAGAATACCATTGGGCTATGATTAAGTCCAATTATGACAAACGAAGACTACAGAAATTCAATTACAATTCCATTCTATCGTATTTCGTGAAATAATTTTAATCTGCATGTCGGGATTTAAGGCTACTTGCAAACAGAAAATACATATTTTAAGTAAATTTGCAGTAGAGGTCTTCTAATTGTGAGGTATTAATTCATATTCTAATGCATCTTTAGCATGCAACTCCTTAGGTGGCAGACCCAAATGCCCAAACTCTTTCTACAACTTCTGGTGCATCGTAACCTTTAACACCTTCCCCTCATAATCCCATGGAGAAGACTAGACATGAGCTACACTGAAAAACACATTCATTTGTCTTCATTTACCTTTCGTACTGTGGAGCTTTAACAGACTCCGAGTTACTTAGTGTGTAGCATGGGGAAATGCGTCTCCAAGAATAAGAAAGAATTAGTAAATGCTTTATGACTTTTAATCATAGCATCTCATCTATCATTTGATTACAGTACTGTAGAAAATTTAACTCCAAACGAGAAACACACATTATATCTTCTCATTTTTCAAAGCAGTAACTGTAGCACCTGAATCGAATTTAAACTCTTTAACTTAGAATACAACTGAGTTAAGATTAAGTCCAATTAAGCAAACGAAGACTACAGAAATTCATTTGCAATTCTATTCTATCATATTTCGTAATCTGCATGTCGGGATTTAAGGCTACTTGCAAACAGAAAATATATATTTTAAGCAAATTTGCAGCAGAGGTCTTCTAATAGTGAGATATTAATTCATATTCAAATACATCCTAGCATGCATGCAACTCCTCAGGTGGCAGACTCAAACGCCCAAAATCTCCACAACCAATTCTATTCTATCATATTTCGTGAAATAATTTTAATCTGCATGTCGCGATTTAAGGCTGCTTGCAAACAGAAAATATATATTTTAAGTAAATTTGCAGTAGAGGTCTTCTAATAGTGAGATTATTAATTCATATTCTAATGCATCTTTAGCATGCAACTCCTCAGGTGGCAGCCCAACCTCTGGTGCAGCATCGTAACCTTTAACACCTTCCCCTCATAATCTCCCATGGTGAAAGTCGAAAATATTCCCCTCGCACTGTCTCCTTTTCATACCTCAAGGCGTCTCCTCTCGACTTCATTAAGCCAGAGCCATCCTACCCTTTGTGCTCGGTGGACGGATGGACAGCTTTTATGAAGAAACCGTGCCTCCGCATAATCAGGTGCTTCCGCCATCTCTCTCTGAGCAAACACAGCTATTAAGAAACTGCCTCTTTAGCCGTGAATTTATTGCTCCGAGCCACCCGCCTTGGAAACATCCTCAAGGTTCGAGAGATAACAGCCCCGAAGAGGAACGAACAGACGTTTTAATCACGACGATAATGGGTTACAAGCAGCGGGGTTGACAAGTATGGGAAGAGGCGATCTTTAAGTACACGTTTGCCAACCTACGCCTGACACGTTGACTTCTAAAATTGCTAAAACCTCCCTCTCTTTCTCCTGTTGAACCTCGGAGGATGATGGGGGTCTTATATCGCACTGGAGATACTTTTTCAAGAAGTTTTAACAAAATAAGGTGGTAGGCGTTAATTTGGTAGGTAAAACTAATCAGTTCTATCAGAATTATAGGTTATGCGTGGTGGCGAATTTCAGCTCGGAAGATCACGATTTTGAAGGTTTAACTTTGTAATAAATGTGCGTCAGCTAACACCACGGTTAACTGTCTTTGCGCTTTTATAGTAGGGTGGTAAAATTGATCAGAATTGTAAATTTACTTTTCTAAACGTAGCGGTATTTTTTATTTGGGAATATATTAGCAAGAAATACTACATTTTTATTATTTTTTATATTAATTTTCTACTGAAAAAAATAAAACATTTAAAAGTAGTATCCTTCAAAAAGTGCAAATTCAAAGAAAGGGGAGGTTTTTAGAATTTGCAATGATTTAGTTAGACTTGCTAGTCTTTGGAATTCTAAAATTGCTAAAACTTCCATCTCTTTCTCTCTGCTGAACCTCGGAGGATGGTGGGGTCTGGAACATTAAGGCTTATATCGCACTGAGGATACTTTTTAAGAAGTTTTAATAAAATAAGGTGGTAGGCGTTAATTTGTTAGGTAAAACTAATAAGTTCTATCAGAATTATAGGTTATGCGTGATGGCGAATTTCAGCTTGGAAGATCACGGTTTTGAAGGTTTAACTTCGTAATAATTGTGCGCCAGCTTTGTGCTTTTATAGTAGGGTGGTAAAATTGATCAGAATCGTAAATTTACTCTTCTAAACGAAGCGGTATTTTTTATTTGGGAATATATTAACAAGGATTACTATATTTTTATTATTTTTTATATTAACTTTCTATTGAATAAAAAAAAAAAATTTAAGTAGTAACCTTCAAAAGTACAAAATCAAATGTCTTCAATTTATAGAAGATATAATTATAGAAGGGTGGTAAAACTGATCAGAATTGTAAATTTACTCTTCCCAAATAAAAAATGCTACTTCGTTTGGAATATATTATCAAGAAATAATACATTTTATTATTTCTTATATTAACTTTCGATAGAATTATAAAAAAAAAAAAACGTTTGAAGGAAGTATGCTTCAAAAAGTACAAATTCAGATGTCTTCAAATTCAAAGAAAGAAGAGGTTTTTAGAATTTGATAACATTTAGTTAGATTTTCTATTTTTCAGAATTCTAAAATTACTAAAACCAACCTCTCTTTCTCTCTGCTAGGGTTCGGGTTCGGCGGTATCATGGATGTTTGTAGTGGTTCGGAATCCACTTTAAAACTGTAGGTCCCGGTCTTTTTAGCCCAACGTGTGCACAAGATGACGATAGTGTAATAAACTAAACCAAATCAAACTATCTCTCTGCTGAACCTTGAAGGATGGTGGGGGTCTGGAACATTAAGTCTTATATCGCACTGAAGATACTTTTTAAGAAGTTTTAACAAAATAAGGTGGTAAGAGTTAATTTGTTAGGTAAAACTAATAAGTTCTATCAGAATTATATGTTATGCTTGGCGGCTAATTTCAGCTTGGAAGATCACGGTTTTGAAAGCTTAACTTCGTAATAAATGTGCGCCAGCTTTGTGCTTTTATAGTAGGGTGGTAAAATTGATCAGAATTGTAAATTTACTCTTCTAAACGAATCGGTATTTTTTATTTGGGAATATATTAACAAGGATTACTATATATTTATTATTTTTTTATATTAACTTTCTATTGAATAAAAAAAAATGTAAGTAGTAATCTTCAAAAGTACAAATTCAAATGTCTTCAAATTAAAAAAAAAAAAAGGAGTTTTTTATGAAGGATGGTGAGGCAGTATTAAGGCTTATGTCGCACTGAGATACTAGTATCAGAAGATAATACATTTTCTATATTTTCTTCCATAATATAAAATTCGTATAATGTGTATATTTGTTAAACATTGTTTTTTTTTTCAATTTGTTTTTAAATATTATGGATAACTGAACGTTTTATTTAGCAACTAGGCTAAATTAGAAGGTTATATATGTCCTGATGGCCGGGTGGCTAGCGCTCTGGCAATCGGTGCCACAGGTTTCGGGTTCGAGTGCGGGCGGTGTAATGGATGATTGTACTGGTTGGGAATCCCCTTTAAGCCGTCGGTCACGATCTCATATGACCGTAGAGCGTCACAGAGCTCAATCAGACATCTCATCCCCATCATTCCCAAACTGTAAAGGGGCAACTCTGTTCTAGGCACTGATATGGTGTGGTGTAATAGTAGCAGTCTTATTAAATTGGGACCTACAGTTTAAAGTGGATTCCACGCCACTACAAACATCAAGGGCACCACCAGGACTTGAACCCTAAACTCATCTGTCCCCGAGCACCAGAGAGCTAGTCACTCGACCACCAGGCCCCCTCGGAACTTTATAATAACTTCAAATTGTATTCACTCCTTTCCCTTTAAAGACTTCCTATGATAAGTTATGAAAGCACAATTAGCTTTATCGTGAATTTTTCCACTAAATTAAATTGAAATAATATTCAATACTAGCATCGTTTATCGTTTAAGAACCTAATAGCAGAATAAAAGCTCCACTTGAGAACCTATTACGCTCCGTTAATGTGTAATTAAACAATTAAAACGTGTATTAATTATAAGAAGAACTTAATTAAGAAAATTTCAAGTTCGTACGCATAAAATTTATTCATTAACTACGTTGGCTGAATTGTGTAAATATCTCATAAAAATTTGCTTCTCCTAAAAAAGTTGTTGGCTGTGTTTTACCAAGGATTAATGCTGTAGATATTGCAAACTAGAATTAATCCTTTGGGTTTAGTATTTTTTGCTGCAGAGCAAATATTTGTCTAACCTAAATTTTTCTTTTTTTGCATTAGTTATATATTTATAGCGAAACAAAGCGTTGTTTTATAGATTTTTATGTTTGACTTAAAATTAGGTAGTACATTATTTTCATTTAATACTTTCAGCTCTTTTAGACTTAAATAATAATTCTTTAATGTATGTTTTGATCGTTTTGTGTAATTAATGATATTCAAATTTTATTTTGATGCATAGATTCGTAAGAATTTGGTATTAATTGAAAATATTAAAAGCTTTAGCCCACCAGCTATTCAATACAAAAATTATCTTTGTTTTTATTCATTTATTACGCAAAAGAATTAGTTATAATAGTTTTTATAAGTTATAATATTATTTATGATATTTTATAAGTTAAAATATTAGTTATACTATTTCTTATAAGCTATAATATTAGTTATGATATTTTTATAAGTTAAAATATTAGTTATACTATTTCTTATAAGTTATAATATTATTTATAATATTTTTTATAAATTATAATATTAGTTAGAATATTTTTACATATCTTTCGTTATCACAATTGATATTCCTCTAAGCGATAGTTGTAATAAAACTCTCTATCTTATTAAAAGTTTCACAATTTCAATGAAGTTTACTTTAATTTAACTTAAACTTTAGTATAACTAAAAGTGCGATGTAAAATTAAATCACTTAAATAATTTATTTATATTCTCACTGCGCAAAAAGATTAAAAGTTATAATTATATTTTAAAATAATGCCAAAAAATGCTGACCAGAAAGTATTATATTATATTATATATATTATAATAAATTTCAATGAGAAATTATAAGCGTGTTCTCTTCACTAGACAGAAATGAATAATGGCCAACCATCGTAATATCACAAACACTTTCATAATATCACAAATCATAATAGCATTATTGCATAATAATTCATGTTTTCAATTAAACCAGTAAACAAATGTAAGTTATTATATTACAAAAATATTACCCAGATTAAATAGCTACAAGAAAACTAGAACTATCAGTATTATAATTAAAATTTTCATTTACCTTTTTTATACAGCATTCACTTGCTATTCAACTTCCAATTTAGTTTCAATTGCAAATAATATTTTCTTCTTGTGTGTTTTTAATGACGACATTTCAAGAAATGTACACAAGATGCATTAATTTTTCAGAATTTTTGGAAACGATATTGCAGTTTTACCGTCATTATAGGTAGTATTACCATCCTATATCATTATAGTTCTGAAAAAAATAGATTTTTTTTTTCTTGCAGATATCGACTTTACATTTGTTGGTGACATTATGAACTTAATACGCAACATCTTGTTAACTCGTTCTTAAAATTAAAACTACGAGAAGACTTATTTTTCTTTCTTTTTTTGGATATATTATTTTTTAATTTAATGCATAATCAAAAATCATATAAACATTTATTAAATTATCTTATCATTTATTAATTAAGATTTTAAAGTAATAGCTCAAGAGTTCGTTTTCAATAAAACGTTGTAAAAGTAATGAAACCAGATTTGTCGTTGCAAATTAATTTACATGTAAAATGATATGGACAACAACATCGAATTTTTATTAATATATCAATTTTTTAAAGAAATTATCATTAAAAAGGCATAAAACATATTCCAAGCTTGTTTTATTTTATATATTGAACACGCAATTGGGGTATTTTTTTGCTTGATTTCATTATAATTCGTACTTATATACCATTTTTTATAGCAATAATTTTTTAATTCTACAACGAACATATCTGATAACGCAAAGCTGTTATTAGATAATAAATAGTTGTCTAAATCTATCTGATAATTTCAAAGGCAGAGTATTAAATCTCAATATTTAACTGTGATTGATTGTTGGAGAATGGATTAATATTCAGGTTTTGCATTTCATCAGAATTCTTCTGTTTGACATTGTAATTTAGAACGTGAGTTTTTATAATTCTCTAGTACACTTTAATTTCAGAAAAAAAATATCAAAAATTTTAAGAATATTTTTTTAAATTTGGAAATAAATATACAGTAATTTCAATAATCATTGGATACATTACAAAATTATCATATGCGGTTTTATAACAGATGGAGTAATTAATATTATTATCAGATGGGATAGATTGACAGATATTTCATTTCAAACAGCTATCATTGGAATTTGATGCGTACCAGGTTTTATTTCATTGAAATCACAGGTTTTTTTTTAGTTTTGAACTTGTCGAATGTTTGACCGTATAAAAGGACATTTGGAGAAAGTTTTTACTTTTCTGTTTTATTTACAAGAAAATTGTAGCTAAAGCTCATTGATTTTTTCCCCCTACATTAAATTATAGCGATATCCACCATAAGAACTCTAGCAGCCCAAAAAAATTTAGCCTTGGTAAAGTTGTCAGAATTAAAAGTCATAAAATCAAGTGCAGTGCATGCCGCAAAATGTAAAAAGTTCATGGCCTCACCTGACGAGCACGGAGGACATATATCATTAGTGCTACACCAATGCGGTGCAAGTGTTTATTAAGAAAATCATGTCCTTTCGGAAATTTGCTGTAAAAACTGCATGGGGCAAGTCTATTGGGATGGGTGACGAAACAAGTATATTCCACGTTTTATCAGTTTGAAGGAGTTTATAAGTTTGTTTTAAGGCTCTGTCTATTTTCTTACCTTAGAACCAAATTGTTGAAAGGACAAAGGAAATTGTGGCTGTGGTAACTTACAACCATTTTTGGACAAGAGGTATTACGAACAACCAAAGGAGCTGAAATTGATATTTATTAACATTTTAACTTGCATTACTATTCTCCATTATACATGAATTTATTATCCTCTAGAATAGTTAAAGGACATTTTTATCTTTTCTATTTTTGGTTACATATTTTGTAATGTGTGCAATAATTTTCTGTCACACCAGTGTATTAATTTAGATTATGTAATGGTTGAAAATTAATGAAAAACGTTAGTTAACAGCTGAAAAATATAAAGAAATTTAATTTGGAAAGGAAGAAAAAAATTTTCTAACATGCGATTTTTTTTTTCTTTTTCAAGATTTAAGTTAAACTTCGTCTTAGTTATTAATTCTGAAAATAACTATTAAGCAAATTAATATCACGAAAAAAATATGTGAAGATAGAATTTTTTGACAGTAAAACAGTTTTGCTATTGTTTAACCTCAAGTCAAAATTTCTGATGCACTATAATTTTAATTTTATTGATGTAGCATTTTATGAAATTGAATTCTATGTAAAAGAATAGCAATATAAAGATTCCTCACGGCTATTTAAGAATTCCACAGAGATAATCTTTAAACCATTTCCTATCCCACTGATTACTAATCCATTAACTTGCTGGCTATGTTCATCAAGCAAATGATAGAGATAGTAAAATGTTTAGGAAAGGAAATGTAGCTTTTTTATACAGTTCTCTTCAACTGTTGTTGTTTGAATTTCTAATACATTATCTAGTAGTATTTCTATAAAATTCTCAGTATAAAAAAAAGGTAATTTAAATCTTGTTTTAATTTCTAAACCATTTACCATCCAATTAATCACTAACCCATTACACATTTTATCTAGTAGTTTTTCTAGAAAACTCTAAACATGGTTTAGATTACATTCATTGTATGTAAACTGCTAAACCGTTTACTGTCCCATTAATCACTAACTCATTAACCATTTCGTTATCTTCACCAAGCAAGTGATGAAGATAGTAAAATGTCTAAGAAAATGAATGCAACTTTACTAAATAATACACAGATGTTTTCAAAGGAATCCTAACTCTTTCAAAGCATCCCAGAGTCAAGAGATACCATCCATTCTAACATGGCGGCATAATTTATTCGCCCTTACCTTAGCGTGACACTTAACTTATCGCTTGAACACATTCTTCTTCAAGACCACCTTTCTTTGAGGAAGGTGACTGTTGCCAACAAACATGCCTAAAGTCTCCGTCATGGAAAAAATAAAATAAAAGTCACATCTTAAAAGTGAAGAGATAAGACTTTTTTGACTTTTCCATATAAGACTTATAAAACTATATATAATATATGATTTTCTATGTATGACTTGTAAGACTTTTCTAACCATTTACCATCCAATTGATCCCTAACCCATTATACATTTTATCTAGTAGTTTTTCTAGAAAATTCTACATTCAATGAATTTAATCTAAAACCATGTTTAAACTGCTGAACCATTTACTGTCCCATTAATCACTAACCCATTAACCATTTCGTTATCTTCACCAAGCAAGTGATGAAGATAGTAAAATGTCTAAGAAAATGAATGCAACTTTACTAAATAATACACAGATGTTTTCAAAGAAATCCTAACTCTTTCAAAGCATCCCAGAGTCAAGAGATACCATCCATTCTAACATGGCGGCATAATTTATTCGTCCTTACCTTAGCGTGACACTTAACTTATCGCTTGCAACACATTCTTCTTCAAGACCACCTTTCTTTGAGGAAGGTGACTGTTGCCAACAAACATGCCTAAAGTCTCCGTCATGGAAAAAATAAAATAAAAGTCACATCTTAAAAGTGAAGAGATAAGACTTTTTTGACTTTTCCATATAAGACTTATAAAACTATACATAATATATGATTTTCTACGTATGACTTGTAAGACTTTTCTAACCATTTACCATCCAATTGATCCCTAACCCATTATACATTTTATCTAGTAGTTTTTCTAGAAAACTCTACATACAATGAATTTAATCTAAAACCATGTTTAAACTGCTAGACCATTTATTGTCCCATTAATCACTAACCCATTAACCATTTCGTTATCTTCACCAAGCAAGTGATGAAGATAGTAAAATGTCCAAGAAAATGAATGTAACTTTACTAAATAATACACAGGTGTTTTCAAAGGAATCCTAACTCTTTCAAAGCATCCCAGAGTCAAGAGATACCATCCATTCTAACATGGCGGCATAATTTATTCGCCCTTACCTTAGCGTGACACTTAACTTATCGCTTGTAACACATTCTTCTTCAAGACCACCTTTCTTTGAGGAAGGTGACTGTTGCCTACAAACAAGACGAAACTCCGTCATGGGAAAAATAAAATAAAAGGCACATCTTAAAAGTGAAGAGATAAGAACTTTTTTCGGTCAGAGTTTCCTGAAATGCTGCATTTAGATAGCAAATGCATTAGAACCCATTGCTGTCCTGCTAAAACATGTTGTCACATTAATGAGACGTTTATGATTCCGGTCAGATATCTTCAGGGAATGGTTGGCGGGGAGGAGAATTGGTGTCAAGCAGTTCGGTCAACCTGTTGAGAAGCATCCATGTGAGTGGTAGATGATTTGACCAAGGAGGTGGTTTTAAAAGGGGAAGAATTGAAGCTCAGTGGTTGAGCAAGAATATTAGACACTTTGAATGTCAGCCGGTGCGTGGATTTGATGAGTTAAGTGTTTAATAATGGGTGTTGGGTGGCGTCTTACTCCAAGCATTGAAGAACTTCAGTACTTGATGAAACTCCATTCTAAATATTTGTATTAGTTGCGTGTTAGCTGATGAACTGACTCATCATGACTAACAATTGCCCATTCAGTGAATTAAACAAACTACATATATTAGTATAATTAGTATTTGCGTTATAATCCGTCAAGTTTCGTTATTGCTTATTTCAGTATGCTTTTTTTTCTGATGATGCAAGATTTCAAATATTTGTATTAGTTGCGTGTTAGCTGATGGACTGACTCATCATGACTAACAATTGTCCCATTCAGTGAGTTAAACCAACTACATATATTAGTATAATTAGTATTTGCGTTATAATCCGTCAAGTTTCGTTATTGCTTATTTCAATGTGCTTTTTTTCTGATGATGCAACGTTTCAAATATTTGAATGGGTTGCGTATTAATTGATGTGTTGATTGTAGAGCTAGGAGGTATATGGAGTCAATCAACTATAAAAAAATAGTATACATTAGGTTGATGAGTACCCATATTTGAATTTTTTCTAATTTCATTGTTTTTTCTACCAGTATTTACATTTTTTTAAGATTTCTCATATCAAATGTTTGAATGAATATGTTAGATAAGTAACTAATTGTGAAACAAGAATAATATTGATGTCAATAAACTCACAAAATGCATAATAGTTAGTGAAGCCCTTGCATTATTAAAAAATTTTAATTTGCACTATTGTGTTATGATTAACTACACTTTTCATTTTGATACTGATCAGTTTTATTAAATATCATGGGCAAATTTAAGTATATTCAGTTCATTTACTTCATTTCAAAGGTCTGATTTTCAGAAAACTGAAATGTCATTTCTAAAAGCAAAGCTTTTTAACTTTTGAAGCTGTCATTCTTACCTACAATTAATTGTAATATTACTAAACAGTTCTAAGAAGTATTATTGCTTAATTTTTTTATACGTGTTCTTACATTTAATTTATATTTCTAATTCACATTCTTAATTTTAATTTATTTTAAAATTAAATTTCTCTTGCATTTACAGGTGTTTGTTGCATTAACTGTCCCGGTGATTTGCAGTTGAAAAAGGATCATGAAGTCAAAGTTCGTTATATATTGATGATAATAGTTAAGAGAGTGGATCTATCTTGAAATTTATCTCTTTCTTGTAAGGTAAGTTTGTTTTACTTATTTTTGTATATTTTAAATTTATTTTAATTTTGCAATGGCCTTAAAAAATAATGCTGTCCCATAAAATCTTCAAAAAGTATTCTTTGTTAATTCTATTTAAAAAAAAAAAAAACGTTTAACACATGTTATTATAGGGAAATATAATTTTTAAAGAAGTTTTTATGCGTAAATAAAAATTTATTTAGTGTAATAATAATAAATAGTAAAAAGATGCATTAAAAGTAACATTACTGTAAATGAAAGTGTGTATTATAAATATTATAATTAGTCATTCAATAAAATGAGAAAAATTGTTTCTCAAAATTATTTTATTTAGCAATAATTTGAATTTAACATTATAAGATTAATAGACTTTAACATTTATATAAAAACGAATCATTTGACTTATTTTGAAAATATTTATGATTTTAGTAAATATTTGGTAAAAATTAATTTAAATAAAATTAATTAATTTAAATAATTAATTATTAAAAATTAATTATTTCAAATAAATTTTTAAGTATTACAAAAATAAGTTTGACACATCTAAATCTCTATTCCGAAAAAAAATTAATGTATTTGAAGAATTTCAACATTTTAAGAAGCGTAACGTAAATATTTCAAATCATTTCAGTTCCCTATTTTTATGATTCAAATCTGGTATAATTCTTCATCGTCAATCTTAAGTATGGAAATACAGAATATCCAATTTATTCAAGTATAAAGGCTTTGTATAATGAGCGTATAATATCATAAAAAAGTACCAGACACAACGAATTTGGAATTTGTGGAACTTTTAATGTATGTCTGGTATAATCCTTCTTTGAAATTTCACTTCTCTCTTAAGTTTCTTAAGGAAATTCTTATATCATGCGTATTTCTAGAAATATTTATTTTTTACTGTCAAAGATAATGAATATAAAATTCAATATTTGCTTAATTGCAATATGTTTACATTATCTCATCAAAAAAATTTTCTATAGAATATAAACTGCATTAATTCAGGTATCACAAAAATAATATTTTACTTTCTTAGATAACTTTTCAAATTTTCCTAAAGTTTGAAATTATTGCATTTTTATATATTTATTCATTGAAGGTTTGTTCCATGGTGTGATATTTTTTAAATAATCATAATTTATCTTGCTAAAGATTTTTTTGAAATATCAACAGTAATTTTTAATGATAAAATTATTTTACGGATTAGAATCAACATTAACGAGTTTTCCATTCCACGAATTTTTCCATTAAATACATGGCATTAACAAAAATACCGACAAAAATGCATTTATAATTTTTAATATTTTAATCCATTTCTTCAGTACTTAAAATTAGAAATATTAAGCATGATATTTTTTAAGATATTCAAGTTCTAAAAAAATAATTTTTGTTATCGATTTCAAATGGAGCTTAGAAAGACAGACATTTAAACACCTAATGTGTACGTGAAGACGAAACTTATTATTATTATTTTTAAATATGTCTAAGTTTTCTTAAAATGTCATATAATCTTGAATTTTTAATCTTTTAAAGCCATTGTTATTGTTATTGTCGTAATGAAAATTGTTGTTGTCCTTGCATGACATGAAAATGACAACAACAATTTAATTTCTTTTTCAAGTAGAATATCATTTTGTATTATTTTCCAACTTCAAAAGAGATTGTACTTTCTTCGTTAGATAGTATTATTAAAGGGTTTAACACTCTTTTATTGTCCAAAAGACTAGAAAGTGATCATGTTTATTCACGTAACAATTTTTGGGACATCAAGATTGTAGTTTCCATTAATATTAACAAGAAATTAGTCTAGATCATTTTGTTTATGTCCTTTTCTGGACTTTGTGAACATGGACATTATACTTCCATTGACTATCCTGGCCTTTGTAAGACTTCAATTATGTTACACGTGTGTTAAGATTATAATAGAACGTAGAATTTTATTGGAATCAAATCAATTTTATTAGAAATAAAATTGGTTTCTTGTAAGTTATGTCATCTTTATCCACTTCTCAATTAAAACAACACATTTATTCGAGAAGAACTTCTATTCATTTAGCGTAGACCGACATCAAATAAATAAACAAATTTAAGAAAGAATAATAGTTTTCCACATGGAATAATTTATCTATTTCGAATGGAGTTCAGAAAGATAGACATTAAACATATAATATCTATCTGAAGACGAAATTTATTATTATAATTTTTACATTTGTCACAAATTTTCTTAAAATGTCATTTGAATCTTGAATTTTTAACATTTTAAAGCCATGCATGGCATGAAAACATTAACAGCAATTAATTTTTTTTTCAAGTTGAATAACTTTTTGTATTTACCAGCTTCAAAAGAGATCGTATTTTCTTCTTTAGTTATTATTATTAAACGGTTTTAACACTATTTTATTGTCCAAAAGACTAGAAAGAAATCATGTTTATTCAAGTAACATTTTTCGTGACATGAAGATTGTAGTTTACATTAATATTAACAAGACATTCGTCTAGACTATTTTGTTTATATCCTTCTCTGGACTCTGTGGACATGGACTTTATGCTTCCAGTAACTAGTCTGTCTTTTATAACTCTTCGATTATGCCTTACGTGTGTTATGATTATAAAAGAATAATAAAATATTAAAATTTATTAGAATGAAATATAAATTTATCATGTATTTCTTATTTATTAGAAATAAAATTGATTTCTTGTAAGTTATGTCCTTTTCACCCACCGCTTCTCAATTATTACGACACATTTATTCGAGAAGAATTCTTATTCACTTAGAGTAGACCGGCAGAAAATAAATAAATAAATTTAAGAAAGAATAATAATTTTCCAGGTGGAAGAATTTATCTATTTCAAATGAAGGTTAGAAATACAGACATTGAACATCCAATGTCTATGTGAAGACTTTAATAAGTCATACATCATTAAATTTGTTATAAGTTTTCTTAAAATGCCATTTGAATTTTGAATTTTTTACAATTTAAAGCCATGCGTAACATGAAGAAATCAACAAAAACTCAATTTTTTTTCAAATTGAATAACTTTTTGATTATTTACCAGCTTTAAAGGGGTAGCATTTTCTTATTTAGACAGTATTATCAAAAGATTTAACACACTTTTATTGTCCAAAAGACTGGAAAAAGGTCATGTTTATTCAAGTAACAGTTTTCGTCACATGAAGATTGTAATTTCCATTAATATAAACAAGAAAGTCGTCTAGACCTTTTTGTCTATGTCTTTTTCTGGTCTTTGTGAAGTGGACATTATGCTTCCAGTAACTAACCTGTCTTTTATAAGACTTCGATTATGATTATAATGGAATATTAAAATGTAGAATTTTATTGGAATCAAATATGAATTTCTTATTTCTTAGAAATAAAATTTTCTTGTAAGTTATGTCCTCTTCACCTACCGCTTTTCAATTAAAACGACACATTTGTTCGAGAAGAATTTCTATTCATTTAGCGTAGACCGACAGCAAATAAATAAGTATAAGAAAGGTTAATAGTTTTCTTGATGGAATAATTTATCTATTTCAAATGGCGCTTAGAAAGGTAGACATTTAGCATCCATTGTCTATGTGAGGATTTAAAATAAGTCATAAATCATTAAATTTGTCATAAGTATTCTTAAAATGCCATTTGAATCTTGATTTTTTTGACATTTTAAAACCATGCATGGCATGTAAACATCAACAACGATTTAATTTTTTTCAAGTTGAATAACTTTTTGCATTATTTACCAGCCTCAAAGAGGTTGTACTTTCTTATTTAGATAGTGTTATTAAAAGGTTTAACACTGTTTTATTATCCAAATGAGTAGAAAAACATCATGTTTATTCAAGTAGCAGTTTTCGTGACATAAAGATTGTAGTTTGCATTAATATTAACAAGAAATTCGTCTAGACCGTTTTGCTTATGTCCTTTTCTGGACTTTGGGAACATGGACATTATGCTTCCAGTAACTAACCTGTCTTTTATAACTCTTCGATTATGCTTGTCTATTATGGTTACAATAGAATATTAAAATATTGAAATTTATTGGAATGAAATATGAATTTCTTATAATGTACTTCTTATTTATTAGAAATAAAATTGGTTTCTTGTAAGTTATGTCATTTTCGCTCGCCGCTTCTCAATTAAAACGACACATTTATTCTCGAAGAATTTCTATTCATTTGGCGTAGACTGACAGCAAATAAATAAATAAATGTATAAAAGAAAGAATAATAGTTTTCCAGATGGAATAATTTTTTTTTTCGTTACCGTTGCCAAGACAGTCTGTTAAATAGTCGTCGAAATGGCATTGTTAACTTTTCCCCAAAAAGCAATGTGATGAATAACGTCTGTGAGTTTTTACTTACTATATTTATTCTTTCATTTTCGCATTTGCATGGCATTCTTGTGCCTAACTGATGTTTCTTTTCTTTCTTTTCTATTTGTTTTTCTTTTCTTTTTTAGTTTTTCTTCTTCTTCTTTAGCGATCATCGATTTTCTTTTTGCATTGTTGTCGCCATTTTTTCCAACGCTCTTTCGCTTTTTGTCGAACATCAGATTATGATTATTCTAAAAAGATAAAAAAAATGAAAATAAAATAAAACAGAGACAGAGAAGAGTAGCTTATGAAATAACTTGGCTTCTTTTCGCGAAAAATTGTAAAAGAAAATCGATGTTTAAATAGGGGGAATAAATGCTTTTGACATGTAATTATCCAAAGTTGAAGCATTTTTAACTTTTTCTTTTCTTGTTGTTGTTCTTTCCCCATACTTTATCTTTTGTTTAACTTTTTTTTTTTTACACATTTATTTTTATGAACTTTATTTTTTTTATTGTTGTTATTTTGAAGCAAATTTAATTTTTTTTTATTATTGCTATCATTATTTTCTTCTTTCGCAAAAACATATTTAAGGATCACTTTACAAAAAGATTATGCAATTTAATCTCTCGATTTTTTGAACTGGAAATCTCAGAAAAGCTGAGTACAAACTCATTGTCTTTATAAGTCGATAGCTTAAAAAAGTTAGATTTCTGAAGTTAAGATGTTATGTTCGCAAAACTGCTTCGTAAGTTAAAGCAACTTAAAACTATTTGATATCATTAAGAGGTTTTTATTTATCTATTTATTTATTTTTTCTTTTCTAATGTGACTCGAAATTTATGGCGACGTTTCGATTTTATTGATTAACTTTGTTTTAAATTAATAATTATTATTAATGCGATGACTATGTTCGTATTGTAAAAGAAAACGATGAGTTTTAAAATTCTTGTTTGATAGTAGTTTTTATCTGAGCTATTACTAGGTAGCGAAATCGTTGATAAATATAAAAATGAATAAATTAAATTAAAAATAATTAATCTACAATTTTTTCATTCATTCACATATAAATTAACAAAATTAACTTAAACAAAAATTCAAACTTAGTCAATAAACTTAAATAACAAAAACTGAAACTTAGTCAAAGCAACTTAAAACAATTTGATATCATTAAGAAGCTTTTATTTATTTATTCATTTATTTTCTAATATGACTCGAAATTTATGATGACATTTCGATTTTATTGATTAACTTTGTTTTAAATTAATAATAATTATTAATGCGATGAGTCTTAAAACTCTTCTTTGATAATAGTTTTTCTTTGAATAATTATTAAGTAGCGATAAATATAAAAATGAATAAATTAAATTTGAAAACTTATTAACCTACAATGACACCTCGAAATTTATGACGAGATTTCGATTTTATTGATTAACTTTCTTTTAAAATAATAATTATTATTAATACGATGTGTTTTAAAGAACTTTATTCTTTAACAATAGTATTTCACTGAGTAATTATTAAGTAGTGAAGTCGTTGTTAAATATAAAAAAGACTAAATTAAATTAGAAAAATGATTAAGCTAATACAATTTGTTAATTTATATGTGAATCAATGATTTGTCCATGATGAACAAATAAATGATTGTTCATTCATTACCATATAAATTAACAAAATTAACTTAAACAAAAATTAAGACTTAGTCAATAAACTTAAATAACAAAAATTCAAACTTAGTCAATAAACTCAAATAACCAAAATTCAAACTTTGTCAAGTAACTTAAATAGCACAAATTCGAATTAGTCAATAAACTTAAATAAAAAAAATTCAAACTTAGTCTTAGTCATATTCCTGGTCAAATATTTTGTTGATTATATTCTTTTAAGAACATAGTCTTAAGTTTTCTGGTATTCTACAAATCCAATATCGATAAATTGAAAAAAAACATTTAAAACGTGAAATATTTACCTAAGATGATTCCTCTTTTATGATATTTTTATAGATTGAGCAAAATTAAAATCTAGAAAGCTTTTTGATGTATTATTAAGTAAATCAAATGTAAATTGAACAACATTATTAAACGATAATTATTATCATATAAATATCAAACAATAATTAGTATGGTATTTAATATTTTAACGATATTTACGATAAACAACCAAATCGATTTTAGAACCCAAAAAAGTAATTAAATCATTGCACAATTCTTGCATCTCCAAATAACTATAAAAATTCTTACGTTTCTCTGAAAAATTTAAATTGTTACATAATTTTACAAAAAGAATTTATATATATAAGCTCGCCTGTCATGTAAAGGTGGCAGTATTCTTAAAAAACACCATTTTAGCAAGATAACAGTTTAGGCACTATTAAAGATAATAAGCTAAAGTGCTTGGATTTATCTAGAAAAGCACTTTGAAAGGAACATTTTCTTAAGAAGTCTCCTTGTTTTTATCTAAAATGGATGACAACTCTTAAAAGAAGTCAAAAATATCATTCCATGATATTGCTGTCAATGATTTCAAGTTAAAAGAACAATTGATCTCATTTCTTTCGCGGCTTATTTTTTGTCAAAGGAATACCTGTGTTACGTATATGAATGCAGTGTGGATGGGTGGCATGCTGAGATTCGGAGTTATCTTGGTTCGAAACCCAACAACCGAAAGCTTCCATGTCTGGGAAGGATAGGCGCTTTAAATTAGTAGACTGGAGAATTCTCTAGTTGGGATTGAGGCGAAGAGAGGGTTTCCGACGTCCCATTTAGAGGTGTTTCTTCCAAATCGCGTAAGCAAAGATATGGATGCAGTGTAATAAATCTTTTGTGAATCCTGACTAACGCTTAATCTGCTATATATTTGCTACCTAGTGGCAAATTGAAGTACCCGACATTGACAAAGTGTAATTCATTGAAATAACTTCAAAAATATTTATTTCACAGTCAGGAAACTCTTGTCCACTCATGTATACATGAGCATAGAGGTGCAATGCCTTTTAGAACGACTTTCAGGTGTAATTGTTCTACATTTGTGTTTGTGTACTACGAATATTATAGCAGATAGCGTTATTCACGATTCACCACAGAGATCTATGACATTGCATCCATATTTTTGCTTACTCAATTTGGAAGGAACATCTCTAAATGAGGCATCGGCAATCATCTCTTCTGCTCCTCGATACCAACTTCAGAACTCTCTAGTCTACTAATTTAATGTGCCTAGCCCTGTCCAGAAACGAAGCGGTTTCTGTTGTCGGTTTTCGAATCAAAATAATTCCGAAGCTCAATATGTCAAGCACCATGCCATGCCACACCGCAACTAATATATGTAAGGCAGGTATTCATAGTACACAAGCCTTCGTAGTACACAGAATTGCTTGAAGAAATATAGAAGCAAAATACGTACACATGTTGTCCGACACCCCCCCCTTGAGTGATATCATTTCAGAAAGCAGCTATTGCAATTTACTCTACAAATAGATTTTCAGAGTCCTCGATTTACAAATACCATCCTTCTTCATGTTGCTCAAAGTTATGGATGCAGTGCAGCAGTGCTCTGTTGGGCAATCATATGCAACGCTGCATTTGCTACATATCTGCCATTCTAGTGGTTCAAAAGGAATAATAAACAACTATTCAGCAATTTATTTTATTTTTAACTTCATACCGTGAAGGTTATTGGTGATAACTATTTCAAAATCAAATGCATCATGGTTAAAAGAATGAGAATATGACCAAAAGAACGAGAATGTGATTAAAAGAACGAGGATAAGATTAAAAGAATGAGAATGTGATTAAAAGAATGAGAGTAAGATTAAAAGAACGAAAATAAGATTAAAAGAATGATAATATTATCAAAAGAACGAGAATATTATCAAAAGAACGAGAATATGATTAAAAAAACGAGAATATGATTAATAAAACGAGAATAGGATAAAAAAAAACAAGAAAACAAGAATATGATCAAAAGAATGAGAACGAAAATATGATAAAAAAAATGAGGACGAGAATGCGATCAAAACAATGAGAACGACAATATGATCAAAAGAACGACAATGAGAATATTGTTAAAAAACGAGAATATGATCAAAAGAACGAGAACACGATCAAAAGAACGAGAATATGATCATAAGAACGAGAATATGATCAAAAGGAGGAGAATATGATATAAAAAAATGCTTTTGGTTTTAGAATCGTTATTTAAAATACAGATTTCAAAAAAGAAAAATTCACAAAGATTTGTTATAATACAAATTTTTATTTTATAAAAGCGAAAATCTTTGGAAATTTTACATACACTACATATTTCATCACAATCCTTTTTTTTTATTTATCTTTTTTATTTATTTATTTATTTTTAGATATTTACTATCGCTGCATGGTAAAACTGCGATTAATTAGAAAAATCAAAAAAAGAATTGAATGTTTTTGTATTTTCTAATCTCAGTAAAGTTGAAGGCCTCGCATTTTCGTAAAAAAAATAAAATAATAGTAATAATAATTTTTCTTCTCTAATGTTTGTTCTTCCAAAAAAATTAATAATTGGAAAATATTTTCTGCAAAGATTTCAGTATTTTCTTCTTAGAAATAAATAATGATTAGTTTACTTTCATGGGTAAAAAAAAAAAAAAAATTGTTATTTTTTAATAGCTTAATATAGGAACAGTTAAGCTCTAAGGTTTCATGCTTGTTATTTTTCATTCTAAATAATAATGAATCTGAAAACTTCGCCACAGTTTTTGTTCATATAAATTGAGCAATTTTAGCTAGAAATTGTTTTAAACGAGAAAAATTTGTTTTTATTTTTGAGTCACAAAATTTTGAGAAAATAAGATCTTGTTTTTAATGAGAAATATAAGAAAATAAGGTCATTTCTTAGAATTCCAAACAAAAATATTTTGTTTCCATAGAAATTAGAGGCCATTAAAATCAGAAATATGAACCTTGGAATATTTGTTTTTCATATGAGTATCGTTATGTCTTTCATGTGAAAACCAACTAAGAAGATTTATCAAAATTTTAGTGGAAGAGATATAGCTTCATTAGTAATTTAATGTATTTGATTTTGAATCAGTACTGAAAATCATAATTTTTGTTTTGAAAAATATGAAATGTTTTAAAAATCTTTTTTGAATATATTAATGATTTATGTTCAATATTTTTCAAGTTGTAACTAAACGATTGCTATTTTAGTAAGCACTTGTCAAATATAAACTGGATTGGTCCAGTTACATTAAATTTTATTAAGTAAAAATATTTTTGAAAAAGACGCATTTTCTTTTGGCAAATTAGTAAAGAGAACCTATTATAATTCATAATTTATTGATAAATAGAATATTTAGAAGCAAACAAATATAGACAATCAATGATCAATTTAAAAGAATTAAGAATTTATTCAATTTTAAAGAATGTTTCTGTCATATAAACTTCAAAAGGTTACCTGCGACCTGATGGCCAATTGGCTAGCTCTTTCGCCATAGGTACCACAAGCTTCAGGTTCGAATTCTAGCAATGATATGGATGTTTGTTAGTGAGTGATTCGGAATCAACGTTAAGCAGTAGGTCCTGGTCTAATTAGCTAAAAGTGTGCATAAAATGACCGTTGAGTGACAAACCAAATACATTTTCATTGTCACAACAGTCCCACGGTGGGCCAAAGCCTTTTGCCTACTGTCAGATTTCGAGACAGGAGATGCTTTCTTTTTACGGTATGGAGTTGTCAGCGTAACGCCCAATGCTCTATAGTCTTACTAGACCGGAACATACGATTTAAAGTGGATTCCGAACCACAGTTTTGGTTATTTTATGCACGCTTTGACCGCAGAGCGGTAAATCAAATTTCAAAAGTTTACCATTTCAATTTCTAAAAAGTTTTTAAAGACCTAAAACTGTTCACATATACATACATACATACATTCACACACACACACACACTATATATATATATATATATACATATATATATATATATACAAAGAAAAATATTATTAAATGGGTGGGCCAATGTCTTCCCGAGAACCTTCTTCCATTCCAGTCTCTGCTTTGCCACAGTTTTCCAGCTAGTAACTCGTCAAACTAAAAAACTGCTAAAACTACTTTTTAAACTACTAAAGTTTTAGTTTAAACTACTTTTAAACTAAAAAAAAAAGTAAATACTCCATGGAAAACTAACCTTATTTTATAGTAATTTCAATAAGACTAATTAGATAGTTAAATGTTTAATTTTTTAAACTCCTGTATTTTCATGCCAATGGTCAATTGGTTAGCGCATGGCCTTTAGTAACACAGGCTTCAGGGTCGAATCCTGGCGGTGGCATGAATGCTTGTTAGTGGTTCGGAATAACGTTAAATTGTAGGCCCTGGTCTAATTTAGCCTAAAATGCACAAAAACTTAGAGCGACAAACCAAACTAAACCAAACCTGTGTTTCCATATGTATATTAAAAATTATTCCAAATACGTTTATTGTTTCTTTAAAAAATTCAATTAATCTAAATTCAATTAATTAATTTTAATGTTTTTATAAGAATTAAAAAAAGCTTTAAAAACTATCTTAAAAAATATGTAGTTAAAATTTAAACCTTATTTTATAAAAAATTTAAAGTCTATTATATGTGTAAATAATTTCTTGTATACAACCCCTGTGTACATAATGCCCAAAAAAGTGCAATCCCTGTATTTCTAATATTTAATTGAATATATATTATTAGATTATAAATTAGAGAATTATATTATTAATCGAAGAATTGAAAAAATATCAAGTACTGTTTTAAAAATATTAAACCTTTTTCTTTCATAACGATTTCAGATATACGGCTAAGACATTTTAATGTTTTCTTGTTTGTGTACTAGTTAGAGTTAAGTGTTGTTTTGAGATTTCCAAAATAGTGACTGGTAAACACTCGGTAACTTTTCGAAGAATTTTAGCACAAAGTCAACCAGCGAGAAAAACGTCTCAGTGTACTTTTCTCCTTGAAATAAAACACATCCAATTATAATGATTGGATAGAAAATTCTAGTGCTTTCTCCTCTGTGGATTTGCGTTTGCATTTAAGGAAAAACGGAGCGATATATTAAGCAAATGTTTCGTGAAAGAAAAGGAGGTAAAAAGTAAAAAACACTTACAGGCAGAAAAATAATTATTTTTCCCGTTTTTTCCTGGTGAGGACATACACTCAAGAAAATTGGTCGGAACTCTTCAAGAGAAGTTTTTAGGAGAGAAGTTTTACTGAAGAACGTGCACTTGTCCCAAATTCACAATGATAAATATTTACGTAAAGCAAAACAGAAAGCAATAAAGTCTATTTCTCTGTATCCAAATCGGGCGACAATTTTTCCTGGAGAACTTGGTGGATTCCCGGAATTGTCCCGGGATTTTATCGCTGCCCGATATCGTTCCCAAGATTTAAATAAAGAAAGAAGTTAAAGAACCTAAGAAAGAAGATAAAGAACCAAAAAAAATGAAAAAAGAAAAACAACAACCAGACTCTGGAATTTTTCTTCATGAGACAAATATTTGAAATAACACCTGATGTTCTTCTTTTTTCTTCTCAGAGCTTCTTACAAAAAGCAAGGGACAAAGAAAAATGAAAGGAAAAAAAAAAAAAAGTTATTCGGTAAGGGTTTTTGGGTGCTTCCTGCCATGCATGGCACCAATTTTTAAAATATTCAAATGTGCAAACATCGTTCCAATAAGAAGACACTTCCTTTCTTGAAGGGGAAAAAGGGAAAATATCTTTCTTTTTCTCTGAAATGTTTTACTGAAGAACGTGCATTTGTTCCCAATTCACAATGATAAATATTTACGTAAAGCAAAACAGAAAGCAATAAAGTCTATTTCCGTGTATCCAAATCGGGCGAGATTTTTTCCTGGAGAACTTGGTGGATGCCCGGGGTTTTATAGCTGTCCGGTATCGTTCCCAAGATATAAATTAAGAAATGAGGAAAAGCCTAAGAAAGAAGATAATGAACCTCCCAAAACATGGAACAAGAAAAACGAGATCTAATTAACTAGGTAATAATTTTAATTATGCATTTTATTAATCTATGAATTGGCAAAATATCATGTAGTGTCTTAAAAAAACGAAAGAACGTGCACTTCTCCCAAATTCAGAATGATAAATATTTACGTAAACCAAAACTGAAAGCAATAAAGTCTATTTCTGTGTATCCAAATCGGGCGAAAATTTTTCCTGGAGAACTTCGTTTATTCCCGGGCTTTTATATTTGCCCGGTATCGTTCCTCCAAGATTTAAATTAAGAAACGAGGAATGGCCTTAAGAAAGAAGATAAAGAAACAAAAAAAAAAAAAAAAAAAAATGAATGAAGAAAAACCAGAACCCGACTCTGGATTTTTCTTCATGAGACAAATATTTGAAATAACATGTGATGTCCTTCTTTTTTTCCTTCAAAGGACAAAGAAAAAGAGAAGAGAAAAAAAATAATAAGGATTTTTATGCATGGTACCAATTTTTAAAATATTCAAATGTGCAAACATCGTTTGAATAACTAGAAGACACTTCATTTCTTGAAGGGAAAAAAAGGGAAAATTTCCTTCCAGTTTTTTTCCCTCTCCATCTTATTCAAAGGGATTATCGAAAAAAAGTCGGCATATTATTGTAAGCTTCTTAGGAAATTAGCCGCAGCATTTTTTTTTTTTTTCATATATTCCTTTGTCACTTCCATTATTCACAAAAACATTCCCTCTCCCCACTTCACCCACGCTCACAGTCTTTTTCCCTATATGTATATTTTTCCCCCTTTTGATCTTGTCCAGTTTTTGCAGACCAATTTTTTCGAAATTAGGTATACCTGTATAACAAGATTTCGAGGTTTAGCATCAGAATGAAAGAAGTTATACGCCGCATTAACCCATCCCTGCATCCAATTTTTCTTTTACACTACTTTTTTTCCCATTCACCCTTTTTTATTTATTTTATTTTATTTTTTTTTTACCCTTTTTGTCGTCTCCTTGTCTATATTTTGCCGATTGTTTCCATTTTGTTTGATGTATAAGGTAGGCGTTCATCTCTGCGTCGCTCATATTAAAAAAAAAAAAAAAATTATGAAAGTATACAATTTTAGTAAAAACAATATATAATAAATTGATGGATCTTATGATACATGAAGGCATCTCTTTCGTAATGTAGATTTTTTTTAAACTATTCAATATTTAATGAGTTAGAATTTCAATTATGCATTTAATTTTAATTACTGTGTAAGTTCATAATTTTGTTTATCCTGTGATCGAACTTTATTATTTGTCATATTTTAATGAAATTTTTTTGGACTTTGTGAAATATATACAAAAATTATTTAAATAATTTATTAGTGTTATTAATTAAATAAAGTATTCAATAAATAATATATTTAATGCACATTACCATTTGTTTCCACTGTACCATGTTTCCATTTTGTTTGATTTATAAGGTAGGCATTCATCTCTTCGTAGCTCTTATTAAAAAAAAAACTGTTTTTTTTTAAGGTATACAATTTTAGTTAAAAATAATTTATAATAAATTAATGGATTTTATTATACATGAAGGCATCTCTTTCCTAATGCAGATTTTTTAAAACTATTCATTATTTAATGGGTAATAATTTTAATTATGCATTTTATTAATCGAAGAATTGGAATAGTATCAAGTACTGTCTTAAAAAACGTAGTTGAATATTAAAGCTTTTTCTTTAATAAGGATTTCAGAAATAGGGGTTAGATATTCGAACGTTTTCTTGTTTGTGTACTAGTTAGAGTTAAGTGTTGTTTTGAGATTTCCAAAGTAGGGACTGGAAAAAACTCGGTAACTTTTCGAAGAATTTTAGCATAAAGTCAATTTTACTACCGCCAAGAAAAATTCCTCAGTGTACTTTTGCTTAGGAAATAAAATACATCCTATTATCATGATTGGATAGAAAATTCTAGTGCTTTCCACTCTGTGGATTTGCGTTTGCATTTAAGGAAAAACGAAGCGATATATTAAGCAAATGTTTCGTGAAAGAAAAGGAGGTAAAAAGTAAAAACACTTACAGACAGAAAAATAATTCCTTTTCCCGTTTTTTCCTGGCGGGGACAGACACTCAAGAAAATTGGTCTGAACTCTTCAAGAGAAGTTTTTTGGAGAGAAGTTTTACTGAAAAACGTGCACTTGTCCCAAATTCACAATGATAAATATTTACGTAAAGCAAAACAGAAAGCAATGAAGTCTATTTCTCTGTATCCAAATCGGGCGACAATTTTTCCTGAAGAACTTGGTGTATTCCCAGATTTGTCCGGGCTTTTATCGCAGCCCGGTATATGGTTCCAAAGATTTAAATTAAGAAACGAGGAATAGCCTAAAAAAAATGAAAGAAGAAAAACAAGAGCCAGACACTGGAATTTTTCTTCATGAGACAAATATTTGAAATAACATCTGGTTTTCTTTTTTTTCCCGAGAGCTTCTCACAAATAGCAATGGACAAAGAAAAAGGAAAGAAAAAAAATAATAAGGTATTCGGTAAGGGTTTTTGGGTGCTTCCTGCCATGCACGGTACCAATTTTTAAAATATTCAAATGTGCAAACATCGTTTGAATAAGAAGACACTTCATTTCTATGGAGGGGAAGAAGGGAAAATTTCCTTACAGTTTTTTTCCCTCTCCATCTCATTGAAAAGGATTATCGAAAAGGGTCGGCATATTATTGTAAGCTTCTTAGGAAATTAGTTGCAGCATTTTTTTTTTTTTTTATATATATTCCTTTGTCACTTCCATTATTCATGAAAAAATTCCCTCCCCCTTCACCCACACTCACAGTCTTTTCCACTATATGTATATTTTTTTCCCCTTTTGATCTTCTCCAGTTTTTGCACACCAATTCTTTCGAAATTAGGAATCCTCGTAGAAAAAGATTTTGAGGGGTAGCATCAGAATGAAAGAAGTTATACGCGGCATTAACCCATCCCTGTATCCAATCTTTCTTTTCACTTTTTTACCCACTTAACTTTTTCTTTTTTTTTTTTTTTTTTTTCACCCTTTTTGTCGTCCCCTTGTCTATATTTTCCCGATTGTTTCCATTTTGTTTGATTTATAAGGTAGGCATTCATCTCTTCGCAGCTTGTACTAGAAAAAAAAATGATGAATGTATATAATTTTATGAAAAATATATATATAACAAATTAATGGATCTTATGATACAAGAAAGCTACTCTTTTCTAATGCAGATTGTTTTAAAATTTGGATTAAGATATTTTTTATACCTTTTAATAAAAATGGATTTAATGATTAATAACTTTAATCATGCGATTTACTTTAATTACTGTTTAAGTTTATAATTTTCTATATCCTGTAATCCCATTTTTTGATTTATCACATTTGAATGAAACTTTTTTGGTCTTGAATAAATATCAAGTACGGTCTTAAAAAACATATTTGAATATTAAACCTTTTTCTTTCATAAGGATTTCAGAAATACGGGACGGATATTTGAAAGTTTTCTTGTTTGTGTACTAGTTAGAGATAAGTGTTGTTTTGATATTTTGCAACTAGTGACTGGTAAACACTCGGTAACTTTTCGAAGAAGTTTAGCATAAAGTCAATTTTACTACCGCCGAGAAACATTTCCCAGTGTACTTTTCTCTAGGAAATAAAACGCATCCAATTATCATGATTGGATGGAAAATTCTAGTGATTTCTACTCTGAGGATTTCGTTTGCATTTTAGGAAAAACGGAGCGATATATTAAACAAATGTATTGTAAAAGAAAAGGAGGTAAAAAGTAAAAAACACTTAGCGGCAGAAAAATAATTCTTTTTCCCGTTTTTTCCTGGTGAGGACAGACACTCAAGGAAATTAGTCTGAACTCTTCAAGAGAGAACTTTTACTGGAGAGAAGTTTTACTGAAGAACGTGCACTTGTCCCAAATTCACAATGATAAATATTTACGGAATGCAAAACAGAAAGCAATAAAGTCTATTTCTCTGTATCCAAATCGGGCGAGAATTTTTCCTTGAAAAACTTGTTGGATTCACAGATTTGCCCGGGCTTTTATCGCAGCCCGGTATATGGTTCCAAAGATTTAAATTAAGAAACTAGGAATGGCCTAAGAAAGAAGATAAATAACAAAAAAAAAAAAATGATAATAATAAAATGAAAGAAGAAGAACAAGAACGCAACTCTGGAATTTTTCTTCATGAGACAAATATTTGAAATAACATCTGATGTTCTTCTTTTTTTCCGAGAGCTTCTTACCAAAAGCAAGGGAAACAGAAAAAGGAAAGGAAAAATAAATAATAAGGTACTTGGTAAGGGCCTTTGGGTGCTTCCTGCCATGCTTTTTACCAATTTTTAAAATATTCAAATGTGCAAACATCGTTTGAATAAGAAGACACTTCATTTCTTGGAGGGGGAAAAAGGGAAAATTTCCTTCCAGCTTTTTTTCCCTCTCCATCTCATTGAAAGGGATTATCGAAAAGAGTCGGCATATTATTGTAAGCTTCTTAGGAAATTAGCAGCAGCATTTTTTTTATACATTCCTTTGTCACTTCCATTATTCACGGAAAAATTCCTTCTACCCCTCCACCCACGCTCAGAGCCTTTTTCCCTATATGTATATTTTTTCCCCTTTTGATCTTCTCCAGTTTTTGCAGACCAATTCTTTCCAAATTAGGAATCCTTGTATAAAAAGATTTCGAGGGGTAGCATCAGAACGAAACAAGTTATACGCGGTATTAACCCATCCCTGCATCCAATCTTTATTTTACTTTTTTCCCCATTTACCCCTTTTTATTTATTTATAATTTTTTTTGCCCTTTTTGTCGTCTCTTTGTCTATATTTTCCCGATTGTTTCCATTTTGTTTGATTTATAATGTAGTCATTCATCTCGTCGTAGGTCTTACTAAAAAAAAAGTTTTTTTTTTGAAGGTATACAATTTTATTAAAAATATATATATAATAATTTAATGGATCTTCTGTTACATAAAGGCATCATTTTTAATGCCGATTTTTGTAATACTTGGATAAAAACAATTTTTATACTTTTTAATAAAAAATTTATTTAATGAGTAATAATTTTAATCATTGATTTTTTTTAATTGTCTAAGTGCATAAAAAGTGATGTTACTGTAATCCCATTTTTTTAACTTTTTAAATATAATTTATAATTATATAAATAGATTAATAGTTTTATGATTTGAATAAAGTATTCAATAAATAATATATTTAATGGATAATGCCTTTTTTTTCCATTGTACCATGTTTCCCTTTTGTTCGATGTATACGGTAGGCATTCATCTCTTCGTAGATCTTCCAAAAAAAAAATTTTTTTTTTTTTAAAGGTATGCAATTTTAGTAAAAATGTAAAATAAATTAATGGATTTTATCATACATGAAGACATCTCTTTCCTCATGCAAATTTCTTTTAAGCTATTCAATATTTAATGAGTAATAATTTTATTTGTGCATTTTATTAATCGAAGAATTGGAAAAATATCAAGTACTGTCTTAAAAAGTGGACTTGAATATTAAACTTTTTTTCTTTCACAAGAATTTTAGAAATACAGGTTAGATATTTGAGTGCTTTCATGTTTGTGTACTAGTTAGATTTAAGTGTTGTTTTGAGATTTCCAAACTAGTGTCTGGTAAACACTCTGTAACTTTTCGTAGAATTTTAGCATAAAGTCAATTTTACTACTGCTTAGAGAAACTTCCCAGTGTACTTTTTCTCTAGAAAATAAAACACATCCAATTATCATGATTGGATAGAAAATTCTAGTGCGTTCTACACTGTGGATTTTTGTTTGCATTTAAGGAAAAACGAAGCGATATATTAAGCAAATGTTTCGTGAAAGAAAAGGAGGTAAAAAGTAAAAAACACTTAGAGGCAGAAAAATAATTATTTTCCCGGTCAGGACATACACTGAAGAAAATTGGTCTGAACTCTTCAAGAGAACTTTTCCTGGAGAAGTTCTACTTGAAGAACGTACACTTGTCGCAAATTCACAATGATAACTATTTACGTAAAGCAAAACAGAAAGCAATAAAGTCTATTTCTCTGTCTCCAAATCGGGCGAGAATTTTTCCTGGAGAAGTTGGTGGATTCCCGGATTTTCCCGGGCTTTTATCGCAGCCCGGTATATAGTTCCAAAGATTTAAATTAAGAAACGAGGAATAGCCTAAAAAAAATGAAAGAAGAAAAACAAGAGCCAGACACTGGAATTTTTCTTCATGAGACAAATATTTGAAATAACATCTGGTTTTCTTTTTTTTCCCGAGAGCTTCACACAAAAAGCAATGGACAAAGAAAAAGGAAAGAAAAAAAATAATAAGGTATTCGGTAAGGGTTTTTGGGTGCTTCCTGCCATGCACGGTACCAATTTTTAAAATATTCAAATGTGCAAACATCGTTTGAATAAAAACACACTTCATTTCTATGGAGGTGAAAAAGGGAAAATTTCCTTACAGTTTTTTTTCCCTCTCCATCTCATTGAAAGGGATTATCGAAAAGAGTCGGCTTATTATTGTAAGCTTCTTAGGAAATTAGTTGCAGCATTTTTTTTTTTTTTTTATATATTCCTTTGTCACTTCTATTATTTATGAAAAAATTCCCTCCCCCTTCACCCACACTCACAGTCTTTTCCGCTATATGTATATTTTTTTCCCCTTCTGATCTTCTCCAGTTTTTGCAGACCAATTCTTTCGAAATTAGGAATCCTCGTAGAAAAAGATTTTGAGGGGTAGCATCAGAATGAAAGAAGTTATACGCGGCATTAACCCATCCCTGCATCCAATCTTTCTTTTTACTTTTTTACCCACTTAACTTTTTCTTTTTTTTTTTTTCACCCTTTTTGTCGTCCCCTTGTCTATATTTTCCCGATTGTTTCCATTTTGTTTGATTTATAAGGTAGGCATTCATCTCTTCGCAGCTCTCAGTGAAAAAAAAAAAAAAAAAAAAAATTGAAGGTATACAGTTTTATTAAAAAAATATATTATAAATTAATGGATCTTATGATACATGAAGGCATCTCTTTTTAATACCGATTTTTTAGAAATTTGGTAAAGACAATTTTTTTACTTTTCAATAAAAAAATTTTTAATGAGTAATAATTTTAATCATTGATTTTATTTTAATTACTGTTTAAGTTTGTAATTTTGTTAATTCTGTAATCCCTTTTTTTTTTTACTTTTTAAATATAATTGATAATTATATAAATAGTTTATTAGTTTTATTAATTCAATAAAGTATTCAATAAATATTATATTTAATGGATAATACCATTTGTTTCCATTGTACCACGTTTCCATTTTGTTTGATTTATAAGGTAGGCATTCATCTCTTCGCAGCTTGTACCAGAAAAAAAAATGATGAATGTATATAATTTTATGAAAAATATATATATAACAAATTAATGGATCTTATGATACAAGAAGGCTACTCTTTTCTAATGCAGATTGTTTTAAAATTTGGATTAAGTTATTTTTTATACCTTTTAATAAAAATGGATTTAATAATTAATAACTTTAATCATGAGATTTACTTTAATTACTGTTTAAGTTTATAATTTTCTATATCCTGTAATCCCATTTTTTGATTTATCACATTTGAATGAAACCTTTTTGGTCTTGAATAAATATCAACTACAGCCTTAAAAACCGTAGTTGAATAATAAACCTTTTACTCTCACAAGGATTTCAGAAAAAGAGGTTAAATATTTGAATGTTTTCTTGTTTGTGTCCTAGTTAGAGTTAAGTGTTGCTTTGAAATTTCAAAACTAGTGACGGGTAAACACTCGGTAACTTTTCGAAGAATTTTAGCATAAAGTCAATTTTACTACCGCCGAGAAACATTTCCCAGTGTACTTTTCTCTAGGAAATAAAAGACATCCAGTTAACATGATTGGATAGAAAATTCTAGTGCTTTCTACTCTGTGGATTTGCGTTTGCATTTAAGGAAAAACGAAGCGATATATTAAGCAAATGTTTCGTGAAAGAAAAGGAGGTAAAACGTAAAAAACACTTAGAGGCAGAAAAATAATTCTTTTTCCCGTTTTTTCCTGGTGAGGACATACACTCAAGAAAATTGGTCTGAACTCTTCAAGCGAAGTTTTTTGGAGAGAAGTTTTACTTGAAGAACGTGCACTTGTCCCAAATTCACAATGATAAATATTTACGTAAAGTAAAACAGAAAGCAATAAAGTCTATTTCTCTGTATCCAAATCGGGCGAGAATTTTTCCTGTGAATTCCTGCATTTGCCCGGAATTGTATCGCTGCCGGTATCGTTCCCTAAGATTTAAATTAAGAAACGAGAAATGGCCTAAATAAAGAAGATAAGGAACCAAAAAAAGAAAAAAATTGAATGAAGAAAAACAAGTACAGACTCTGGCATTTGTCTTCATGAGACCAATATTTGCAATAACGTCTGATGTTCCTCTTTTTTCTCCTCAGAACTTCTTACAAAAAGGAAGGGACAAAGAAAAAGGAAAAACAAAAAAAAAAATAATAATAATAAGGTATTCGGTAAGGATTTTTGGGTGCTTCCTTCCATGCATGGTACCAATTTTTAAAATATTCAAATGTGCAAACATGGTTTGAATAAGAAGACACTTCATTTCTTGGATTGGGAAAAAGGGAAAATTTCCTTCCAGTTTTTTTCCCTCTCCATCTCATTGAAAGGGATTATCGAAAACAGTCGGCATATATTATTGTAAGCTTCTTAGGAAATTAGCTGCAGCATTTTTTTTATTTTTTTATATTCCTTTGTCACTTCCATTATTCACGAAAAAATTCCCTCTCCCCCTCCACCCACGCTCATAGTCTTTTTCCCTATATGTATATTTTTTGCCTCTTTTGATCTTCTCCAGTTTTTGCAGGCCGATTCTTTCGAAATTAGGAATCCTTGTATAAAAAGCTTTCGAGGGGTAGCATCAGAATGAAAGAAGTTATACGCGGCGTTAACCCATCCCTGCATCCAATCTTTCTTTTACTTTTTTTCCCCCATTTCCCCTTTTTTATTCCTTTTTGTCGTCTCCCTGTCTATATTTTCCCGATTGTTTCCATTTTGTTTGATTTGTAAGGTATGTATTCATCTCTTTGTAGCTCTAACTAAAAAAAAGTAAAAAAACAATTTTTTTTGAAGGTATACAATTTTAGTAAAAAAAATTTATAATAAATTAATGGATCTACATGAAGGCATCTTTTTTCCAATGTAGATTTTTTTACAGACGTTTATTATATTTTCAATAAAAAATTCATTATTTTTTTTTTTTTTTTTTTTAAAGTGCATTTATTATACTGGAATGAAATTTTTTTGGCCTTTTTGAAATATAAATAATTTATTAGTTTTATTAATTAAATAAAGTATTAACAAATGGTATTATCCATTAAATATAATATTGATATTTAATGGATAATACCACTTGTTTCCATTGTACCATGTTTAAATTTTGTTTGATTTAAAAGGTACGCATTCATTTCTTCGTAGCTCTTACGGAAAAAAAAATAATAAATTTTTTTTTAATGTATACAATTTTAGTAAAAAATTTATATTAAATTAATGGATCTTATGATACATGAAGGAATCTGTTTTCTAATGCCGATTTTTTTTTTAGTTTCATGAAAACAATTTTTACTTTTAAATAAAAAATATATTTTAAAGTAATAATTTTAATTACTGTTTAAGTTTATAATTTTGTTTATCCAGTTGTCCCATATTATTTTTCATTTATCACACTGAAGTGAAATGTTTTCGACTTCTAGAATTTATTGATTATTTAATATCGAGAAAAAAAATTTGATTTTTTGAAAAATTCTAGACCACCGGAACGGACTTGAATATTAAACCTTTTACTCTCATAACGATTTCAGAAATTCGGGTTAGATATTCGAATGTTTTCTTGTTTATGTACTAGTTAGAGTTAAGTGTTGTTTGGCATTCCCAAACTAGTGACTGGTAAACACTAGGTAACTTTTCGAAGAATTTTAGCATAAAGTCAATTTTACTACCACCGAGAAAAACTTCTCAGTGTACTTTTCTCTAGGAAATAAAGCACATCCAATTATCATGATTGGATAGGAAATTCTAGTGCTTTCTACCCTGCGGATTTGCGTTTGCATTTAACGGAAAACGAAGCGATATATTAAGCAAATGTTTCGTGAAAGAAAAGGAGGTAAAAAGTAAAATACACTTAGAGGCAGAAAAATAATTCTTTTTCCCGTTTTTTCCTGGTGAGGACATACACTCAAGAAAATTGGTCTGAACTCTTCAAAGGAGAACTTTTCCTGGAGACGTTTTACTGAAGAACGTGGACTTATACCGAATTCACAATGATTAGTATTTACGTAAAGCGAAACAGAAAGCAATAAAGTCTATTTTTCCGTATCCAAACCGGGCGAAAATGTTTCCTGAAGAACTTGGTGGATTCCCGGATTTTCCCGGACTTTTATCGCTGCCCCGTATCGTTCCAAAATTTAAATTAAGGACGAAGGAATGGCCTAAGAAAGAAGATAAAGAACCAGAAAAAAAATGAAAGAAGAAAAACAAGAACCCAATTTTTCTTCATGAGACAAATATTTGAAATAACATCTGATGTTCTTTTTCTCCGCGAGCTTCTCACGAAATGCAAGGGACAAAGAAAAAGAAATAATAAGGTATTCTTTAAGGGCTTTTGGGTGCTTCCTGCCATGCGTGGTACCAATTTTGTGCAAATGTGCAAACATCATTTGAACTTTTCCTGGAGAAGTTTTACTGAGGAACGTGCACTTATCTCAAATTCACAATGATAAATATTTACGTAAAGCAAAACAGAAAGCAATAAAGTCTATTTTTCTGTAACCAAATCGGGCGAGAATTTTTCCTTGAAAAACTTGGTAGATTTACAGATTTGCCCGGGCTTTAATCGCTGCCCAGTATAGTTCCACCAAAATTTAAATTCCTGAATTTTCCCTGTTTCTCGTTCCTCCAAGATTTAAATTAAGAAACGAGGAATGGCCTAAATAAAGAATATAAAGAACCCAAAAAAGAAAAAAATGAAAGAAGAAAAACAAGTACAGACTCTGGATTTTTTTCTTCATGAGACAAATATTTCAAATAACATCTGATGTTCTTTTTTTGTCTCCTCAGAGCTTCTTACAAAAAGCAAGGGACAAAGAAAAAGGTAAGACAAAAAAAAAAATAGTAATAAGGTATTCGGTAAGGATTTTTGGGTGCTTCCTGCCATGCATGGTACCAATTTTTAAAATATTCAAATGTGCAAACATCGTTTGAATAAAAACACACTTCATTTCTTGAAGGGGAAAAGGGAAAATTTCCTTCCAGTTTTTTTTCCCTCTCCATCTCATTGAAAAGGATTATCGAAAAGAGTCGGCATATTATCGTAAGCTTCTTAGGAAATTAGCTGCAGCATTTTTTTTTTTATATTCCTTTGTCACTTCCATTATTCACGAAAAAATTCCCTCCCCCTCTCCTTCACCCACGCTCACAGTCTTTTTTCCTATAGGTATATTTTTTCCTCCGTTTGATCTTCTCCTGTTTTTGCAGACCAATTCTTTCGAAATTAGGAATCCTCGTATAAAAAGATTTCGAGGGGTAGCATCAAAATGAAAGAAGTTATACGCGGCATTAACCCATCCCTGCATCCGATCTTTCTGTTACTTTTTTCACATTAACCCTTTTTTTATTTTTTTACCCTTTTTGTCGTCTCCTTGTCTATAGTTTCCCGATTATTTCCATTTAGCTTGATTTATAAGGTAGGCATTCATCTCTTCGTAACTCGTACTAAAAAAAAACGTTTTTTTCAAGGTATACAATTTTATTAAAAAAAATTTAAAATAAATTAATGGATCTTATGATACATGAAGACATCTCTTTTCTAATGCAGATATTTTTTAAATTTAGATAAAGACATTTTTTATACTTTTCATCAAAAAAATTTATTTAAGGAGTAATAATTTTAATCATGCATTTTATTTTAATTACTACTTAAGTTTATAATTTAATTTTTTTTTCCTGTAATCCAATTTTTTCTTATTTATCACACTGGAGTTAATTTATTTTTTAGTACTTTTTGAAATTATTAGAATATAATGAATAAGTATATATTTTATTTATTAACTAAATAAGATAATTAATACAATATTGAAAAACATACAATTATTACTTCTTTTCTCTGTTAAATGTTTGGAACAACTACGCATTTTTTTAAATAATTAAGTTTTGTAGTTATTAATGATTTTATTTAACTTTTTTTTTAATTCGTATAAAGCTACCGTATACTAATGTAAAATAAAAAATAGTTTCAAAAATGAAATCTTCTTAGGAATTTCAACTTAGTAAACCTGTTTCTTTAATTGATCAGCAATAAATATTTAAATTGTTAAATCTACTGAAAATATTACAATAGTGAGTGAGAAGACTTATAATTTTGTTTTACTGTTTTTATGAATATTTAAAATATTATACATATATATTTATAGATAATTTTAAAGTTTTTACTTGATTTAAACATCGGGTTTTTTTTAAAGATACTTTCAAATTAATGTACCATTGTTAGATTATGTCAGTTTTAAAATATTTAACAAACAGCTATTTTCTAAAAAATATCTCATAAAAGAGCTGCTTTCTAAAAATATCATTTATTTAACTTTAAATAAAAAATTGTATTATATTTGAAAACTTTTCTGCTTCATGTAAATTTTTCTTGTAAATTTATCATAAAATTGATCCTGTTAGGATAAAAAAAAAATTAGCCGTTATTAAAGTAATTAAAAATTAACAGTTATTAATCATTCTAACGCTATTAAACACGCGTTAATGAAAACAGAAAGCTTTTAAAACTTAATGGAAAAAATTAGCGATTATAGTAACGAACAAAGAAAATACGATGATGCAGATAAAATGAGGTTAATTAATAGGATCTCTAACTTGTAATTGATTGCGGTTTTTTTTTTAAGGAAAAACTTCAATAACTGAAAGTAAATGATGAATTAATGGCAAATAACCAGTCGTAATAATGAATAGCTCTTTAATATTACAATTATTTCTTGAAGAATCAGACACTCGTTCGCTATTTCAATAAAAAAGCTATTTGACGTATTCATATTTACTGATAAAATTTCTAAAACGGACCACACTCAATTGATGACCAATTGAAGGAATAAATTCACATTACGTATTTAAATATAATTTATGATTTTTCTTGATGGTTGCCAGTCACTTCACGTAAATTTATCTAATTAAATAATCAATCACATGAAAATCTATACCATCATTTAAAGATCTTCCTTCTGGCACGTGATACTGCAGTAAGAAATAAAAAATATTTTGTGAAAAAAAAATTTATTTATTACTGCATAAAAATGTAATTTTAAAAAATTTCAAAAAATTTATTTATTTATTTTATGCTAAAAATACGTAAAATAAATATAAAAATGATATAAATAAAATAAATAAAAATTCAACCTAGCATATTATTAAAATAAACCCAATATATTATTAAAATAAACCTAATATATTAGTATATTAGTAATGGGGTAATATATGTAAACCTAATATATTACCCCATTTAAATAAACCTAACATATTATTAAAATGCATAACTATCATTCAAATATTTCATTTATCATCGTATTATTTATATAAGTTGCTTTTAATTTACTTTCGTAATTTCAATTGTTTGTTTTACTTTTAAGAAGAAAAAAGAAAAATAGAAATTTTTTTTTATAATTTAAAAAATTATTTTTTATTTATTATTTATTTTTGCTATATAGGATAAAATAAAAATACCATTCAGGTCGTTGTCTTTCAAAATCACTGAAACTGCAAAATTAAATAATCAATTGACAAATAAATTAACTGTAATTGTAATGATATCAAAAATCTATATAAATTGATGGCAGGCTTAATTTATAATCAAACCATCTATTGTATGTGTATGGCATATAAATTGGCACTGCATTTCCTAAAATAATAAATAATACGTATAAACTAATATAAATAAAAAATTTAAATAAATAAAAAAATTATAATAATTCAACTAACCTAAATAAACCTAACCTATTATTAAAATGCATAACAATCCTTCAAATATTTCATTTATCATCCTATTATTTTTATAATTTAATTTGCTTCTAATTTACTTCCACAATTTCAATTGTTTGTCTAACTTCTATCAAGAAAAAAAAAATAGAAAAAATTTCCATAATTTAAAAAAATTTATTTTTTTGTTGCGATACGGGATATAAAAATATCATTCAGGTCGCTGTCTTTTAAAATCACAGAAATTGTAAAATAAAATAAATAATTGACAAAAATAACTGTAATTGTAATAATATGAAAAATCTATATAAAATGATGACATGCTAAATTTATAATGGAACCATCGATTGTATATGTATGGCATTTGTATTGGCATTACTTTTTCTGATGTGATTCTGTTGAAATGGCATATAAATAAAATGATGGCCGAATAGTCGTGGCACCATGATGTCTCTTCAACTGTGACTACAATAACACGGTACGCTATTGTAGCCGATCAAGCCTTTTATTGAAGATATGCCATCAAAAGATGTGTTCAAGTTTTCTTTATTTGACAAGCAATAAATATAAACAGCTTTGAGAATGTGATTTTGAAAATTTAGTTTTCTTATATCTTGTATATTCTACCGAATAGTCACTAACAATTTTTTATCTGTAAAAAAAATATTCACGACATTTATAATTTTTAAGAAATTTCACATTTTTGCAGATAATAAATAGTATTTTTTGTAACTATTTTTACTTTCGCTGCTAATTCATTATGCAAAATCAGCCTATGATAAAGATTTTTCTTCAAAGCATTAAAATATAATAGTTAACTAATTCGCCTGCTTATGGCCAATTGGCTAGTGCATCCTGGCTGTGGCATGGATGTTTGATAGTGGTTTCGAATCCACTTTAAACTGTAGGCCCGTTAGCCCTCGTGTGCACAAGATGACAGAGTGACAAGTCAAACCCCTGCACTACAGTTCATGGTAGACCATTGCCGTCTGCCTACTGGCATATTCCGAAACAGATGTTTTCTTTTTACGAGATAAACCTGTCGACACTACGCCCAACAGTCATATTAGAGCAGGACTTACGGTATAAAGTGGATTTCAAAAGACTGCTAGTATCCTTGGTTTCACCAGGACTCTAGCCCGAAACCTGTGTCACCGAGCGCCAGATCGCTAGTCACTCAGCCATCAGGCCCCAAAATGTAGTAGCAATTCTTTGAAGAGATTGACAGTTAATAATATATATATTCATCTTCTTCTTTGGCGAAATAGCCCCATGGTGGGCCAAGGCCGTCTACCCACTGACAAATTCCGAAACATGAGATGTTATATATGGAGCCGAGTGGCTAGAGCTCTGGCGCTCGGTACCACAGTTTTCGCGCTCGAATCTCTGGATGTGCGTTTGTAGTGGAATCCACTCTAAGCCTGTCTAATATGATCGTTGAATGTTGTAGGAGTAGTGCCACTCGCGTCCGTAATGCTAAATGAGCAACAGCGGTACAGCCCTTGTTTATGGCATAAAATTGCCAGCTGCATTAGAACAACAATATACTCGTATACTATATACTACTCGTTCGCAAAATATTCGTATACTATATACTATACGAATCAAACAAATAAAATTGAAGTGCAATATCGATTTATTTATTCAATTAAAATGATAATTTTAATTGAATGAGATCATTCATTTTCATTTTAATGCGATAATTCCTTTTTTTTTTTTTAATGTTTCATTGCTGTTTTGTGTTTTATATTCTCTCCGCTTCTTCTTCAGCTTGTTAAAATATTTTATTGCAAATAGGAATCCAATTTTGTAGCGTTTCATTGATTCATTCCTTTGTGTTCAAAGTCTTGGGATTTCCTTTTTTTTTTTTAACAGCAATCGAAAGGTGAAAAAAATCCAATCTTCAACAGAAACTACCACTATCATCAGATTTAGCTGAATCCACTCTCCAAAGACACCTGAAACTAATAAGAATAAACTGCAAAATTTAGGGCATGTCGATCGAATAGTTTCTGAATCTATAAGGAATGTACATACTAACATCATCTTTTATTTATATATATAAACTATAACTGTAAAACATGATTTCATTTCGAAATTTATTCATAATCATTACGTTCAAAAATTTAAATTCATTTTTACCTCTATTCTCAAAATACCATTTCATAAGAAAACAAAATATAACCGATATTGATATGATACCGATATAGAATTTGCATTGAATTTCCATAATTATATGTACTTTGTTATTCATTAAAAAGTTTATTGTATTTCATATTTAAATGCATACCGCTTGCTTTGCAATAATATTAAAACGTCAATTTTGAAGGCTTTCAATAATAATAATAATTATAATAATGTTTTTTAAAAAATTTACTTTATAATATGTTTTATAATTTTTTTGATTATTCAACCACGTCGAATATAATTGACAGGGTTCTCTGTACATTCTATAAGAACAATTGCTTCTAATAACTTTTGTTTTTGTTTCTTATTTAAGTATAGTGCGCTTCATCTTTATTTAAGCAGAATTTACTTAAAAATATCAAAAATAATTGAAAATATTAAAAAAAATAAATATATAAAATAAATTACTTCAATCCAGAGAAATAATTTTTGGTTTTGTTGCAAACAAACATTAACTATTAATAAATTTAAATAGTATATTAAATAAACTACAAAAAAAACTACAAAATATACAAAAAAACAACAATATAATATATAAAAAAAAAATTATATTTCTAAGCAATCTAAAAGACTTCTTAATAATCCCATCTAGATTGTTATGAAATTTATTCATTTCGCTATAAAATAAAATAGAAAGAAAAGATGTTATAAAACTTTCTGTTCATAAAAACTCAACTAAAGATGATTAAAAACTAAATTTATTCTAGGAATTATATTTTCTTATTAGTCTCATTTTAAATTCTCATAAGACAATTTTATATTGCTTCATACAGGCCTGTTTATTTCCGCCTTCTTGTATTGTTTATGTTTTCTCTTTTTATATTTTGCTATGCTTTAATATGTTTCGGTTCGGATTCTAAATACATTTTAACAATATTTTATTTTTTAATAAAATATTTTCTTATTTTTCAATAAGAAAAATTAACTTTTTCTATTATTAAAAAATAGGTCATTCATTTGAAAAAAAATATTTGAAAAATATCCAATTTGGGAACATTTTACTAAATTATTTACATAATTATCAACAAACAAAGACCTTATAAATATAATTTTTTTTAATTTAATGTACCAATACCTGCAAAGGGACTGATGGCCGATTGACTATCGCTCTGGCGCTCGGTGGTACAGGTTTCATGCACGAGTCCCGACGGAGCCATGGATATTTGTATTGATTCGGAATCCAATTTAAACAGTAGGAGCCGGTATAGTATATCTCTTGGGTACAGGGAAATGACAACCTTACTCCGTAAAAAAAAAAAAAAAAAAAAAAAAAAAAAACCCTTTTTTCGAAATCTACCAGTAGGTAGACGGTCTCAGCCCATCATGGGGCTGTTGCTTTATTGAAGAAGAATACACTGCAAAAAATACTCATTTGAGTTCAATTCCTGCTAATTGTAATGCACGCAATAAATGTCTGAGAGAGCTTAAATTTGAAACGCTGACTGCGTTCTTTGCATTAATTGTTTTCCTAAACTAGACGAATCGCATATGATTGAAGACTAAGCATTTTACAATCATTGCAGAATCAGACTTCCTGAATTGTTTTTCGATACCTTCTTTCCATCCGGATATAAAACCCATCGATGTAAAAAAAAAAACCCTAAATTTGACACTTGAAGAAATCTGAAAATCAAGTTAAGTGCTTTCAAGAGTATGAATTTTTACATTCATTTCAGGCAGACTTTTTACTGGGTGTTATTGTAAACTTACGCCCAACGTTCAACAGTCTTATTAAACCGGGATCTACGGCTTAAAATGGATTTTGAAACACTACAAAAATACTTTCGCAGGCGGGATTTGAATCCGAAATCTGTGGCCTCGAGCGCCAGTCACTCGACCATCAGGCCCTAGGAACGTAAGTAGATGTAACAATAAGGAGTATTTCAAATGGTACTTTAAAAATTATTTCCTATTTGTCAAATTGGTAACAGTGTTATTTAGTTTCTTCCTCTCCTTAATTGCTTTTTTTTAAAAAAGCAAGCACCACTTTATACTATAATTTCCATCTGAGTCATGTTGCATGCATTTATTTTAAATTACAAATGCAAATCATAAGTCAAATATTATCCTGCATATTTTACTACTTCCTAGAGACTTACTTATTTTACTACTAACCTGGACTTCGAATCTTATCCTTTTTATCTGTTTTTGCATTCACGTTCCGTAAAGAACGACGCACAGTTCAAAACATAAACCCTCCCACCGGGCCTTATAGAATCCCGGATCCAAAACAGGAAAATAAACTGCTGGGTGTCGTAAAATATCCATTTTTATCCTTGCATGCCCTACCGTTCCCGGAATAAAAATCAAATTTCTTCCGCTCCTCATGAAAATTTCAATTTCGAAGAGACAGATTCGAACTCTGTCGAACAAAAAAAAAAGAACCCAAAAGAGTCGGTAGAAATATATTGCAATTTCCATTCCCTTTTTTTTTCCTTTTCTAAAAAGGGTCTCTTTATAATACGGCGGTTATCGTTACTTCTTCTTTACCTCATTCCGCCCTTTTCAATGCATTTACATACACATGAAAGAAAACCGACGAGCAGATTTCCCCTCTGAAACCGCCTAGAGCGTGCTTTTACTCCAGGGTGTTGTAGACTGTGTTTCAGGAATAGTGTCTTTGTCGTCGTAATATTGGATTAAGTTGGTAAAGAAACCTTAAGGAAAGTAAAGTATATTTATTTAAACTTTATATACAGCCTAAAGCAGCATTCTGGTTAGCTTTACTATTTTACTACTACTTGTCCTTTTATGCTTTACGGTATGATGCTTGTGAAGTTGCGACACAGCAATTTTCAACCCCCCTCCAAAAAAAAAAAATAATAATAATACACCTGTACTCGGTATAGACAAGAACTCTCTTAATTTTACATCATTTGTTGGGCTTCGAACCAATTACCTTTATTAAACGCGCTAACCTTTGCCAAAGCATTATCCCCTTCTACTACTATTGTTATGACTATTATAAAGCTTAGAAAAGTATCACACCAATGTGTTTATAACTCAAATGGTATTCTATCATTTTATTTATTTTTTGAGGAGGATGAAAATGAAGATTTGACATCACTTGTTGAGCTTCGAATCGATCACCTTTATTCAAAGAACTATCTCCCTATCAAAACGTTATCCTCTTCTACTACCATTACTATGGCTATTATAAAGCTTAGAAAAGTACCACACCACACCATTGTACCTATAGCTCAAATGGTATTCTATAATTTTTGTTATTTTTTATGGAGGATGAGAAGAAAGATTTTACATCACTTGTTGAGCTCCAAACAGATCATTCTTATTCAATGCTCTGCCCTTGTTCAAAGCGCTGTCTCCCTATCAAAGGGCTATCCCCTTCTACTACTGTAACTATAAGAATTATAAAGTTTAGAAAAGTACTACACCACACCAATGTGCTTATAGCTCAAATGGTATTTGACAATTTCCATTCCTTTTTTTCCCCTTTCTAAAAAGGGTCTCTTTATAATACGGCGGTTATCGTTACTTCTTTACCTCATTCCGCCCTTTTCAATGTATTTACATACACATGAAAAAAAAACAACGAGGCAGATTTCCCCTCTGAAACCGCCGAGAGCGTGCTTTTACTCTAGGGTGTTGTAGACTGTGTTTCAGGAATAGTGTCTTTGCCGTCGTAATATTGGATTAAGTTGGTAAGGAAAGTAAAGTACATTTTTTGAAGCTTTATGTGCAGTAGAAATGGCCTAAAGCAACATTCTGGTTAGGTTTACTATTTTATTACTACTATTTCGCACTGAGCTAAGATATCGCTTTATGCTTTATAGAATGATGCATGTGAAGTTATGACATAGGAACCACCTTCTTCAAGTCACACCTGTATACGGTATCGGCAAGAAAGCTCTTAATTTGACATCACTTGTTGAGCTTCAAACCAATCATTTTATTCAACGGGCTGTCCAACGTGTCGTGCAGCTGTCTCCCTATCAAAACTCTATCCCCTTTTGCTACTATTACTATGGATGTTATAAAGCTTAAAAAGTACCACACCACGCCAGTGTACCTATAGCTCAAATGGTATTCTACATTTTTTTTTTTTTTTAAGGAGGATGAAGATTTGATATTACATGTTGAGATTCGAACCGATCACCATTATTCAACGAGCTGACCTTTGCCAAAGCGCTATCCCCTTCTACTACTATTGTTATGATTATTATAAAGCTTAGAAAAGTACCACACCAATGTGTCTATAACTCAAATGGTATCCTAGGTAAAGGATACCGTTTGAGGTTATAGGCATACCATAATCATATGGTGTATACATACTTTGAGATACCATAATCAAATGGTGTCTTGATTTTTTAAATTTTTTGAGAAGGATGGGGATGAAGAGTTAGCATCACTTCTTGAACTTTGAGTCAATCAGATTTATACGCTGCTCTTTTTCTACCTGTATTCATATCAAAGTACTATCCCCTTCTACTACTATCACTATGAATATTATAAGGCTTAGAAAAATACCACGCCACACCAATGTGATTATAACTCAAATGGTATTCTACAATATTTTATTTTTTGAGGAAGATGTGGATGAAGGTTTGACATCACTTGTTGCGCTTCGAAACGATCACCTTTATTCAACGGGCTGTGTTTTTTCAAAGAGCTGCCGCCTTTTATTACTATTACCATGACTATTATAAAGCTTAGAAATGTACCACCCCACACCAATGTGCCTATAGCTGAAATAGTATTCTACATTTTTCTTATTTTTTGAAGAGAATAGAGAAGAAGATTTGACATCACTTTTTGAGCTTCGAACCGATCACCTTTATTCAACGCGCTGTCTTTTTCAAAGCGCTATTACCCTTCTACCACTATTACTGTATCTATTATAAAGTTTAGAAAAGTATCACACCAATGTGCCATCTTTAGGTAAAAGTAAATCATATATTTTTCTACACTTTAATAATTATTTACTTATTACTTAATTTACTTATTTTATTATTTCTTCATCTTCATTGGCACAACAGCCCCACGATGGGTCACGGCCATGTGCCTACTGGCAGATTTAGTGACTGGAGATGTTTTTGTTTTTGCGGTTTAATGTTATCAGGCCTACGCCAAACCCTCTATAGTCATATTAGACCGGGACATACGGTTTAAAGAAAATTCCGAACCATACAAACATCCGTAGCCCCGCCTAGACTCGGACCCGAAAGTTGTGGAACCTAGCGCCAGAGCACTAACTTTATTATATACTACTTATTTATTAATTAATTTACTTTACTTATTATTTATAATTAATTAGTTATTTATTTATTACTTAATATCGGTTGCTTATTTATCAGTAATATGCCTATAGTAATTTTTTTTATGTGTTTTGTGTTAAATTTTATGAAAAAGTTGCACCACAGTAGTTAAAGACATAAATCAACCAAATGAGCTTTGTAAAATATCGCATGAAAAAAAAATCATAATAAATTTCAGAGGTTTAAAATGTCCATTCTTATTCTTGGAATAAAAATCGTGAATGAAGATTTCAATTTCGAACACTGTCAAACAAAGGCAAAAGAAAATCAGTCAAAGGAGGCCGTGTGAATACATTCCAAATTCTATTTAGTTTCTAAAATAGGCATCTTTATAATACAGCGGTTATATTTGCTTCTATACCCAATTCCACATTTTTGATGCATTTACATACACATGAAAAGAAAACCGCCCACGCATTATTTTCATCCGCGGTTTTTTTCTCTGGGGTATATAGAATTGCGTTTTCTGAAATAATATCTTTGTCTTCAGAACATTGCTTTTAGTTCGTAAAGAAATCTTTGGGATTTTGAAGTATACTTTTCTAAGCTTTATTTACATCACAAGCAGAGGTTGCGTTTTATAAAAAAAACTGTCTTCATAGATAGAAATTGTAAATCTTGAAAAATGCCTTCAGTGAAAGTTCTACGGATTGAATTGGTAGAAATTGTCAAGAAAATGAAAAGGTTCTTTTACTTTTTTGCTTGTTTGGAAAATAAGGTTACCCTTCGATATACTACTGTGTCGATATACTAATAATAAAGAAAATAGTTGGTCTTTTAACAGTAGTATATCTTCGATATACTACTGTTAAAAGTAAGACCAACTATTTTCTTTTTTCGAAAACTCTTTATTTGTTATTCCAAATTTATTTCATCGCTTTCAAAGTGTTCTCCTCCAGACACAATGCACTTATGCCAATTTTTTTTTTTTAAATCCTCAATGCATGCTAAAGAGTCATCGGCAGGTGTGGCCTTCAAAGCGCGTGGCGATTCACGTTGAATCTCTTCAATCGACTCAAAACGGTGTCCCCGGAGGGTCTTTTGAGTTTAGGGAGAAGCCAGAAGTTGCACGGTGTGAATACGGTTGTGGAACTATATGGTTTCCTTTTTGGCAAAAAAGTCATGAAGAATCAATGCAGTGAGCTGGCGCTTTCAGTATTTTCGGTACCAATCGAGATTTGACACGTTTGAGGCCCAAAATGGAATTGACCGATCCTTTTAAAATTCCAACATCATCAGCAAGGTCTCTAATTGTAAATCGACGGTTTGCAAGCACCAAATCTTTAATTTTTTGGGCGTGAGCTTCGTCGGTTGAGGTTGAGGGTCGACCAGAGGGCTCTTCGTCTGCATCACGTTCTCTGCCTTCTTTGAACTGTTTATGCCATTTGTAAACATTTCTATCCGATATATTTTGCACACCGAATGCCTTCTGCAACATTCTATACGTTTCCGCACACGAATATTCATTCCGCAAACAAAATTTAATACAAGTTTTTTGCTCAATTCCTTCAGACATTTCAAAAATCGCCGGAATCAGTTATAGCGTCTCACAAAGCCAAGCGTAGCTCAAACAGTAATAAATATTTTGACGTCAAATTTCACACAGATGTCAGGGACAGTACCAACAATAAAAAAAAAGAAAAAAATTTAAATTCTATAAACCCCAAGAAATTTAAATTGAAAATTGGTTTTACTTTTTGGATACAGTAGTATAGTAGAACCGTGGTGGTGGTGGAAGAGATTCTTAAATGAAGTTTATGAATTTTTCAGAAAGGAAAATTTGAAATTTTTGTTGGTAAATGCTCTAATGTTAATGTCTTTTGTTAAAACGATATATCATAAATCTTGATATGATAAAAGCATGCTTATGAAGTGCATTAAGTTTTTAATTAAATAAAAATAAATGAAATAATTAAAAATTGACAAATTGTTTTTGAAAAGAAATTCTTAAAAAAGGTATATGATCTTTTTTTTTTATCGCTTCTACTTTTATGTCTTTAAGAAATTGAACATTGCTTTTTTTAATAAGAAACATATCCTTACAAAATATTGATAATTCAGCAAAATATTGATTTTATTACACAAATTATAAATTATATTCAGTTAGGAAAAAGGAATTATAAATGCGACCTCCGTTGAATACACTAGGCGGTCATGACAACTTGTATAAGAGTCTCTCTTCCACGTTTTGCTTTCTGGTGGAAAAGTTATGGGTTTTTTTCCTACAAGGTATTTCCCCCCTATTTTACAAGGTTTTTCCCTATTTCATTTTCCTCCATATTTTTACAAGGGTTTTTTTCCCCATTTTTATTTTTCCTATGTTATTTTTCCCATTTTCCTTTTTTCCTTAAAGTATTGCCCTTTCGTCAACGCCGTGGTGGACTGTTCGTGATACACATAAATGGACATGAAGCTTGTTGTCCCGAAATAAATAGGGAAAAGTAACTAAATCTGACCATTTAAAATGTAGGAATACGATAATATGCTTAAGTGGTGTTTGATGTAAGGATTTTTTAAATTTATTTTAAGCAAATTCTACTCGATATTCAGGTTGTCAATTTGGAAACAAATACACTTTTAAGTTCTTCCAGAATTCACTATTCATCGTCTGTCGGTGGGCTGTTCTGGGCCTGCTTTTTTCTTTATACTTAAGGGGTGTTAGATGTAGGGATTGTTTTATTTATTTTAAACAAATTCAACTTGATATTCATGTTATGTTTGTAACGAATACCACTTTAGTCCATCCAGAAAGCAACGCTCACTTTTTTTTGTATGCCTGTGGTCTGTTCTGGGCATATTTTCGAAATATGAAGCCTACTTTTCGATTGAGGCATGAAAATGAGGAATGAATACCCATAAAAGTTCCCTTGGAAGGTATCATCCCAAGTCGATAGGCTAATCGGGACATACTTTAATAGAATCCAACTCAGCCACAGCAACAGAATCCAATACAGCAACAACAAAGAATAAACTATATCAAAACAACTTATTACATAATAAAATGCAAATTTCGCTTTAAATATATATATATATATATATATTTATCGAACTATTTATTCCATACTACTAAATGTATCATATTACGTATCTTTAAGTAAAAATAAATTGTTTTTAAAATGTAAAGTAAAAATAAAAATTTAAGTAAAAATTTCCTTAAATCCTCTGGGAACATGAACATATGAAATTTTAAATTAAAAAAATACAAAAACCTTCCTTAAAAAAAACATAATTTCAAACGAAAGCAAAATTTATGTCCAGCCGGATTAGACTTAAAAAAATTTTACATGATAATAAACGCAACAGAAAGAGTTAAAATAATTTATTGTATAATAAAAATTCAATTTTCGTTTTAAATATATAACCTTTTTATAAAGTTAAAATCATTTTGTCCCATAATTCTCAGTACATCACATTAGTCCCCTCTTTAATTAAAAATAAGTTATCTATCACCAAAAATCTCATTTCTTATTAAATCCTCAGAGCAAATGCAGCATTAAATTTTACATTAGAAAATACACAAAACCCTCTTTATATATAATACGAGAAAAGAAGGAAGAAAAAAATTGATAATTTCAAACAAAAATGAAAGCAGGAGTGCAGTTTATGTCCAGATGGATTTGACATAAAAGATTTTGCATGATAATAAACGCAACGTAAAAGCATTAAAATATTTTACTGTATAATAAAAATGCAATTTTCGCTATAAATATATAACCATTTTGTCCCGCAATACTCAGTAAATCACATTTAGTTCAAACGAATGATTTCAAACGAAACGAAAGCAGTTTATGCCCAGATGGGTTCGGCGTAAAATATTTTGCATGATAATAAACGCTACACAAAGCGTTAAAATAACTTAACTGTATAATAAAAATGCAATTTTCATTTTAAATATATAACCTTTTTACCCAGTTCAAATCATTTTGTCCCATAATATTCTGTACACAACTTAGATTACATCTAGCTCCATCTTTAATTAAAAATATCTCCAAAAATCTCATTTCTTATTAAATCCTCAGAGCAAATGCCGCATTAAATTTTAAATTAGAAGATATACAAAACCCTTCTTTATATTTAATACGAGAAAAGAAGAAAGAAAAAAATGGATGATTTCAAACGAAAACAAAAGCAGGAGTGCAGTTTATGTCCAGATGGGTTCGGCATAAAAGATTTTGCATGGTAATAAACGTAACATAAAGCGTTAAAATAACCTACTGTTTAATAAAAATGCAATTTTCGTTTTAAATATTCAATTTCTACTTTTAAACATATAACCTTTTTATCCAGTTAAAATCATGTCCCATAATGCTCAGTACATCACATTAGTTTCCTCTTTAATTAAAAATGAGTTATATATCTCCAAAAATTTCCTTACTTATTAAATCCTCAGAGCAAATGCCGCATTAAATTTTAAATTAGAAGATACACAAAACCTTCTTTATATTTAATACGAGAAAAGAAGGGGGAAAAAACTGGATGATTTCAAACGAAAACGAAAGCGGGAGTGCAGTTTATGTCCAGATGGGTTCGGCGTAAAAGACTTTGACGAAGACTTATTACTTAGCTTCCGTGCCTTCCAAAAGTTTCCATTATTCATAGAGAACTCTACAGAATCTTTTTTTATTTATTTATTCTTTTTTTTTCCCCTATCTTCAAGTGACTTTACCACGATGAAAGAAAGTCACAGTCGTTCCGTTCCAGTCAATTTATTTGACACTAATTGATTTGCATCGTGGCCCCCTTGTGCAGCAAGTAATAATCTGCGAAGTTCTGAGTTATTAATTTTTGAAGAGACCGAAAACGTCAATATGCCAAAACCTAATTAATTTATTCGAAAAAGAATCGAAAGTTGGAGATACTTATCGCTTTTAAGAGGACCCAGTGAGGATAAAGTGCTGTGAGGAGGAAGGGTGGTTGACAAAAAAAGAATTTATTGGAATGTAATCAAACTTTGTAATACGCCAATAAGCAATTCAAATATTTGCGACTTGTTCTGAAAGTGCTTTAGACGTCGCGAATGAAATAAAGAAGATGAATTAAAATTGATAATCTTTTTCTTTTTGGTTCTTTAGAATCAGAAAGTGATTCATCAAATACTGGAGATTTTTTTTTTGCACTACTATTAATGGTTTTATTTAATATCATTACGAATAAAATATTACAACAACGAGCTAGCGCGGCAAGTCGCGAGTCATTGTTTGTTGGAAGGAATAGTTATTTAGATCTATTGATGATTGAATTATTTTTAAAAATATTTTAAAAATGGCAATTTATTTTTAAAATTTTTTATTTAATTAAATTTTTTTAATTATTTATAAAAAAGCATTACAAAAGAGGGAAACAGAGTGTTAATCGCAGAGTAGTAGATTTGATTTGGTTTGTTGCTCTACGGTCATTTTGTCGTGATTCTATCTAGAAATTTAATTAATTAAACTATTACCTCTAATCACGAATCAAAAAACAAAACAAATCAGAAACTATTATTGAATTAATTGCGTTGTGTTCTTAGATATTAACCCAGGAAATTAAAATTTTACCTAAACGACAATCAGCATGGTGCGTGTAATGTCTGCAGGAATTAATAATCAGGAAAATTATAATTATAAACATTAGATTTGATTTAATAAAATTAGATATAAACAAATGAATTAATATTGATTAAATGCAAACAGGGGCCCCACCAATATCATACAATTACAAATACACACAATACACTTAACATACTGCATTAAATTAAACAGAAAATAAATCAAATCATGTAATTTTATCTAACACACATAACTCACACAAGCAATTTAAATACAAAAAGGGGCGACGCTCTAAATTCTGCCTAGTGAGTTCATACATAATTAAGAAGGAGGAATAATTCCACTTTAGAGTTAAGCAGTATCTGACTTGGAACGTTGATTACGTTCAAAATATAATGTTCAAAGGAAAAGATAAAATATTGTAAAGAAAATCAAACATTCAAACGAGTACTCATCTCTTCTTGTTCTTCGTTGGAATGTTGAACCTCTCGCCCGCTAAAACCTCCACTGTAACGGCAAATCCCAAATGGCATACTCGTCATAAATACAAAAACAGATTGTGCTTTTCCTTACTAAGCACAATTTCTGTCACACTTTGCTGCTGTGATGTCTCAATCCCTGATCATCTTGGATTGTCTTGCAGCAGAATCCATCACCTAGTGCCTCCTTTTTCCGTTTTCAATTTCTATATCTCCATCGTCCAGTCTCAGTCAAAATGCCACAACTTCTCTCCACCACCGCTTATAAGCCCGAACCATGACCGCGTCATAGCTGACGTCATTCCAGGTCTTAATTGGTCGAAATCCCGGTTCCATCCGGAGAGAACGGAACCTGAGGCTCAATTCGTACTTCATGGGGACAGCCATCTTCTACCCTGACCACCGGAAGTCAAACAACAACCCCAATCAAGAACTGAGTTTGAATGAAAATGGCACAATTTAAGACAGTTTTCTTTCTTCTCTTTCCTCTTTTTTTTTATTACTATTATTAATCAGGATTTGAAAATGTTTCACACATAATTTAACATAATGCAACTTTATGAATATCAAAATACAATGACAAAACAAACAAAAAAAAAGACATAATTTGCAACCAAATTTATAAACACAAAATACATAAATTTAAAATTACACATTTCCAATCAATTTCCTAATTACGTCTCATTCACTGAGTGGGTGGATGACAGCGCCACAACAATTTTCTGTACACTTTGGGCTAATTAGACGGAGACCTACAGTCGAAAGTGAATTCCGAACCACTAATAAATATCCATGCCAGAACAATATTGGATCTTATAAGTCATCAATAGAAGTTTGGTTTGGTTTGTCGCTCTGCGGTCCTTTTGTGCACACTTTGGCTAATTAGACCGGGTCCTACTGTTTTACGTGGGTTCCGAACCACTAACAAACATCCATACCATCACCGGAATACATCAATAGAGGAGAATTTGTTATTGATATAAAGAAGATCTCTGAACCGTTTTCTATGTATTTTCCAGCAGGGAAATGTTATAAATTAAGAAAGTGTGTTAAATGTTGCTCCTTATTGCTTATTAAAAAAGAGCATTTAACACTTATTTACAATTTTTGGCAGGTTTTTTTTTTTTTTTTTTTTTTTTTTTTTAAATATAAAATGTTTGATATGTGAGCTTTTTGAAACATGACAAGCAGTCAATCTGTAATCAGGTTCGTTCTGCCTATTTTGAAATTTTGCAGTCGAGGGATACAGCCCTGATGCGTTATTTAAGTTCATTGAATGTTTTTGGCAATGAGGGCTTATAAATAAGACCTTCAATGTAACACCTTGAAAAAAAATCTCAGAGCGAATGATTTGGCAATATTGATGGTCATGTGAATATGGGTAAGTCATCATTATTCACACATCCATTTTTCTGTTTATTAGAAAGTTCATCATTTAAGTAGTCACGAATATCCAAAGTCCAATAAGGTAGAGGGTAGAGATATAGGTAGGGTAGACACGTCGATATTTTTTAACATATCTCTACCCTAAAGGGTAGAAATATATTAAAAAAATAGTTCTTACTATTCCCATCGAAGTTTTGGAAATACCCAAATTTGCAATATGACCTACTCAGTGATAGCATGCACCGCTGATTAGCATTAGGGCTGAGGTATAATCCACTGACGGCATTGTTGTAAACACTATTTCAAAAGACGAGGAGGCTCGATGGCGTTTGTAACGTTCAGCATCTTGTCTAGTTAGTCAGCCTACCTTGTGGCAATTTGCCGGGTTTTCTCTCATACAATATGCAATTAAGGAGTATTTCCCTCTAATTGTCGTCTCGGAAGGCACTGCGCTCCTTCTTCAGCGACTCGGGGGCCTACGGGTGCTCTATCTAAACAGAAGTTGTCCCCCTTCCCTCTATCCATGTGTATACTACTCTTGGGATGTCCGTCCCGCGCTGTAGGGCAATGAGGACTAGTCACAACAACAACATATGTAAATGTGTAATTACTAATTTTAAATATAGATAAATTTTTGAAAATATAAAATTTCAAAATTTCATTTCTTCTAACCCTATATATGTAAATGGTTCGAAATTTTCCTGAGAAAATTTTTCGTATTTGTTTCTCTGTATACCTGAAAATATTCCTGGAACCTTTCTTCCTGAATATCTGAAAATCTTCCACGAAGTAATGCAGTTTTTTCCTCGCTTCTAAAAGCAGATACTTCAACATATACCACTGTTAGGTTAAAATCCTCGACGGCCTACGTACTAACATATATGTGCTACCTTTTTACCACGAATAAAATATAAATAGTACTGACAGAGAAATGCACTTATTTTCTGAATAAGATTTCTAACAAAAATAATATTGCTTGTGAAAAAGTATATGAGGTACTTATATTTTAAAAATGAAACCTTCTGTTTTTGCCTACTATCGGCGGATACACCATAGAGAGATAGATACGGTGACGACCAAAAACTTTGCATCCGTAAATTGTTTGCGTTTTTTTTTTTTTTTTTTTTTTATCAAGGTAGTTATCAGTAGTTATTAGTTTAATTAATTAATGATTACTTAAATTTAATTAAGTGATTAATAAATTAATTATTTAAAATTTAGTTAATACGATACTATAATATTTTTTCCACACCTATTCAAATTTGTACATTTTATTATGATGTCATCAATAGTTTAGAAGCACAGCTCTAAAACTGCATAATACAAAGCTAACTAACTAAATTTTTTGTTAAAATTATTAACGTAGTACATTCTTTCTTAAGAATGACTGATCAGAGGTTGACAATGCTGATAAATATTATAAAATGGGCATCTAATGATGTTATACTGCATTATTCGTTTTTGAGACATTTTTTTATGGTATAGAAATTTAAATTATAGTATAATTATCAGTAATATTTGAACTTACAATTAAAATATTTGAAATCTTAATTGATTCTGGTATCTGTCATTTCTGATGATATCATCAATTTCAAGTATAATTTCACTAGCACATCACTCTAATTCTTATTGAAATTATTATTTGAAATTGAAATAAAACCGTGAAATACTTTTGACTATCACTGTAACTAATATTGAATATACAGCCACGAATGTTCTTATTGAATATGAATTAAGGATTTTTCACGTATCAATTGAAAAAAAAGTTGAAGTTTAAAAAGTAAAAGCTACAAATTTAAATTAGCACTTTTATCTAAGGCACACTCAGATATTATGTTTATTGATATGTTTAGATCTTCTGCATTTTTAAAAATAAAAATAAGTTAATAGTTTTCCTTTTATACTTATATTTTTGATTAATGTTTTTGCCTTTTTTCGCCCAATACTAATGAATAAAAATTTCTCAATCATAAATTTTCTTAATTTTTGGAAATCACTGTACATTGTGGAATTTCATATTCTGAATTCAAAAGGGATAGTTAGTAAAAACCATTAAATTCTAAAACAGTGAACTTCCATTTTTTTATATTTTACACATAAAGAATATTGAATACACATTTATATTCAAATTCAAGTGAAAATAGACGTCTGGTTACAGTTATCTTTACGAGAGTAGATTAAAATAATACATTTTATGTGAAAAGTAACACCTTTTAAATTTTTTTTTCCTTTTTATTATATAGACATTTTTCAGTTTCAGGCATATCAAGTTAGTTTTTCAAAACATTATCTGACTTATCTGACATAAATTTGCATAACTTTTTATTTAGTTTCAGAGAAATCTTAAAAGCATATAAAATATTCTTCTGATAAACTAGGAAGCAAGGTAATAAATAGTAGAACTAGTTTACAAAGGCAAAGCTTATTAAGTATGCTTGTGTGGTATATTCGGAACGCTCTACAAAAAGACTCTACTGATAAAGTGACATAATACTGAACTTTTAAAAAACTTTAGAGAAATTTATTAATAGATTAGTATAATAGTTTAACTTTTAACGTTCAATTTTTCTTATTTATCAATAAACTTTTCCTGCATACTTAAATTTTGATGGCATAGAGTTATTAAAATTCTTTGAATGTTCTGGTATAAATATTGCCGCCAGTCTTAAAATAAATATGTTTAAAAACAAAAATAATATTTTTTCAGATAAAAATAATTAATTAATATTGAAATAGTATTTCATTTAACAGGTAATAAACTATTTTTTATCAACCGTAGTTCTTGGTATCTAGCTTATCATTAAAGTTGACAAATTGGGAACTGCATATATTAATATTACTTATAATATTAGCATATATTAATACTAACAGAAATAGCGTTATTAAAATATGCTTAAAGAAATTATTTGGGAGAAATATTTTGATTTCAATTCAGCATAGCATTTAAACTATCTATTTCAATTCGACAAGGTATTTAAACAATCTATTTCAATTCGACAAGGTATTTAAACAATATATTTCAATTTGACATAGTAGTTAAACTGTGTATTTCAATTCGACATCGCACTATGTATTTGACATAGTATTAAAGCTATCTGTTTCAATTGGGCATAGTTTAAACACTATGTCGAATTGAAAAAGATAGTTTAAACACTATGGCGAATTGAAAAAGATAGTTTAAACACTATGTCGAAATGAAAAAGATAGTTTAAACACTATGTCGAATTGAAAAAGGTAGTTTAAACACTATGTCGAATTGAAAAAGATAGTTTAAACACTATATATTTCATTTCGACATAGTTTAAAAACTATGTGTTTCAATTCGACATAGCATTTAAACTATCTATTTCAATTCGACATAGCATAGAAACTATCTACTTCAATTCGACATGGCATATAAATTATCAATTCCAATTCGACATAGCATAGAAGCTATCAATTCGACATAGGATTGAAACAGGATCAATTTATGATTCCTTCAAATATTTTATTAAAAAAACATGCATTCTATAAGAAAAGATGTCTAATAATGGTCTTTGCTCCACAATATGTCATCCAAACTAAACTCATCGAATATTTCTCATGTATCTATCCAGTGCTCTACCAAGGCGCAACTTTGGCACGTAAAGTTTTCCCAAAACATTAATAAATTCGGAATTCCTTATGCATAATTTAATGGGGGAGAGAGGGCGTATGACTGTATCGTAAACGCCGGGGCCTCTTTCCACCCCCGCTCTTACCTTTGTGTACCACCCATTGCCATCTTTTCCTAGAAAAACCATAAACGAAATTCGCATGCCTCTCTCTCCCACGCAAAATCAGATAAATAAAAAATTCGACTATTCGACATCGCATTTGAATTATGTATTTCAATTCTACATGGCATTTAAGTTATGTATTTTAATTCGACATATAATTTTAAATATGTGTTTCAATTCGACATGGCATTGAAATATGATCAATTTATAATTCCTTCAAATATTTTATTAAAAAAATATGTGTCTAATTATGTTTAAACATGTCTAATAATGTCTAAACATGCCTAATAATGCCTAAAGATGTTTAATAATGTTTCAATTGGACATAGCATTTAAACTATGTATTCCAATTCGACATAGTTTAAAAACTATCTATTTCAATTCGACATAGTTTAAAAACTATCTATTTCAATTCGACATAGTTTAAAAACTATCTATTTCAATTCGACATAACAATGAAAAAAGATCGATTTATAATTCCTTCAAATATTTTGTTAAAAAAATATGCTTTAAAAAAATATGAAAAGATGTCTAATAATGTTCTTCGCTCCACACTATGTCATCCAAACTAAACTCATCAAATATTCCTCCTATGTATCTATCCAGCACTATACTGATGTGCAACTTTGGCACGTAAAGTTTTCCCAAAACATTAATAAATTCGGAATTCCTTATGCATAATTTAATGGGGAGAGTATGACTGTATCGTAAACGTACCCTCACTCTTACCTTTGTGTACCACCCAGTGCCATCTTTTTCTACAACAACCATAAACGAAATTCACGAGCCTCTCTCTCCCACGCAAAATCAGATAAATAAAAAATCACAAAATACCCCTACCGTAAATAAAAAAAAAAAAAAAAGAAAGAAAGTTTTTACGTGGACATTACCGTCAAAGCCCCTTGCAGAAACAAAACGGTTGTTTCGGGGGCGCTTTCTTTTATGCGGTTTCTTTTTTACGGGCGCCGCAGACGCGCAGATTACCACCCGGGTCCCCCGCGAAGGGGCTCGTAAAGTATACCCCTGGAGGAAGGGGAAGAAAGAAAAAAAAAAAAAAAAAAAGGAGGAAAGAGGGGTCGACGCCGGACGAGCGAAATTGTCTGCACAATCCCCCGGATTCTGCCCGTTTTTCGGGAGAGGGAAGATTTTGTTTAAGACTTGTCACAAGTTTATTTTGTTTTTGTTTGTTTTTAAATCGGTGACATTGTTTGTGTTTTGATACGTTTTGGTTTATAGTGAATTTTTATGCGTTATTTGCGGTTCGACATATCTTTCATTTGCATCAGTCATATAAGGTGGAATGTAACTTTTTGAAAAAAAATTATGAAATTATGACTGTTCATAAAAACACTTACAAATATCAAACTCTTATTTTCAAACTTTACCAGTGATTTCTTTAATTATATTTTTCTTATTGAAATTATGTCCGTAAATCCCTGAAAGACTATATTAGACGCTTAATTACAATTGAATAAGGACAAAAAAAAAAAAAAAAAAACATTCAACATTTAAAGTATTTTCAACAAATTTTCTTCAATGAGTTCTTGAATAATAGTAATGGTTTTGGATTTTTGTTCTACAGTCCTTTTGGGGCTATGCAGACTGGGATCTACACTTTAACATGGTTTCAGAGCCACTGACAAACAGCCAGGATACAAACCTGAAGCCTGTGGTACCAAAGGTCAGAGCTCTAGCCAAATGGCTATCAGGCCTTCCTAATAATGGAGTTAATATAATGGAGATGGTTTTGTGCCTTGCAGATATTTCTTGCCCGACTCGTGGCAACGGACTCTTAGGAGCAACTACCCAGCATTTGCGTATCGCATGGGAGAAAACCCGGTAAACTCCCACCAGTTAATCCGACTAACAAGGCAAAAGGCTGAACATCATAAATGACATCGTGTTACCAATAACAAAGAGAGAGAGAGCTGAGTTGCCCCTTTATAGTTTAGGAATGATGGGGGTGAGAGAAGTCTGTCTGGGCTCCGTGACGCTTTTACAGTTATATGAGACCGGGACCTACTGTTTAAAGTGAATTCCGAACCACTATAAACATCCATGGCACAGCCGGAACTAGAACCCGAAACCTGTGGCACCGAGCGCTAGATACTCGTAAATGTCTCATATTATTGCTAATGCACGTCAATCCATGCGCCGCAGCCCTATATTTTGTAATACTTATGATGATCTAATCAATACAACTTTCTATTAAAAAATCTGCTTATTTCGGTCCCTTCTACCATCCATTACATTTTTTTCCATATATTATAAGGACACCATGTATAACATTTGCGATTACTACTATTTTTTATCATATCAGGGGCTAATTGAAATTTATGACTGTTCAATCTAAACATTATACATTCAATAAAGAATATACTATACAACTCTCTGAATAATTAAGATCCATATTTGAAATATAAGTACTCGGGTAAAATTGCCAAGATACAAGATCGCAGATCCATGTTACATAAACACAACATGAGTACAAATTTAATAGCGCAACTTCATTACCATATCTTTTAACAAATCTTTTTAAACATAAAAACCAATCCTAATCCTAGTTATTAGGAAATGATCATACAAATCAAATACGATAAAGAGAACCACTGCAAAAAGCTTCAACGCAAATTAAACCATAAATAAATCCTAGTACAAGCTGTAGAACAACCAGGGGAGGTTTCACTTTTTCACTTAAGTTGCAAAACAAGCCATGTATAAAATCCTCATTAATTCAAAGAGTCCAGATTGCGGTATGGCGAACACATTCGTGTGATTGTAGCAAGACATAATGCGCTATATTTCATTTCTTGATCCGTTAATTGAAGGACCACCTGCAGCATACATCCCCTTATTGGACGAAAATCTCATAGAGTGTGATGAAAATCTAGTAGCTCAATTGCTGCACCACACCACATCACTGTGCCTAGAGCTGAGTTGCTCCTATACAGTTTGGAAATGATGTGGGTGAGAGAAATCCGACTGGGATTCGTGACTCTTTTGCAATCATATGAGAGCGGGACCTACGGCGTAAAGTGGCTTCCGAATCACTATATCTCCGGGACTCGAACACGAAACCTGTTGCACCGGACGCCAGACATTCGGCCAATCAGACCACCGTCAGTAGCTACTGGAAATGTTCATAATATGCGTCACATTATTGCTAATGTAAGTCAATCCATGCGCCGCCGCTGTGAATCTTGTAATCCATTTTGTAATACTTATGGTAGTCCAATCCGAACATACTTTTTACTATAAAGTTTGCTTATTTTGTCCCTTCTACCATCCAATATATTTTTATCCATATATTGTAGAGACACCATGTATAACTTTTGTGATTATAACTTATTTTTATCTACTTTGGGCTAATTGAAATTTATGACTGTTCCATTTAAACTTAAAAAAATATGTCTCATTATGCATTTAATAAAGGATATCTGAATAATTAAGATCCATATTTGAAATATAACCACTCATGTTAAATTGCCAAGATGCAAAATCGCAGATCCATGTTACATAAACGCAACACGAGTACGAATTCAATGGCGCAATTTCATTACCATATCTTTTTAAACATAAAAACCACGCTAATCATAGTTATTAGGAAATGGTCATACAAGTCAAATACGATAAAGAAGAACCACTTGCAAAAAGCTTCAACGCAAATTAAACCATAAATAAATCCTAGTACAAGCTGTAGAACAACCAGGGGAGGTTTCACTTTTTCACTTAAGTTGCAAAACAAGCCATGTATAAAATCATCATTAATTTAAGAAGTCCAGATTGCGGTATGGCGAACGCACAGCCTATTCGTGTGATTGTGTCAGCACATAATGCGCTATACTTCATTTCTTGATCCTCTAATTGAAGGACCACCTGCAGCATACATCGCCCTTATTGGAAAAGTCTCACCGTTCTTCTGCTGAGTGTCTCTTAATATTTCGCGAATAAATAACAATAAAAATGGCAAAATGGCGTCTCATGATGTCGAAATAAATTCCCTGTAAGGAGTAGTTGTCCTATTCTGCTATGATTAGATAGCCGTGTTGACAGCCAGTAGAGAGTTGGTCTTTTGAAGACGACACTGGACTTGTTACTATGACAACGACCTTGGCGTCTGACCTCTACACATCGTGTCGTTTCTTCTGTCCAATCAATGCAAACACACTTTTTCTCAGACGAGAGTTGCCAGTGATAGCAGGTTTTTGGTTTTTGTCTCCTCACAGTTTTTTTATTTTTATTTTTTTACTTTTTTTTTTTTCGTTTATTATATTTTTGTTCTCGTTTCTTTTCGCTAATGGAGTGGAAAGAACATATCTCTGTAAAAGTAGATATTGCTTATTATTAAAGAAAAAAATTTTTAAAAAAAACTAATGCCTTTTATATTTTTCCTTGCGGTCGTAGAGATTCTTTTACTGTTTCTTTCTTTCTTTATTTATTTGTTTGATTGTTTTTAATATAAGGTAGCTTAACTTAAGGAATGTGATATAAATTTTTTTTTTTTTTTTTTAAAGAATATATTAAAAATTTTGATACTTACGTATTAACGGTACCGTGGCGATTTTTAAGTGTCGCCAATCTAGCAGCTACTAAGGTTACCAAACTAATAGAATAGATTGGCGCCACTTAAAAATCGCCAAATCTATAGCTGCGGTTGGCACCCGTGCTCTTTATTAGCGCAACTGTCGATAAGGTACCGTTAATACGTAAGTACCAAAATTTTTTTAAGAAATAGACATGCATGCATACGTTTTATGAACATACTACTATGGCCAAAAAGTAAGAACAATTATTATTTTTTTCAAAAACTCTTTATTTTTTTAATTATTTTTAATGTTTGTCTTTGCAGTATACCGTTCTCGTGTTTCAATATGCTGAAGCTTTCTTTATGGTTCTTGCTTTATAAACTTAAAGACTCGACCGGCTTCTGATATTCACACTCAGAATTCCTATTTACTAATGTTCTGCGACGTAAGATTTTAGTGTCAGGTGGAAACCCACCTTAAGAAAAGCTGCTCTAACTAATATGCATTGGTTGCTTCGGAAAATGTTTCTTTTGTTTGAAAACGAAAATAATATTCATATGTGAATTTCTCGAAATATTTCATTAACATATTTTTTTATTCAAATAAAAAAAATTCGAAATATGATTTTAATATTTGTTGTTGACAAGTACCACTCTATTGATATCTAAGGCATTAGAAAGAGATCTCTTGAATATTTCTGAGAAATATAGTTAAACAACTATAAAATCCACTTTTATGAGTTCTTGCTGAAAGGTATTGTACCAAAAAGTAAGTACCACTGTGCCCAAAAAGTAAGACCAATTTTTTTTTCAAAAACTCTTTATTTATTATCCCAAATTTCATCACCTTCAAAGTAATCCCTTCCGGACACAATGCACTTTGCCAACTTTTTATCCAATCCTCAATACATGCTAAAAAGTCATAGGCAGGGATGGTCTTCAAAAGCGCGTGGCGATTCACGTTGAATCTCTTCAATCGATTCAACACGGTGTCCCCGGAATGGTTTGAGTTTAGGGAATAGCCAAAAATCGCATGGTGTGAATACGGTGGTTGTGGAACGATATGGATTTCATTTTTGGCAAAAAAGTCACGAAGAATCAATGCAGTGTGAGCTCGCGTATTCAGTGTTTTCGGTGCCAATCGAGATTTGACGCATTTGAGGCCCAAAATGGAATTGACCGATCCTTTTGAAATTCCGACATCGTCAGCAAGGTCCCTAATTGTAAATCGACGGCTTGCAAGTGCCAAATCTTTATTTTTTTGGACATGTGCTTCGTCGGTTGAGGTGGATGGTGACCAGGTGGCCTTTCGTCTTCAACGTGCTCTCTGCCTTCTTTGAATTGTTTATACCATTTCTAAAAAAATTTTTCCGGTATAGAAATGCTCCCCGAATGTCTTCTGCAACATTCTATATGTTTCCGCAAACAAAATTGAATGCAAGTTCTTTGTTCAATGAATTCAGACATTTCAAAAATCGCCGCAATCAGTTTTAGCGTCTCACAAAGCCAAGCGTAACTCAACCAATAATGAATATTTTAACGTCAAATTTCACACAGAGGTTAAGGACGGTGCCAGCAACCTAAGAAAGAAAAAATTGAAATTCCACAGCCCCGGGAATTTTAAATTGAAAATTGGTCTTACTTTTTGGACACAGTAGTAGGTAACAGATCAACCTTCTCATAACTCAAGAAATAAAATTTAATTATGATGCAGTAACTAAAGTGTTTTATTTTTCTTATTTTGATATAAAGCATTTTAAAATTGCTGCAATGTGGCTGGCAACAAACTGACATCTAAAACAGGGGTGGTCCACTTTGAATATTTTTGTGGCCCGTGAAATTTATCACACTTTTAAAAATATATTTATTTTATAGTAGCCAAAGTAGTGAAAACCAATGTATTAAGAAAATACATTATGTTTGCATTCGTTTATTTAAAAATTAACTGTTGAATTTATGGGAAAAAAAACTTTGATTTTAAAATAATATTCTTGCGAATATAAGGCAGACATGTGGCCTGTTTTATTTATGAGTTAGCAGAATAATTAAATTATATTCTGCGAACTTATGATGCGCGCTTTGTAAAAGCTAAGTGAAAGAGTGGAGAAACAAATATCGCACTAGTAAAATAAATATTTTTTAAAGATTTCATTTTTTTTTTACTTCATTTATATTTATATATTTTTTTTATATTTCATTTTGAGTGGTATATATTTCTTTACAAAGTGCGTTGAGTATCATTATTATTATATTATTAATGTTTATATGTAAGAATAATAGTAAACACAATAATAATAACTCATTATGTTTTAATTCTTCACTCTAAAAAAATGTGCGGCCTAATGGCCAATTGGCTAGCGCTCTGGCCTTTGGTACCCCAGACTCCAGGTTCAAATCCTGGCGGTGGCATAGTTGTTTGTGAGTGGTTCGGAATCTACTTTAAACTGTAGGTCCCGGTCTGTCCTAACCCTCGTGTGCACAAGATGAACGTAGAGTGAAAAACTAAACCTAAACCAAAAATATATCTATAGTGGGTCTAAAACTAATGTGGGGATATATAATCTTATATGCGGCCCGTGGCATTATGACGCATTTCCAAAGAGGCCCGCAAGATCATTTGGGTTGACCACCCCTGTTCTAAAACATAACTTCTGATGGAATTAACCAACAGAAATATTTCGAAACCAAAATTATATATATGTATATATATATATATATATAGATAGATAGATAGATGGTTAGATTTCTTATACGTGGTTTTTTTTACATTTAAGTCACACTAAGATTTAAGGAAGAAATTCTTTAAAAAAAAAAATTAAGGCGACCTTGAACTTTTTATAGTTTTAAACTCAAAACTTATTTTTTATCCTTATTTTCAATCCCAATCCTAATTTCAAAAGTCTTATTCTTCATTTTATTATCCTAAGAATTGAGATAATTATACTTGAGACAAATTTATTAAAAAATGAGCCAAATGAATGAAATTATGGTATACCCCAAAAGGGAAAACAATTAACTAGTCTTTTTTCATCACTGTTTACGCATATCCACTAATATTTTAATTTACGTTAAATATTGTTTTGAAAATCATAGATTGGAAATTTTCCAAGTTGTATTTCGTGTAACTTAAAACACTATTTGTGAAAAGCATAAAAATTTGATTGTCCATAAACGTATGAATTTTTTTTTTTTTTACCAAACCCTTAATGCTCATTGGCTGCATAAATAAATAGTATTTATTTACAGTGGCTATCCAAACATACACTTTAAATCTAGAAAATGCTATGCAGCCTGGAATTGAAATCAAATATAAAATCCGATATTTTTATATCATTTTCATGTGATTAAAACAATTTTTTTTTTCCAAAAATTTACACTTTGCTTATTTTTATAAAAATGAAAATGTAATTAGGCACAGAAATAAGATGTCACAAAAGTGATCATATGCACTGAAGCAATTTCGTATAAAATTTTTAATAATTTAAATTTCGGTTTGTCATTTTTTTTTTTACTCTATTTTTAAATTTTAGTGACAGTAAAACACGAGATACAGGAGATGTTTTCTTTTTTTTACGGGGTAGGATTGTGAGCCCGACGGCCAATGCTCAGCAATCGTATTAGACCGGGGCCTACTGGTTAAAATAGATTCCGAACCACTACAAACATCCATGGCACCGCCGGAACTCAAACCCGAAACCTGTGGCACTGAGCGCCAAAGCGCTAGTCTGGCGCCCGGCCATCAGGACTCATTTTTTATTATAGTCCTGTTTTATAGTGCATCCAACTAAAATTATTATTAATTTCCCTTAATGATTTTGAAACATTTCAAACGATAATTTTAAATAACTGGAGATGATCATCAAAGCGGTAGGTCACCAAATAAGTTCAATATCAATCCTTGAATGTCGATATAACAATGTTATAAGCCAATTGAGGATACCCCTAATAGAATCATAACAATGTTAATATACTCAATAGAAATACCAGGCTGCGCAATTTGCTATTTCAAATATGCCAAATTAATTCACTAATGGGAAAAAAAAAAAAAAAAAAAAAGCCTTTCCAAAATCAGCTCTATATTCCTAGCTAAAAATTTTCGTATCAAAAAAGACGTAGAGTTTTCGGAAACTCTAAATGCTCCAGTATTAATTTGGACAGACAGTCAAGTCTATTTGTCATCTTTAATTCCAAAATCCCTCATTTAATGGTCAGATAAATCCAGCAGAAATCCTTAAATAATGACTTTATTCAATTGCTTTGTATAAAACACATTTGTAGGTTATCTTTGCAATGAGTACACAGATGCTTCGCTAAAGTAAGCGTTATAAACGGCATCTCAATTTGAGTATCCAACTGCATTTCTCAAAAATAGTACAAATAATTGTTTGGTAAATGATAAGCGACTAGACTGGGATCATTAAAACACCAGTCCATTTAAATCTAACAACCAATTAAGTCCCACGGCAATATCCCATTTAAGTCTAAAAAATTCATGGAATTTTTTCTAAAGAGAAAATTATGTTTAAAAGTGGTCTTGTTTCATTCAAAACATAGCATAAATGATTCAACCATTTAGATTCCTGCTCCTGCTGAAAAATTGAAGAATCATTTCTCTAAGCAAGTACTTGTACACTTACAGAATCATAGCATTTTGGAATCCCTTTTAAGCTTCTTTACATTCAGTGGTACAGAAATATAATATACAAAACATGCACTAAATAAAAAAAATCATCAAATTAATGAACTTTATAAAAGAAAATGAATAAATAATCAACCCAAGATACCATTACCGCGCTGGACCGACATCCCATAAGTAGTCTACTCAAGCATGGAGGTAAAGGGGCAGCTTCTGTTGTGATGGAGCTTTTACGTGTAGGTAGAAGTCTGACTTGGCTCCGTGTCGCTGAAGAAGGAGGGCCTTCCGGAATCCCTTTTAGGGAGAACAACCCCGTATTGTATGAAATCCGGAACACTCCCACCAAGTAGTCCGCCTAAAGAGGCAAGATGTTGAACATCCCAAACTCTATCGAGTCTCCAAGTTTTTTGAAGCAGAGTTTACAACAAAGCCGCCAACGGATTGAACCTCAGCTCTGCTCACCAGCGGTGCACGTTACCATCGAGCAACATTGAATGGGCTTATGATAAATTAATTTTTTCTATCATCATCATAACTGGCTCCACAGCCCGTTGTGGGCCTTGGTCTTCTTTAAAAAGATCCAGCCAGGCTGTTCTCCTCTTGGCCGTGGATCTCCAGTTTTTTTTATCTTAACAACATTAAAATCAGATTCTAAACAGTCGACCCATCTCTATTTCGGTCTTCCCCTTGGTCGTTGTCCGAAATTGGTTATATTGAAAACCTTCAAAGCAGCTCTATCGCTTTCCATTCTCATGAGATGACCGGCACATCTCATTCTGTTAAGTTTAACAAATTTTAGAATGTCAATAAATTTGTTCTATATAATACTCATTTTCTACCCACGTATTTGTCATGGACATTTGTGACGTCATTTTCCACCCACTTACTGTTAGAGCTCATACAACATTACGTTAATACATAATGTAAAAAAAAAAAAAAAAAAAAAAAAAAAATACCTCAAGATTTCTACCTTATTTATTGCTATTTATAGCAAGACGCTGGTAAGCATTCCAAAAAAAAAAAAAAAAAAAAAAAAAAAAAAAAAAAAAAAAATTTTCCCAAACTGCATCAAAGAACTATTCGAAACAACTCCTTTTCTCTTTCGAATCACGGAAACAAAAGGTTTAGAGACTGAAAACAGAACAAACACTAAGCACGGGATATGACAACGGCGCGACACAAATCCTTCGCTAAAGTTTCCGTGTTATTTCTATCTCCTATGTTGAAAGCAGAACTAAGAGCCCTACGCAAACAAATAACGTTGCAAGAACTACTGCAGCACATCGAGAAAGAAAAGCAGGGTGGGCAGGTGTTGCGGATTAACTGGATCGGGAAGAGATCAAGTAAACATTAAAGCTTTTTTCACCTATCAACAAGAATCGATTAATCGATTGACACCTCTCACTTCCTTGCCCTTCTGTCTCGGCCTTGTATCGAACAATGCATCCCCAGAGCTCAAATCGTGAGATTCTGCTGAATATGGGAAAATGGTGTTATTAGAGATGATCAAAACCTCCAAGAGAAATATTTGTATGAAATTTTAAGAGAATTTGAAAGATTTTTTTTTACTATCACAGTAATCTGTTATATTTTAGTACCTTTAATGCTTCAGTGCTTCATTATGTGAAGAATATTTAGTATAAGTAGGCAATTTCATCAGAAAAGTAGCAGATTCAACGTTATCCAAAGTGCACCGCAGGCTCGCTATAGTGAAGTCATATTCTGCCACCACAATTTTGATCGAACGGCGAAAAGAATGCAACTGGCAGGTTCACATTAATTTAATACTCTAATTCAATGTAAAGACATTCCCTCATACGAATTTATTGCATCCGTCTTTGGAGTTTGCGAGATATTTCGACTGTGTTTTGTCAAGTTTCGAACCTGGATTCTTTAGCTCCGAGAACCAACAAGCTATTCATTAGACAACTCCGGTTTGGTCTGTGCGACCTGATGATCAATTGGCTAACGCTCTGACCTTTGGTACCACAGACTTCAGGTTTGAACCCCGGCATGGATGTTTGTGAGCGGTTCGGAATCCATGTTAGGTCCCTGTCTAAATAGCTTAAAGTGTGTAAAAAAGGATTGTAGATCGACAAACCAAACCAATCCATCCATGAGTAGACTACTCATGGGATGTCCTTCCCGCACTGGGGGCACTGAGGATTAGACACATAGACACATTATTTTTAACTTTTATGCATTAAGTTGAAGAGTCCTAGGTGTCACTACCCTTTGTTAGTTCTTTTCAAAAGATTTTTATTTAAAAACGTTACCTTACAACATTCTTAACTTCTGCAGCTACAAAGATTTTTGTTTTTTGTTCACGGGATTATTTTACAAAAACAAATTGCAGCTCACTTTCCAGCTGTTTTGGATCGTTACTCAAGATAATTCAAAAAGATGCATTCTTCTATAGTTGCGCATACAAAACGTCTTACAAAATGGCAATATAGTTATTAAAAACCGATTCCGAAACGCATATACAGTCGGAGGTCTTATACCTGCCCCCTTTCAAGTACCTCTATCTCTTGAAATTATGGTACTTAGAGGTCAAAACAGCAAAGATATCAAGATCTATCCCACAATAATTTTGTAATGCAGATGTTTAGAAAAGTCTCGAGTATCCTGGTACATAGTAAAAAAAAATACTCAATTTTACAAAATTATGTAACCTCTAAGTATGCAGGAAAATGCCCGTAACATTGATGAATTACTGGATAATCAACAAAGTGTGTAGGAAAAAAAATGTTAAATTTTCATTTATGCCTTTTTTGCTGTTGTCATTTAAGATAAAATAATGTATTTTGAAATTATAGTGTGTTCTTTCAACTTGATGGATTAATTTTATATTACCGTTATTAATGTCAGAAAAATTTTAGTATTATTTTCAATTACATTTTGTATTCAACATGATTCAAGAAAGGCGACATCAATAGGTTCATAAAAACAAAATTATCTATAATTTTTTCGAAAATTAGATATTTTATACTATTTAAAAAATAATATTAAATAATAACTGACAATAACTTAAATAATATATATTTTCAAGCTGAAAAATATTTTGAAAGTGGTGTCGATTTATAAGCTAAAATTATCTTTTTTAAGTTTTCAAGATTGGTTTACAAAATTGTAACTCTATGAGGTAATGGCTTTATATTTTCGGTTATTTTTAAAATGGTAAATGAACGAATAATAACGATTTGAACGAATAGCAACGATTCGAACGAAGAATATCGATCCGAACGAATAATAGTGATTCAAACGAATAGTAATAAGAGTATAGCTCCAATCATACGAAAAATTAAATATGTACTCATAACCATACAATTAAAAAATAATACGGTCTTTGAATTAGAGAAACCTAAATAATCATTTTTAATAACAATGAAAGAGACATTATTTAATAATATTTTAAAACGTTTAATATATTGGTTATCAGAGAGGGTGATGTTTGGAGAAGAAGTTGCAATCATGTAATTGCCAAATTGTTTGGAGTAAAGGCTATCATAAATTACATAATGCCAATGAGAATACAATGGCTAGGATACATACAGAGAACGGACAATAGCAGAGCCACAAAGAAGAATTTCAAGGGGAAGTTCCAGTGCGAAAATAAGAGATGGATTGATGAAGTGGAAAAGGATCTGAAGAAACTTTTTTTTTTCCTTCTAATGCATCTGGCAAATAGACCGTGATCTTCGCCATAAGGGCTGCACCGATGTTACTCACTTTTCATTACCCAGGGGGCGCGTGTAGCTTGATGGTAAGCCACGGACGCGGAGTAACAATGCTCCCGCAACGCTCTACGATCCTATTAGGACCGGGACCTACAGTTTAAAGTGGATTCCGAACCACTACACACATCCATGGGCAAAGCCGGGATTTGAACCCGATACCTGTGGTACCGAACGCCAGAGCGCTAGCCATTCGGCCATCAGGCTCCATTCGGCTCTGAAGAACCTAAAGATCACAAATTTTAAAACCAAAGCGAGAGACAAACGACTTTGGAGTCGTATTGTTAGGTAGGCCATGGTCCAACGTAGACTGTAGTGCTGGGCTCCATGGTCCAACATAGACTCTAGTGTTTATCTATTCAAGTTACGAGAAAGCAGCCAACCATCATTCTGTGAACAGAATATTCTTTAGAATGGTAAATAAAATTAGCCCTAGCTGAAACTAGTTTTCGTGTATCTTTATTGACGAAATTTGGGATCACATTTTACAATATTTTGATCAACATACCAAATATGTAGACCCCAAAAAATTTAATACTTTAATTTCAAGAACATTTCTAAGAATATGAAAAAAGAAAAAAAATAGACGCAAGTCGATAAGTGATGTAAGAGAGAAGTATTTACATGAATGAGAACCTAATTTAGCCAGAAAAAACGCTTTCATTAAATTAAAAAATAATTAATGGCAATTTGTTTTCGTGATTTTTGAATATGAACCAGATAAAAAAGTGTGCATTAAGTTCTCGCTATTGCAAGACATCATACAGAAAAAATTCTTGCTTTTTATATATATATATATAGAGAGACAGAGAGAGAGAGAATTTATAATGCGCATGTATGTGTAGCGATGTGAATGCATTTTATATCATTGTAACGATACTATAGTGCATTTTACTAAAATACCGAAATCATGATGATTTTTTGTTATGAACCAGGTAAAAGAAAGAATTACATAAATTATAATTATCTCTGTTACAAGACATCATACACAAAATCTCTTGCTTTATATAGAGATAGAATTTACTCATGTATGCGAAACGATGTGAAAGCATTTTACAGCATTGTAGCGATACCATAATACATTTTACTAAAAGTGCAATTCTTTTCCAAATAGCATTTGTTCTTCTATTTATATGTAAAACAGCATTTGTCTTATACTTTGTTTACATTTGTGTCGTTTCTATTACACTTGACTAGTAACGCTACACTCTGCTTATTTTTTTACATTGGTTAGCGCTAAATTTCCTTTCAAATGTATATATATATATATATATAACGATGAAGATATAGAGAGAAAAATACATATATCGCAACGTTTTCACGCTATTCCTAAAATATTCTTATAATCCCGACAGTCCCTCTGGAAAAGCATAGTTCGGGAACGTAGCCTTGGGTACTACGGAAAAAAGGATACAGATAAAAAAAAATGTAAGAAACGATAGAAAGGGGAGGAAAGGAGTCAAACCTGGTAAAATAAATAAAAAATAAAAGAAAAAAAAATTAGGCCTACGCAAACTGCTTGGGTAAGGAGAAACAGCGATAGCTCTAACGTTCCCCTACCCCCTACGCTCGTTTTTATACACTTTATCGAGAAACAAATAGGCTATAGGAAGAGGAAAATAACCAGGGGGAATAAAAATTGTGAAAATCCTGCTTTAGGAGCGAAGGCTTTTTAAGGAGCCGGCGCCTTTTTTAATTTTATTTTATTATTTTTTTATAGTTTTGAAATACGAAGAAATCTCCCGGGAGGTATAGTGTGACGAAAAGTTTCACGTCTTTGAAAATTAGTGACTTTTTTTTTTCTTTGTCATGTTCTGCTTTATTTTCCCCTACCCCTTTTTGTATCGTTGTTCGTTTATGTTGAAAAAAGAAAAAAAAATTAGAATAGGGCGGTTTACTTCTACTAAAACTACAAATTTGTTTTTTTAAATAGATGGCTTTGTTTTTGAAAGCAGACTTCACGTTTTAGATTTTGCTTGAAAAAAATATCTAACAATGTCAAGAATTTTTGTTAAAATGTCACGGATGATTGACTCAATAAAATGATAGAAAAAGGATAACGTTTTTATTGTTTATTTATTTTGTTAAATTGTAATAATAATTAATATATTTGAATCAATAATTACTGAAATAGATGCTTACTATTAATCTAAAAATAGATAATAGAAAAAAAAAATAGACGCAAGTTAGTCAATGTTGAAAAAGCGCAGTATCGATCCGAATGAAAACTGAATTTTGTAAACAAAAATGACGCTTTCATTTAATAAAAAAATAATTAATGACAATTTGCTTTCGTGATTTTGGACAATGAATCAATTAAAAGATAGAATTAAGTGAATTATAATTCTCGTTGTTACATGACATGATACGCAAGAATCTTTTACTTTATATAAAGAAAGATATAATTTATAGCACGCATGTTTGCGAAGCGATGTGAATGCAATTTATATCACTGTAGCGATACCACAATCCATTTTACTAAAAGCACAATTCTTTTCCAAATAAAATTTTTTCTTCTATTCATATGTAAAACATCATTTGTTTTCACTTGTTTGCATTTGTGTCGTTTGTATTATTATATTTGTATTAGTAACGGTACAGTCTGCTATTTTTTTTTTTTTTTTCATTGGTTAACGTCAAATTTCATTGAAAAAAATATATAAAGATGAAGATATAAAGAAAAATGATACAGATATCGCAACGTTTTCACGGTATTCCAGAAATATTCTTATAATCCTGACAGTCCCTCCGGAAAAGCATTGTTCGGGAACGTAGCCTTGGGTATTACAGAAAAAAGGATACATGAAAAAAAAATGTAAGAAAATGTAGAAAGGAGGAGAGAGGGAGTAAAACCTGGTAAAATAAATAATAAAAAAAAAATTAGGCCTACGCAAACTGCTTCGGTAAGGAGAAACAGCGACAGCTCTAACGTTCCCCTACCCCCTACTTTCGTTTTTACACACTTTATCAAGAAACAAATAGCCTGTAGGAAGCGGGGAGCGGAAAATAACCAGGGGGAATAAAAAATTGCGAAAATCCTGCTTTAGGAGCGGATGATTTTAAAGGTGCCGGCGCCTTTTTTTTTATTTTAATTTATTTATTTTAATATTTTTTTTGTAGTTTTGAAATACGAGGAAACCTTCCGGGAGGTATAGTGTGACGGAAAGTTTCCCGTCTTGGAAAATTAGTGCCTTTTTTTTTTTTTTTTTTTTGTCATGTTGTGCTTTTTTTTTTTCCCACACCTTTTTGTTCGTATATGTTAAAAAAAAAAAAAAAATTTAAATGGTGCGGTTTACTTCTACTCAGACTGCAAATGTGTGCTTGTAAGAGATGGCTTTGTTTTTGAACACAGGCTTCACGTTTTAGATTTTGTTTGAAATAAAAAGATATAACAATGTCAAAAATTTTTGTCAAAATGTCAAGGGTGATTGACTGAATAAACTGATAGAAAAATGCTAACTTTTTTATTGTTTATTTATTTTGTTAACATGAAATAATAATTATTATATTTGTATCATTAATTACTGAAATAGATGGTTACTATTAATCTAAAATTAGATAATAGAAAAAAAATAGACGCAAGTTAGTCAATGATGAAAACGCGAAGTATCGATCTGATAAAAACTTAATTTTGTAAAAAAAAGAGGAAAAATGACTCGTTTATTTAATTAAGAAATAATTAATGACAATTTGCTTTCGTGATATTTGATTATGAACGAATTAAAAGATAGTATTAAGTGAATTATGGCTCTCGTTGTTACAAGGCATCATACGCAATAATTTCTAGCTTTATATAAAGAAAGATAGAATTTATAATGCGCATGTATTCGAAACGATGTGATTGCATTTCATAGCATTATAGCGATACAGTAATGCATTTTACTAAAAGCACAATTCTTTTAAAAATAACATTTGTTCTTCTATTTATATGTAAAAATGCATTTTTCTTATATTTGTTTACATTTTTCTCGTTTGTCTTACACTTGCCTAGTAACACCACCTACCGCTCATTTTTTTTAAATTGGTTAGCGCTAAATTCAAGATCAAAATATAGAGGAAAAAAATGCATATATCGCAACGTTTCCACGCTTTTCCTGAAATATTCTTATAATAACGACAGTCCCACCGGAAAAGCATAGTTCGGGAACATAGCCTTGGGTATTACGGAAAAAAGGATAGAAAAACAAAAATGTAAGAAACGATAGAAAGGGGAGAAGGGGGAGTGAAACCTGGTAAAATAAATATTAAAAAAAAATTAAGCCTACGCAAACTGCTTGGGTAAGGAGAAACAGCGACAGCTCTAACGTTCCCCTACCCCCTACGTTCGTTTTTATACACTTTATGGAGGAACAAGTAGCCTATAGGTAGTGGGAAGCGAAAAATAACCAGCGGGAATAAAAATTGCGAAAATCCTGCTTTAGGAGCTGAGGATTTTAAAGGTGCCGGTGCCTTTTTTTTATTTTATTTTATTTTGTTATTTTTTCATAGTTTTGAAATACGAAGAAATCTCCCGGGAGGTATAGTGTAACGAAAAGTTTCACGTGTTTGAAAATTAGTGACTTTTTTTTTGTTTGTTATGTTCTGATTTTTTTCCCCCACCCCTTTTTCTATTTTTGTTCGTTTATGTTTTAAAAAAAAAATTGGAATGATGCGGTTGATTTCTCAAACTACAATTTGTGTTTTAAGAGATGGCATTGTTTTTGAAACAGGCTCCCCGTTTCAGATTTCGCTTAAGAAAAAAAGATATAACAAGGTCAGAAATTTTTTGGAAAAAATGTCACGGGTCATTGACTGAATAAGCTGATAAAAAAAATGATAATGTTTTTATTATGTGTTTATTTACGTAAAATGAAATAATAATTATTATATTTGAATCATTAGTTACTGAAATAGATGCTTACTATTAATCTAAAAATAGATATTAGAAAAAAAAAATAGCCGCAAATTGGTCAATGATGAAGAAGCGAAGTATCGATCTGAATGAAAACTTAATTTTGTAAAAAAAAAAAAAAAAAAAAAAAAAAAAATGACGCTTTGATTTAATTAAAAAATAATTATTGACAATTTTCTTTCCTGATTTTTGATCGTGAAGAAATTAAAAGATAGAATTAAGGGAATTATGACTCTCTTTGTTACAAGACATCATGTACAAAAATCTCTTGTTTTATGCACAGAGAGAGATTCAATTTATAATACGCATGTGAATACATTTAACAGCATTGTAGCGATACCATAATGCATTTTACTAAAAGCACTGTTCTTCTCCAAATAACGTTTGCTCTTCTATTCATATGTAAAAATACATTTGTCTTACACTTGTTTACATTTAACTCGTTTGTCTTATACTTGACTAGTAACGCTACATTCTGCTTTTTTTTACATTGGGTAGCACTAAATTTCCTTGAAAAAAATGTATAAAAATGAAGATATAGAGAAAAAAATACATATATCGCAACGTTTTCACGCTATTCCTGAAATATTCTTATAATCCCGACAGTCCCTCCGGAAAAGCATAGTTCGGGAACGTAGCCTGGGGTATTATGGAAAAAAGGATAGATAAAGTGAAAAAATGAAAGAAACGATAGAAAGAGAAAGAGCGGAAGTGAAACCTGGTAAAATAAATAAAAAATAAAAAATAAAAAAATTTGGCCTACTCAAACTGCTTGGGTAAGGAGAAACAGCGACAGCTCTAACGTTCCCCTACCCCTACGTTCGTTTTTATACACTTTATCGAGAAACAAATAGGCTGTAGGGAGGAGGGGGCGGAAAATAACCGGGGAAATAAAAAATTGCGAATATCCTGCGTTAGGAGGCGAAGGAATTTTAAAGGTGCCGGCGTCTTTTTTTATTTTATTTTGTTTTATCATTTTTGTTTGTAGTTTTGAAATACGAAGAAACCTCCTGGGAAGTATAGTGTGACGAAAAGTTTCACGTCTTTGAAAATTAGTAATTTTTTTTTGTCATGTTCTGCTTTTTTTTTCCTCCACCCCTTTTTGCATCGTTGCTCGTTTATGTAAGAAATGAAAAAAAAATTAGAATGGTGCGGTTTACTTCTCCTCAAAATTACAAATTTGTTTTTTAAAGACATGGCTTTGTTTTTGAAAACAGGCTTCACATTTTAGAATTTACTTGAAAAAAAGATTTAACAATGTCGGAAATTTTTGTCAAAATGTCACGTGTGATTGACTGAATAAACTGATAGAAAAAGAATAACGTTTTTATTGTTTATTTATTTTGTTAAATTGCAATAATAATTATTATATTTGAATCATTAATTACTGAAATAGATGCTTACTGTTAATCTAAAAGTAGATATTAGAGAAAAAAATAGACGCGAGTCGAAAAAGCGAAGAAAGCGAAAAGCGAAGTATAGATCTGAATAAAAACTTAATTTTGTAAAAAAAAAAAAAAAAAATGAAGCTTTCATTTAATCAAAAGATAATTAATGCCCATTTGCTTTCATGATTTTTGATTATGAACCAATTAAAAGATAGAATTAAGTGAATTATGACTTTCGTTGTTACAAGACATCGTACACAAAATCTCTTGCTTTATATGGAGATAGAATTTCCTCATGTATGCGAAACGATGTGAATGCATTTTATAGCATTGTAGCGATACCATAATGCATTTTACTAACAGCACAGTTCTTTTCCAAATAACATTTGTTCTTCTATTTATATGTAAAAATACATTCGTCTCGTTTGCCTTACACTTGTCTAGTAACGCTACACTCCGCTTATTTTTTTACATTGGTTAGCGCAAAATTTCCTTGAAAAAAATATATAAATATGAAGATGTAGAGAAAAAAAAATACATATATTGCAACGTGTTCACGCTGTTCCTGAAATATTCTTATAATCCCGACAATCCCTCCTGGAAAAGCATAGTTCGGGAACGTAGCCTTGGGTATTACGGAAAAAAATGATAGGTATAAAAAAAAGTGTAAGAAACGATAGAATTGGGTTGGGGGAGAGAAACCTGGTAAAATAAATAATAAAAAAAAAAGTAGGCCTACGCAAACTGCTTGGGTACGGAGAACCAGCGACAGCTCTAACGTTCCCCTATCCCCTACGTTCGTTTTTATACACTTTATGGAGAAACAAATAGCCTATAGGTAGTGGGAAGCGGAAAATAACCAGCGGGAATAAAAATTGCAAAAATCCTGCTTTAGGAGCGGAGGATTTTAAAGGTGCCGGCTCCTTTTTTTTTTATTTTATTTTATTTTATTTTGTTATTTTTTTATAGTTTTGAAATACGAAGAAATCTCCCGGGAGGTATAGTGTGACGAAGAGTTTCACTTCTTTAAAAATTAGTGTTTTTTTTTTTTTTTTTTTTTTTTTTTTGTTTTTTTTTTTTTTATTGTACCCATTTTTGTATCATTGTTCGTTTATGTAAAAAAAAAAAAAATTAGAATGGTGCGGTTATTTCCATTCATACTACAAATTTGTTTTTTAAAACAGACGACTTTGTTTTTGAAAACAGGCTTCACATTTTAGAATTTGCTTGAAAAAAAGATTTAACAATGTCGGAAATTTTTGTTAAAAATGTCACGTGTGGTTGACTCTATAAGCTGATAGAAAAATGATAACATTTTTATTATTTGTTTGTAATGTTAAACTGAAATAATAGTTATTATATTTGAATCATTAATTACTGAAATAGATGCTTACTGTTAATCTAAAAACAGATATTAGAAGAAAAAAAAATCGACGCAAGTCGATTAATGATAAAAAAGCGAAGTATCGATTTGAATGAAAACTTAATTTTGTAAAGAAAATGCCGCTTTCATTTAATTAAAAAACAGTTAATGACAATTTGTTTTCATGATATTTGATTATGAACCAATTAAAATGTAGAATTAAATGAATTATGATTGTCGTTGTTACAAGACACCATACACAAAAATCTCTAACTTTATATGCAGAGAGAGATAGAATTTATAATATGCATGTATGCGTAGTGATGTGAATGCATTTTATAACATTGTAGTGATGCATTTTACTAAACGCACAATTCTTTTCCAAATAACATTCGTTCTAATATTTATATGTAAAAATGTATTTGTCTTACATTTGTTTACATTTCTCTCACACTTGAATAGTAACGCTACACTCCGCTTATTTTTTTACAATGGTTACGCTAAATTTCCTCGGAAAAAATTACATAAAGATGAAGATATAGAGGGAAAAAAATACATATCGCAACGTTTTCACGCTATTCCGGAAATATTCTTATAATCCCGACAGTTTCTCTGGAAAAGTATAGTTCGGGAACGTAGCCTTGGGTATTACGGAAAACAGGATAGATAAAAAAAAATGTAATAAACGATAGAAAGGGGAAGAGGAAAAATGAAACCTGGTAAAATAAATAAAAAATATAAAAAAAAATTAGACCTACGCAAACTGCTTGGGTAAGGAGAAACAGCGACAGTTCTAACGTTCCCTACCCCCTACGTTCGATTTTACACACTTTATCGAGAAACAAATAGCCTGTAGGAAGTGGGGAGCGGAAAATAGCCGGGGGAATAAAAATTGCGAAAATCTTGCTTTAGGAGAGAAGGGTTTTAAAGATGCCGGCGCCGTTTTTTTTTTTTTTAATTTTTTAATTTTATTTTATTATTTTTTTATAGTTTGGAAATACGAAGAAATCTCCCGGGTGGTAGAGTGTGACGAAAAGTTTCACGTCTTTGAAAATTAGTGACTCATTTTTTTTTTTTTTTTTTTTTTTTTTTTGTCATGTTCTGCTTTTTTTTTTTTTAACCCCGTACCCCTTTTTGTTTCATAAAAGATAATTTTTTTTTTTCAAAACAGGCTTCACGTTTTAGTGTTTGCTTGAAAAAAAAAGATATGACAATGTCGAAAATGTTTGTCAAAATGTCCCGGGTTATTGCTTGATGGGTTAGGGCTTTAATGAATATTCCTTTAGCTCTCTGATTTACATGCTCTCCAAAGTAGTGTTTATTGTATTACATCGCTTTTAAATTTTTCTAATAATTTAGCTTATATGTTTATATGTTTTATATATTCTCTCATATCATATTTTTCCTTTTTTTTTTTTTTTTTTTTTTTAGATTTCTCTTCTGTTTTTGTAAAAAGTTTCCTCATTGTTCAGCTTCTGTACCACCAAAGATGAATTTTGCGAAAATTTTCCTGCCTCCATCGTGTGTCCATTCCATTTCACAATCATCATTCCCAAACTGTGTAGGGGCAACTCAGCTCTAGGCACAGTGTTTTGGTGTAGTAGTAGTAGTGGTGGTGGTAGTGGTGATGCCATAAGATTCAGATTCGGATGTTTGTAAGTGATTTGGAGTCCATGTTAAACAGTAGGTCCAAGTGTGTCAAAAGTATCCAAAAATGTGCAAAAAATGACCGTAGAGTCACAAACCAAACCCTTCCCATATTGCACAAATTTTCTAACAAAGGAATAAAAAGGCCTTATAACAGTTAAAACACAGTTATAACTTTAAAAACAGTTATAACACTATAGTCTATGCGTACTTCCAAGATGATAGTTTCCCGAACCATTAAACCTCTTGTTGTTGTTGTTTCTTATCCCACTTGGCTGGCCAAGCCCACAAGCCCATATGGACTCATGATTGAAGGGGAAGGAAGCAGCTTCTGTTGTGATGGAACACCCGTAGGTAGAAGCCTGACTTTTGCTCCGTGACGCTCTTACAGTCATAGAAGACCGGGACCTACGGCTTAAAGTGGATTCCGAACCACTACAAACATCCATGGCACCGCCGGGATTCGAACCCGAAACCTGTGGCACCGAGCGCCAGAGCGCTAGACACTCGGCCATTCAGGTCCCAAATTTGCCAACGGCACGCAGTGTTCCCAGGTGGTCACCCACCCAAGTACTGACCGCGCCCAATGATGGTTAACTTCGGTGATCTAACGAGAACCGGTATATTCAGCATGGTACGGCCGTTGGCACCCATTAAACCTGCATTGCCATAGTGATATCTTTCTCTGATGTTAGAGAAAACGCAAGTCTCTTGTTCATGAAAAATGAAAGGACGTAGAGAAATATCAAAATATGAGAAACAAAATGAAAATTATTTCCATCATAACATTTTATGTTCCCTTGTAAGCTAAACAAACTTGAAAAAGATTTAAATATCGCACACTCATAAATTATAAAAGCTCTAAATTTTTAACATCTATAATAATAAATTGTTTAAAATTAATAACAATTGAAGTCTTTGCTAATTTTTTTGTAATTTGGTTTAAGAAATAATAATGTAATTACTATACAATCCAAGATGATTGACAATTACCTTAATTTGAAGATATATTCTTTTGTAAATTGTAAATTGTTATTTCTAATCAGTACAGACCGTAAATAACTATTTACCAATCAGAACTATTGATTTGTCAACTGCGATTTTGATTGAACTGTTAATAAAAAATCAACAACAAGCAAAGATGGTTAAAAGAAAAAAAAAAAGTTATAACAAATTTTCTTCCTAAGTGGCCCCAATTTATCGCAACAAAACATTAAAAAAAGTATTAATAAGCAATATAACAAAGCAATATAGCAGTCGAATACCTTTTTTAACCTTTTGTAACTATAAATTGGTCTCATTTAATAAGAAAATTTGCTACCAGTTGTTTTTCCTTCTATCCACCTTGGGTTTTTCTTCTTATTTAAGTATATCTGTAAAAAGTGCAGGCACAATAGCATAGCGGATAGAAGATTAAAGAATTTTAATGATTATTTAAAGTGAATCTCATTAAAAAAGAAAAAGAATAATACAGAAAGTTTATAAGGGTTGGATAAACATCATTAAAATACTTCCCAAAATCTTTCTTTTTTTTTTAGTGGAAAGTTTTATAAAGCATTTACGATATATGATCATTTATTTTTTGCCAATCATATTGTTTATATTTTTTTTATTGCAACACATATTTTTTTTACCAATCTAAATCTCTAAAGAAAAACAACTTGCATTCAATTTATTTATATATTTTATTGTTAATTCTTTTGCAGAAAATTCGGTAAATTAATTCTACAGAAAGTTTTATGAAATTCGTTTTAACCTAAATTATTTATCCGCAAATAAAGATTATAAAATATAAAATAAATCTGAGAATATTGATAAACAGAAATAAAAAATTAAGAGATAATATGGTTTATTTAGTATGATGATATACAGATTTTTTTAGTAGCGATGTAATTTATCAAAACAAATTGGAATAAATTTGTAAACAAATTAATAACGTAATAATTCTATAAAAAGTAGATGGCACTTAGGGTAGTATTTCATAAGATAAAACTACAGAAAGTTTTGTGAATTCTCTTTAACACAAATTAAGTATTTATCCACAATTAACGATTACAAATTATAAAGTAAATCTGAGGATATAGATAAACAGAAACAGAAATCTAAGAGGGAACATAATTTATTGTGCATATTGATTGACAGGTTTATTTTGGAAGTTATATATTTTATCGGTACAATTTGGAATAAATTTATTATCGTATTAATTAATAACTTAATCTTTCTGTAAAAAATATAGGTGCTTAGGTATTGTACCATGGCGAATTCATTTGGTTACTAATCAAAAACATCGAGCATATTTTGTTTTTAAATGCTGGACATTTACATCTGAGGATTTTCGCTAAAATGGCAATTGTGAGCAGAGTCAGCGTTTCTCAAAGTGAACTGTGTGGGGTCTGTTACACAACATCCACTTTTTGACTGTTATTCTTCCGTTATTATTCAAAAATATCAAGGACATATCTTGTTTTTAAATGCCAGTCATTTGTATCTGTGGATAGTCACTAAAATGGCAGTTGTGTAACAGAGTCAGCGTTTTCCAGAGTGAACTAAGATTGACCTATTACACAACACCTACTTTTCACCACCGTAATTTAGAATGAATGTATTCAAGGGAGTTTCTTCCAAATTTATTTCATCGCCTTCACAGTAATCCCCTCTGGACAATGCACTTATGCTAGCTTTTTTTCCAATCCTCAATACATGCTAAAAAGTCATCGGCAGGGATAGTCGATGACTTTTTCCAACAACATCCAACAACGAAATTCCAACACCATCTGCAAGGTCTCTAATTGTAAATCGACGGTTTACAAGCATCAGATGTTTAATTTTTTGGACGTGAGCTTCGTCGATTGAGGTGGCTGGTCGACTAGGCTCTTTGTCTTCAACGCGTTCTCGGCCTTTTTTGAACTGTTTACACCACTTGTAAACATTTCTTTCCGATATATGAATGCTCACCGAATGCCTTCTGCACCATTCTATACGTTTCTGCAAACAAAATGTAATGCAAGTTCTTTGCTCAATTAATTCAACCATTTCAAAAATCGCCGGAATCACTTTTATCGTCTCACAAAGCCAAGCGTATCTCAAACATTAATGAATATTTTGAAGTCAAATTTCACACAGATATCAAGAACAGTACTAGTAACCTAAAAAAGAAAAAAAAGTTGAAATTCCATAAGCTCTATGAGTTTTAAATTAAAAATTGGTCTTACTTTTTGTACAAGTAAACATGGTAAATTTTGGTTGGACATTGAATGTCGGGTTTCGAACCGAACTCCTTAAGTTTGAAATGCATCTGTGCTATAAAATGTACTATCCAATGCACTGCTACGCTATTCTGTAACTACATATCCCTGAATATCAAATGTGGAGAGAGAAGCGTTTATTTAATTCAACGATACCCGTTGAAAACAACAACACTTACATAAATTCGATACAAAAACGTCAGAAAAAAGAAATATTTTTGTCGAGAAGACACATCCTAAAGCGATTCGGAGAAATTAAAATGAATGGGTCTCCATGGCAACGTGTCGTGCAAAACGCTTTGCTTTGCGTACAGTGGGATTTGAAAGATTGAAAATGATGTTGTTGATGTTTACGAAAAAAGGTAACAGTTGAAAGAATTGGATTAAAGAAAACCTGTCCCGAAAAAGATAAATTTCTTTATTTAGATATTCCTTTCGAAAACTGCGAATTCTGTCGGATTCAGCTACTAATAAAAAGCATGTTTTTGCATAAATCGTTTCAAAAATGAAAACAATTTCTTATTTTTTAAAAAATATGTTTCTCATAAACGTAATTTGACAAAAACAAAATCGTTTTATACGACTATAGCAGTAGATTCAATTCTTCATAATTAAAGAAAAAAAGCTTTTAATTTATAACTTTTAGTTCAATTTGTGTGTAACTAACGCTGTTTTTATTTATGATCAACATATAACGCTGTTTTTATTTATGACCAACATAAAAAAAATTTAAATGATAAAAAATTTTAAACTTATTAAATAATTGTAGTTTTAAATTGTTTTAATCTCACTGCTTAAGTTTTTCTTAAATAAATTAGATTTTTTTTTATCTAAAGCATCAATTAAAAATTTAAATAATTTATCTAAATATTTCAGTTAAAAATTTTATGAAGTAATTTTTGATTTAAAGCAATACCTTTAAAATATGTTAGTACCATATAAAATAATTTGTAACAATTATCCAATGAAATGTATTACAAAAATGTACTTTTGTAATACAAAATAATTTAAAAGAAGTAAAATGCGCTATTAGGAAATATCATTATAATTTTAGTTACCTACACTTTAAAATACATTTAATTTTTACATGCATTAGTTTTACATTTTTTAAATATCCTATATTTTAGGATTTAATCTTAAAATGTACCTTAAATTTAATCTTTTATTTAACCTGTTATATAAAAATACTTTTCAAATACTGATTCGGTTTTTGAATAGGCAAATGTAATAAATTATTTTTTTTAATTATTCTTTTTTTATATACATGGACATCACATTACGTTTAAGTGTACCCCAAATAAACTAGCCATGAAGAGAGGACTTAACAAAGATGGTAAGAACAAAAACAAAAAAAAACTAATTCTAAATAAATAACGTAATAACCAAATAACCTATTCTAAATTTTGAATATATGTATTATAGTAAAAGTCTTTCAATAAAAATTTACGTTAAAATATAAATACATTATTTTTATAGAAATAATAGAATACTTTTAAGTTATTTATTACGAGTATTGTATATGTATTTCTCATTAGTAAATAGTTTACTTGTATTTTAATAATAAAAGTTTAAATTAATGATAATGATACAGAACAGTGTAAAAATAAATAACATAAGGGATTGAATTCGAGATAAGAGATTCAATTCATAGACAACTTCTCTCATATTTATATTTTGTCTTAACTGAACAATATTTTGACAATTTTAAGTCACAATAGGAAAGGCTTTTCATTTCTTGGAATTATTAATCTTTAAAATCAACGTGTTTCTAAATCATCTTTTGATTTATAAGATTTGCCATATTATACCTCTGTCTATTTCGATTTAATCCCGTATTTTAAACTTTGAATATATTATTTACTACGGCAAAAATCTTTCAATGAAAATTTACGTTCAAAATATAAATGCATTATTTTTTCCTAGAAATAATAGAAAACTTTTAAGTTATTTATTAAAAGTACTGCATATGTATTTTCTATTAATAAATAGCTTACTTGTATTTTAATAATAAAAGATTGTTAGATTAAAATTGTCAAAACATTGTTCCGTTAAGTCACAATAGAAAAGGCTTAACATTTCTTGGAATTATTAATCTGCAAAATCAATTTTTGTGTTTCGAAATCATCTTTAAGTTAATAAGATTTCTCATATTATACTTCTGTCTAGTTCGATTCAATCACCTATTTTGAATTTTGAATTTATTTACTATGGTAAACATCTTTCAACGAAAATTTACTTTGAAATATAAATACATTACTTTTTTTCTAAAAATATGCTTTACCAAAAACTTTCATCTAAAACCCTTTTGGAACTAAAAACACATAAGCAGGAAAAAAATAAGAATGTTTAATTCTTAAATCAAATCCGAATACTTGAAAATTCCTGCTTCTAAGTACTACACATAAATTTTATATTTTAAAGGTTGTATTTGAATTCCTTATGTAAAATAGATTTTAAACTTTCAGAAATTCTAAACAAACTATTGGTCTTACTACAAGGCAATGGAATTTCTCCCCTAATCTAAGGAGTTTTATAAACTCAGACTCCATGAAAAAGAAAACAAAAAGCAAGCCAGACGTCTAAGAGACGTCAGAATGTCGAAGTTCTATGGATTTGACAGTCTAAGCGAGATTTCCTAAACTTATTGCAATGGAAGAAAAAATAAACGTCCACTTCAATTTCTGTTCATTACTGGAGGATGATGTTGGATTCAGTTTGAGAAAATCTTGCTGAGTAAAACTTCAGGAAACACTGATTCTGACGAGGCTAAAAATGTGGGAAATTTTGAGAACAATAAATACAAAGCTATGTGAGAGAAATACTGTTTCTTGTTGTTTTTCTGACAACTTAGTTGTTGTTGTTGTTTCTTATCCCACTTGGCTGGCCAAGCCCACGAGCCCATATGGACTCATGATTGAAGGGGAAGGAAGCAGCTTCTGTTGTGATGGAGCACCCTTAGGTAGAAGCCTGACTTTTGCTCCGTGACGCTCTTACAGTCATAGAAGACCGGGACCTACGGCTTAAAGTGGATTCCGAACCACTACAAACATCCATGGCACCGCCGGGATTCGAACCCGAAACCTGTGGCACCGAGCGTCAGAGCGCTAGACACTCGGCCATTCAGGTCCCAAATTTGCCAACGGCACGCAGTGTTCCCAGGTGGTCACCCACCCAAGTCTGATAACTTAGTAATAACTTAAGGAAATCAAAAAATGAAAGCTTCTTAGAAAAGCTATGAATGTTTATAACTCATTTTTTATGAGTTTTATGCTGTTTTCTTGCAAAAGATTTGTTTCTCCCCAAGTATTTGTACAGATTTTCCTTTTGATCTGTTTCTGCAGAATTTGCCATTTACCTTTTAATTTATTTGTATGTTTCATAATTTATTATAATTTTTTTATTGTAATTATTTAATCCCATATTCTAAATGTTGAATATATTTACTATGGTAAAAATCTTATGAAAATGTACGTTAAAATATATAATGTATAAATATATTTTTTTGTAGAAATATACTTTACCAAAAATATTGCTTTGCTTTCATCTGAAACTTTTTTGGAAAAAAAAATAATACTTAATTCTTAAATCAAATCCAAATATTTTAAAATGCCTACTTCTAAGTACTACACAGAAACATGGAAATCTTATATTTTAATGGTTGTGTTTGAATTCCTTATGCAAAATAAATTTTAAACTTTCAGAAATTCTAAACAAACTATTGGACTTACTACAAGGCAATGGTATTTCTCCCTAATCTAAAGAGTTTTATAAACTCAAACTCCATGAAAAAGGAAACAAAAAGCAAGCCAGACGTCTAAGAGACGTCAGAATGTCGAAGTTCCATGAATTTGACAGTCTAAGCGAGATTTTCCTAAACTTATTGCAATGGAAGAAAAATAAACGTCCACTTCAATTTCTGTTCATTACTGGAGGATGATGTTGGATTCAGTTTGAGAAAATCTTGCTGAATAAAACTTCAAGAAACACTGATTCTGGCGCAAGGCTAAAAATGTGGGAAATAAATACAAAGCGATGTGAGAGAAACACTGTTACTTGTTGTTATTTTGACAACTTAGTAATAACTTAAGCAAATCAAAAAATGAAAGCTTCTTAGAAAAGTTATGCATGTTTATAACTCATTTCTTAACGGTTTTATGCTGCTTTCTTGAAAAAGATTTGTTTCTCGCCAAGTATTTGTACATATTTTCTTTTTGATCTGTTTCTGCAGAATTTGCAGTTAGCCTTTTAACTTATTCGTATGTTTAATAATTTATTTTAATTTATTTGTTATAATTATTTAATCCCATATTCTAAATTTTGAATATATTTACTATGGTAAAAGTCATACGAAAATTTACATTAACATATATTTAAATAAATTTTTTTCTGAAAAATATTGCTTTGTTTTCATCTAAAACTCTTTTGAAAAACAAAAAGTATATTTAATTCTTAAATCAAATCCAAATACTTTATAATATCTGCTTCTAAGTACTACACTTAAAGGTTGTGTTCGAATTACTTATGCAAAATAAATTTTAAACTCTCAGAAATTCTAAACAAACTATTGGACTTACTACAAGGCAATGGTTATTCTGACAACTTAGTAATAACTTAAGCAAATCAAAAAATGAAAGCTTCTTAGAAAAGCTGTGAATGTTTATGAACTCATTTCTTACGGGTTTTATGCTGCTTTCTTGGAAGAGATTTGTTTCTCACCAAGTATTTGTACATATTTTGCTTTTGATCTGTTTCTGTAGAATTTGCCGCTTACCTTTTATCTTATTTGTATGTTTCATAATCTTCAGTTTCTTCGCAAAGCTTCTGATTTTGATTAAATCTTTAAAATGATGATGTCTAACGACGAATTGCAAAATATTTTGGTGTAATCAACATTCAATTAAATAAAAATAATAAAATCAAATTCAATAGAAATAATATCTCTACAGTTGCATGTCAAAGTAATCGAGTAGAATCTATCAACCGTAAATTCCGTTCCGAATACTGCCCTTTTTTTTTTTTACCAAACAACCATCAATAAAACCTAATCCCATTAAAATAAACAGAATTTTACTAACACTGCAAGATAGTAGCTGGGTCCGATAAAGATGCATTTGCGGTATTTCGACTAGTTGCCGACATGAAAGCGTTTTGTTCGGCAAAAATCTCCCGCTAGCCATGCGAAAATGACGGAGTGAGCTAGACTATGTAATTCCTTGTTGGCGTCTCAATTCTTCTTCGCCTGTAGGTGAATTGTCTACCGGTGACGCTATTAGCTTTTTTTTCTGGCAAGAATTTCCTGTGGTGTTGATTTGACTTGAAATTCCAAAACAATGTTTAAAGGTGACAGTTGTACACGAAAAGCTGTCTTCAAAAACGAAAAGTGATTTTGAAAATAATAAATTAGTTTGTTATGATTCAATTTTGTATATAAATGACATTTAGTTAATACTTGCAGGCGAAATATCAGGCAACTCTCTTTATTTTTTTAAGGAATTCACAGATATTCTGATGGGAAATTGAATGATTAGTTTAAAGTTAATTCTGTGCATAAAACTTGTACGAAAATGAAATAGAACCCCTGAAATAATGGATTAATTTGTTACGCTTTAATTACTTAGAAACGCCATCATAATTAAAATATCTGCCAATAATGAAAGAATTTATCTTTCAATATTCAAAGATTGATAGATATTCATAGATTTTTCAGTAACGTACTTTTTTGAACGATTTTACAGATATTCTGATATGAGGTTGAAATTGAGAGATTATTTTAAAGTCAATTCTTTGAATAAAACTTGCACGAAAATGAAATCGAACGCTTGAAATGATGGGTTAATTTGTTAAGCTTTAATTACTTATTTTAATTATGATGAAATAATGGCTTTTATATCTGCCATTTAATTACTTATAAAAGTCATCATTTCATCATAATTAAAATATCTGTCAATAATGCTTTTTTAAAGGATTAATGGATATTATGAATTTAGGAAAAATTGGAAGATTATTTTAAAGTCAATTCTGTGAATAAAATTTGGGCGAAAATGAAATCGAACCCTTGAAATAATGGGTTCATTTGCTGCGCTTTAATTACGCATAAAAGCCATCATTTCATGATAATTAAAATATCTGCCAACAATGCTATTTAGAAAGAATTCAGAGATATTCTGGTTGGAGATGAAATTGAGACATTATTTTAAAGTCACTTCTATGAATAAAACTTGTACGAAAATGAAATAGAACCCTTGAAATAATGGGTTAATTTATTACGCTTTAATTACTTATAAAAGCCATCATTTCATCATAATTAAACTATTTGCCAATAACGCGTTTTTGAAAGTATTCTCATTGATTCTGACTGAGTTGATTTAGAAAAATTTTGTAAAAGGTAATTGTGTGAACTAAAAACTGTACCAAAAGAAAATATAACTTTGAAATAATGGGTTGATTTGTCATGTTTCAATTATATATTTAAAAAAAACATAATTATTGTACATGGGAAATGCCTGCCGATGACTCTATTTTATATTTTGAATGAACCCTTATAATTTCTGATTTCGATTAAAATCGAAATTAAGTTTAAACACGACAATTCTGTGAACTAAAAGCTGTACTAAAATGTAACAGTAGTTCTAATATGAAGTTTGTATTTTGTTTTGTGTCAGCTAATTAAAAATTTTTTAATTAAGTTGCTACTTAAGATTAGTTACTTGGAAGAATTTCTAGACTCTGATATAAATGGAAACCAAATGAATATTTAAAAAATGTGTGGCTACTAGTGTGATTCAAAATTTGTCCAAGACAAAATAATAAATCTGAAATTATGCATACCTTAATCCCTATTCATAGATAAGTTACCTATTAATGAAACTATTTTCCTTTTGAAAATAATTACTAATTATTCTGATTTGAATAGAGTTGAAGCCAAAATAATGCTTCGCTAAAAGTGATATTATGAATTTAAAGTAAGTAATGAAATTAAAGAATCAAATAAATCGAAATTTTATATTAATCCTTTACGTTCTAATCTAGTATATAAATTCGAATTTTTGCTTAAACAATTTTTAACATTTTGTTTGTGTTGATATTTCGAGCAATTTTAAAATTGTAATACTGAGTTGTAAGTTTTCTTGCTGTAAAGTCTTTGTATATCTTATTTAACGCATAACTGTTAACCGCGAAAAAATTTTTTCTTATTCATTTATAATGTGTTTAAACTGTAATCTTTGTAATGAAATCGAGGTATGTGTTTTATAACAATATGATTTTTTTACAATAATGTGTTTTATAACAATATGATTTTTTTTACAATAATGTGTTTTATAACAATATCATTATTTTATATCGATGTTTTTATAATGATATTATTGTTTTATAACAATGTTTCATAATTTACAACTATGAAGACTGGATTTATAACAGACTGAAAGCTCTGTAAGAATTTTTGCTGAATCCAGATTTCCAATTTTTTCATTGCTATTGTTTTCGCAAAACTGAAGAAAAAGAAATGTATTTAGAGTTTTACTGATACTGGGAAACTGCTCTTCCAATACGCTAGGTATTTATAAAGTTTAATAGTTATCAATATTTACTCAGAAGTCTGAGTTTCTACTTCTGAATCTATTTTATCTTGTTGAAGCATAAATGAAAATCCCGAAAAACTCTGTCTAGTTTGTTTAAATTTTGAAATAAAGATGAAATGTTAGAATTGTTTGGAATTTTATTATGCTCGTTTAATTATAAAATTTAAATAAAACAGGAACTTATTAAATAATTGGAAAAATTTAAGCCCATATTTATGTAAATAATAGTTATGATTTTTAAAAATTTAAAAATATTACTTAAAACTTAATGAAAATTAAGCTAAGTTAGTAGAATTATATTATAAAACAATAATAATATTGCTTAATATTTTATAAATAATTTTAATAATATTAACTAATTAAGAAAAATATTTTCTGTGACAAACATTTTAGCTTTTTTTTTCTATTCTGAAACTAGTTGTCAAATTTATTTAACAATTTTAATTAAAATAATTATTTATAAACAATTTATTTAAAATCAAATAATGCAGTTTATTTGCGTCACAAAATACTTTTAAAATTAATTAAAAATAGATATTGCGTGGCTAATATAATTTAGTCTTTTTAAAATCAGAAAATTTAAAATTAAAATATACTATATAGGTTATATATAGCATATATATATGCATTATGTATATGTCTAGTTTATATTAAGTGAATAAATTTATTGGAAGATAAATCTTTTAAACAGTGTTCACATGGTTCAAATCAGCAAACTCAGCATTTGACTATAATATATTCGTAAACCACTTTAAAAACTATTATCCAGTAATCCGCAGAATTTTTCCAGAGTCATAAAGTGCAAATATTTACTTACCAACTAGTCTCTGACACTTTACGAAGAATTGAAAAAAAAAATATATGCAATTACTTTGGTACAGTATTGATCAGCAAAAAAAAAAAAATTATACAATTCCAAATATACACTCTCCACTAAGAGTAAACGACCTGAAAAATAATACAAAATAATGATCCAAGGAACACTTCATAGAAGAATCAACCACAAACCTCATTTCTACGGATTTCTATTTTCCACCAACCATCTAATTACATAACCCCAAGCAACCTGCAACCGAATAATCCTTCCCACCAACTACTTGTATCAATCGAACCCCTCATTAGAAAAAGCCGGGGTTTAAGAAAAGGGGGCACCTTTCATCAAATCAGTAGACAAGCATTTGAATTTTAATTTCCTCGGGCCACAGTCCATAAGACTTCCCTGCCTCATTTTCGTCCACAGTCGCAAGCAGTCAAGTAGCCGACATACATAAATAAATAATAACGACAGACCTGTCATTACAGCTCGCCCCTCGGCTACTGGCGGGGGATTGTAACTTCTGTAGCAGCCACCAGGATATTATAAAATAATTATCTCCCCCACCCCATGTGCAACCGTAAGGCGGAAGGAATCATAGATGGTGTTCTCAGTTAAGTGGTGGAAGATTCATTTCGGTTTCGTCTGACTGCGATGTTTAGAGTTTGGGTTCTAATTTCGAATTTCATTGCCCTTAAGAAAACTTCGAGGAATATTTATGGCACCAGAAAAAGACACAATAACAATGAATCAGTTTAGTGAGTAGTTTAAAAAAAAAAAAGATCAATGTTGTTTCTCAGTTTGGAATTTGATTTCAGAGGTTATGACATTTGGTATTTGTTATTATATTTGGAGTAGTGTCTTCATTGGTTGGGTGAACAGAAACCTTAAGAAAACTTTGTTTAAAAGTATCTGTGCTGAAAAAGGACAAGAATGATTGAAATCATGAGTCATTTTCTTATTCAAGTTGATTCTCAGTTTTGGATTTAGTTTCGAAGGCTTTGGGTTTTGGTGTCATGTTGATTTTGCAAGAATTTATTACATTAAGAAGATTATTCATTAAAAATATTTATTACTCGATAAAAAAAGAAATAAATATGACTGGTTTAGTAATGTTTTGTTTCTTAATTCTCAGTTTAGTGTTTGGATTCGGAAGTTTTGATGTTTGAAAACTGTTTAAATATTTGGTGTTGTGCTCGATCTTGTAAGACTTTGATTGCTTTAAGAAAGCTTTCCAAAAAACGAAATATTATTATTCGTTGAAAAAAAGAAGCAAATATGGCGGGTTTATTATTATTACACTTCTTAATCCTCAGTTTAGTGTTTGGATTCGAAAATTAGTTTTGATGTTTGATAACTGTTTAAATATTGGGTATCATGCTCGAGTTTGCAAGAGTTTTATTATCTTAAGGAGACCTTTAAAAAATATTTATTACTCCTTGAAAAAGAAGTAAGTATGACGAATTTATTAATATTATACTTCTTAATTCTCAGTTTAGTGTTTGGATTTGGAAGTTTTGATGTTCGATAACTGTTTAAATATTTGGTTTCTTGATTTTGGTACAGTTTCATTGCCTTAAGAAGATTTTTCATTATAAATATTTATTACTCCATGAAAAAAAAAAAAAAAGATGACGAATTTATTAATAATATATTTCTTAATTCTCAGTTTAGTGTTTGGATTCAGAAGTTTTGATATTTGATAACTGTTTAAATATGTGGTGTCATGCTCGATATCTTTAGCACCTATTTGCCTCAAGAAAAATTTGGCGGCCTGGTGGCCAAGTAGCAAGCGCTCTGGCCTTTGGTCCTCATGTGCACAAAATGAGCTATAAACCAAAAAAAATATTGTTCAAGCGAATATCATCGTTTAATAATCATTGAAAATAAGAATAATAAAGTAATAAGTTTGTTGAGAAATGTTTTCACTCAAATTGATTTTAAGTTTAGGTTGGAATTTGAATGTTTTGATATTTCATTGTTATTATATTTGATGAATCCGTCATGTCTCGATTTTAAACTAGTGCGATTGTTTTTTCAAAAGAGAAATAATAGATAAATAAAATAAAAAATAATAATAATTGCTCCATGAAAAGAAAAGTAACAATGAATTAGTTTGAGTTACGTTCGCTGACATATATTCCCGATTTGGTTTCAGAGGCTGTAGCATTTGATGGTTGTTTAGATTTATAAGATTATATAAGCTTAAGGAAAACTTATTTATAAAAATAATTGTTATCCACAAACAAGAAGTAATAATTAATGTTCTTTTTATTGAAATTCATTCCCAGTACTGAAACCCCTCAACCTTTCATAGCTTTCAGATGTCATATGGCGGTATCAACATACATAATATTCAACAACATTTTATATTTTTCCTTCACGAGAAAAGTTCAAATGTTCTTTCATATTAAAAGTTGTTTCATGGTAAGTTTTGTGTGATTTCTGAAATTATAACATTTTAAGATTAGTTTAAGCATTTCTCATAATTTGTAGGATTTCAAAGAATAAAAAAATTAGTTTATTATACAGTATTTGTCGTTCCTAGAAAAAAAAATAGTTTTTTTTACCGAGGTTGATTCGTTTTGTAGATTGAGTTTTCGCAGATAAAGTATTTAGCAATAATCAAGACGTGTATTATACGATTGATAGTTTTATATTTATGATTTTATAAATAATAAAATACGAAAGCAAGAGTTTTGCAAAGCTGATAATATTTTATTCCTCAGTTTGCTAAAAACAAATGTAGTATAAACTAACTATAACTTACTGATCCAGAGTCAACTGCTATATTTTATTTATAGCTAATCACTTTAATTCGAAAGTAAAGAGTTAGATGAAAAAAAGGCTTATTGAGTAATAATATGCAATATAAAGAAAGTTATAGTTAAAAATTAAAACATTGACGGATAAGATAAAATTTAGAAAAATAAAAAATATTGAGTGGGTATTTTTATACTTAATTCTTTAATTAGAATTCATTTTACAATGATTTTTTTTTCAGAATGATTGCCTACCGTAGTTATACAGTCATTTAAGTACTTTGCTTTATAGTTTAATTGAAAAAACATTGTATTAAAATTATGCAATGTAATATACATTGCATATCACATCAGAACACATGTATAACACATCATAACTTTATCAGAACACATTATTACATTAATACAACACATTTGCATATATGTAACTTAAGACTTAGATTTCAGGCAGTTACTTGAAAAACATGGAAATTTTGTATTTATAACGAAATTAAAAAGTATTTGTTACTAAATACGTATAATTAAAAAGTGTGCCTCTATACCTACTAAAATGTAGAAATTTATATGTATATTAAATTTATATAATATCTGATAAGAGCACATTTTTGAGGAACATTTTCTAGACGTATATTTATTATTTTAAACTACGTTATAGCGGTGTGATAATGTATTGTGAATTGGCTGTATTTAATTATTAATTTATAAAAGCAATTTTCAGAACATTGTACAGAAATTTTTAGAATATGATAATAACCCACGTAGTCGTAACAGTAAAAAGAAATAAATTTTTATACTTGACAAAAATATTAGACAAGTATGGAGGATTTTCTAAAACATTCTCCCCGTTCTATGTTTAACAGAAATTATTCACAACAACGAAACGATCGAATGATTTTAAAAGGAATTAATTTAAATATAAGGGTACAAAATACTGAAAATGCATTCATCTTGACTTAATGCTTATTGAAATAAGATTTTTAAATCATCTTATTAACTACGTACTATTATAATTTGTCTACATTCAGAAGCAAAATATTTAGTTTCTCTTTTGAATTCTAAAAATATATTGTTTTGACATTTAAAGAACGTAAAGGGACATTTAATTATATTTTAAAATCATTTGCATTTAAATAAATAAAAAAATAATACCTCTTTAAACAAAACAAATCTCGCGTTTGCAAGCCCAGTCAAATTCTTTAATTATACTGCAGTTAATTATTTTTAAAGCTCAAAATAAAACAATAGATTCTCGTATTCAAAAGCTGAATTATTTATTCAATGCAATAAGTTCCTTCCATTCTAATTCTAAATATTAAAAGTTTAATTTTATTTGAATAGCTGGAATTCGAAAGCCATACTTAATGAAATTCATTAACTTTATCTTTTTATATTTCGTTTAGAAGCTTTCTATATATTTCGGATGTAAATATTTCTAAGGTTTATTAAAAGGTGTATTAAGGAAACAATGGTTGTTGTGTTTCATAATTGGAAAACTGAAGATTTTTGTTTTTTAACTTCGGGCTCTCTGTTATTGATTATATTACTAAATTCATTTCTACTTACATTTATTTATAAGTGCTGTTTGTAAAATAATTTGAATAAATGCATCAAATAATACAATTTAAAAGGAATTTGCTTATTGATTGATATTTTAAAAATATAGAACGTTTAATGATAAATTAAACAATTTTTTTTAATCAAACCAATTTTTAAAAGCTTTTATTGTCAAGTGTTTTGAAATATTTCTTGTAGAATATGTGTAATAGCTCTGCTTTCTTGGTTGTTTATCATCCATTATTTTTTTAAGTGATTGTATTCGCACTATTATGCAATTTAAGGCCCTTAAGCAATTTAAGTCCTCTGTCAGAAAAAAAAAAACGCCTTTGATGTAGAAGTAATGGCTATCTGTGTGACTCTGCAGAAATTTATCCCCAGACACCTTTACAACAAGGTGGTTTTGCTGTCATACAAGCTATCGGGTCAGACAGTAAAATGCTTAATATGAGACAGCAAACTCATATGAAGAATATCCTCTAAGAATAGCGGCCATGTGGCCAAGTGTCTAGCGCTCTGATCTTTGGTACCATAAGTTTCAGGTTCGAATTCTGGCATTGGCATGGATGTTTGTTAGTGATTTGGAATCCACTTAATAAAACTGTAGGTCCTGGTCTGTTTAGCCCTCGTGTGCACAAAATGACCATAGGGAGACAAAACAAACCTTTAAGAATATCTTAGAATGTCGTGAACTTTTTGAAAGATTGTCTGTAGAGGTGCGGCACATCGTTCTCCAGTGAATCCCTGGATACAATGGCATTTTAGGTAATGATCAGACAGATTCACTGGCGAAGAAGGGCACATGGATAGTTCGAAAGTCAAATGCGTGCAACTCATGTCATGCTATTTGATATCAAAAATCAAATAAGACTTAGATGGAAGGCAATGTACACTGCTCGTATCTCTTCGAGAAGTTAGAGGAACATTTTGGAACAGGATATTTTGCACAATTCTCGTGAAAAAGCTGTAGCAAAATTTAAACTTGCGGTTGGCCGTGACTGTTTGGCGTGCCATCCGCACTCCATTGACATTTTTGATAGCCCAAATTGTCCGCTCTATGGAAAAGATGAGATCATGGACAGGTACCCTATAGCAGGATGCCCGGCCTTGCATGGCGAAATCCGAGGTGAAAAGATATTGAAGTGCTAGAACTTCGTTGATGAGACACTGACTTTTTTTCTTGTGTGTGTTTTACACTGTTTTGATCTCGTAAGAGTTTGTTCTTTTCTCTTGCCATTGGAAATAAATAAAGTGCCAAAAATTAGTAGAAGAAAATCTATTGAATGCATTTTTATAAATAACCTTTAATTTTCTTTTAAATATCTTATTCGGCTTTAAAAAAACTTCAATTTTCAGTAACGCTTCTCTCATTTATACGCCGTTTGCATCGACGCATAAGTGAAGTCGATTGTATATTAAAATGCTTACTTATAGTGCAAAAGAAGTATTGTGTTACAGGAAAAGCCTCCTTTTATAAAAATGACGAAGGCAATTATACAAATGGGACAAATTTAGAATACATCATAAAGAAAAAGATTTGTATAATTTTGTACATTTTATAATTTTTGTTACTTTCTCATAGGGTTAAAACTAAAAAATTTAGACATCCAGAAGTTTTGCTGTGAATCCGTTTTATTTATATAGTGCGCAGCGAAAAATATCGAAAAAGTTGTATTAATTATATCGTAATCAAATTTAAATTATTCGGCAGTAAAATTTCATGTTGAGTTTAATAATCGTCTGCTGCCACTAGCATATGATAAAGATTCACAAAGCAGAATTAAATGTAAAACAAATTAATTTTGAGAGTAAAAAACTTAAAAAAGCAAGTATTAAATTTGATATTTGTCTGTGAATTATCCGGTCTGAATTATCTTTATCAGGTACATATAAAAAAAATAAATACACAAATAAATAAATAAAAGAATAATAAATTTAATAATTATTAACAATTATTTAATAAATTTTTTAAAAAAAACTGTAATTTTTAATAGCGAATTAGAAATGAAAACAATTAAAAATTCTTAATTTTCAATAGTTTAAAAATCGTCTGCTTCATTATAAAAATATTTATAAATATTTAAATAAAGAACAATGTCTTCTATTTGTAGTCAGAACTTTTTCGAATAAAATGGTAAATTTTTGATGTGTTTATGTTTTCATTTTTTTACTTTTAATATATTTTTGTTTCTTTCAAATATGGTGCTATTATATAGCTTAAAATTTGTTGTGAATATATTAAATTCGCTATATTTATTTACGTATTTTAATTCTTTTGTAACATAACATCTTTGTGTTATTCCTATAGTAATTCTTTTGATAATGTTGAATTAAGTAAATTAAGAATAAATAAATTAATTCTGTTTTTCTAATTAAATTTGTTTAAATCCTATTTGAGATGAAATTTTTAATGGATATTTTGTTTTATGGTAAAATTTATATAATTTACTTATTACTTTAGAAATAAGGGTTTTTTTTTGTTATAATAACTAATATAATGTAATTTGCATAGACATTTTTATGATTCGTTTACTGGTTTCAAACGTCATAGTTGTATGTCGTAAAGAAATATATTATGATGTGTTTGGCAAAAGTAAAATTTCAAAAATTTTTAATATCGTTTATTTTTTTGTCTTCTAATTCCGTGTTTTTTAAAGTATTTTTTATTTTAAATTTTTTTCTCTATTAAAACTATATTCACTACATATTAAAAGTACCAAAAACTCAGAGAAAAGTGTCAAATAAATATGAATTAAATGAAATTAAGCCAGAGTATCATTTAGCAAAGGGTCAAATTAAGACGTCTACCGTATCGACTGACAGAATTTTGAATTTAAAGTTATTAAGTTACATATACTTACCTGAAAATATTCTGTGAATTTTTTTGTACTCTACACTGGTATTTTTGTTAAATAAATATATCAAAATTAAAAATATATAATGCCCCTAAAACTGTAAATGACCTGGTCATATGTGCTTGTATGGAACATAAAATCATTACTACAGAAAATGTTCATACATAGATAATTTTCGATTTTGCACATAATAATATTGATAATAATATTAATAAAGTTATATAAACAACGATAATTTTCGATTTTGAACATAATAATATTAATAATGATATGTAGACAAAGATAATTTTCGATTTTGAACGTAATAATGTTGATAATGATACGTAGACAAAGATAATTTTCTGTTTTGAACATAATAATATTAATAATATATATATTTTATTTTCTAACATGTTTAGTTGATGGCCCTTTTGTTAAATTATTATACTAAATCTTGATGTCCAAATACCAAGATTTATTTTGTTTCTATTCTCCTCCGCAATCTTCCAGACAGTTTTGGGATGTGTGCTTTACCGAGACATCATCTTGTGCATACATAGTGCCAGACATCTTATGGTTTGGGATGCCCTTATACAGAGCTAGTTCTAAAAGCCTAAACTCACAGTAATCCTTAGAGAGACATGTGGGGTATTTGGGTTGGCTGCATTTAAATGGAATAGCTTCTATTCCGAAAAATATGGAGCTGTAGATTTAGATGTATGTCTGGTAGCCTTACCCTGATGAAACTTAACACAATGAAGATTGTTTAGGTAAAAGTAATGGTTTGTCTTTGAAAATAGGTGTTAAAATATGTTTCTGATAGTAATCCGAATTAATTTTGGCATTTTTCTTTACTTTCATTGGTTTAAGTTTTTCGTTATATTAAAAATCCAGTAATTATCATAAAACCTTTAGCAAAACTTTCTTTGTTTTTTTTTGTATCAATATTTTAAATTTTATTGTCTTATTTTCCGAGAATTAATTGATCTTTTTTTTTTTTTTTTTGCAATCAGATAAACATATCCAAAGAGCATTAATTGTATTTCCATTTTTTCCATATTTTTTCGCACTTAAATTTTTAATCAGCCAAATAATTTTCTTACAACAATTTACAGATATTCTTAGATCGAGAAACATGTTTTGGTATTAGCAGGCGGACATTATGATTTGGCGTTAGCCAGTGGACATCATATTTTGGCGTGAGCCGGTGGAACGTCGTGTTCTTTTGTGTTTTCTTTTAAATTTAAATCAGGTTTTATAATTTGATTTACAATTTCTATAGAAAATTAAAAATAATTTTTCGTTGTAGGAAGTGGGAAGGGTCAGATTGTCTTTTTAAAACACGAGATGCAAGATATAATAAGGAATGTACCTACTTTAATAAAGGTTACCTGCTTACTTTTATTAATTATGTCCCTTATTTTGCGTGAAGAAATATTAAAGCAATGCTGTTCATATCTTTTTTTAATGATTTAATGAAGGTATTTATCTTCATAAATAACAAATTATAACCTTTGATATGTAGTTTATTTTTCAGCTACATATTAAATCAAAGAATAATTTTCATAATGCAGGTAATAATTAAACCCTGGTACCACAAAGATGTTTTTTTCTTTTTTACTCATTTATTTTAAATTTAGTTCATGGTGAAAGTAAAAAAAACGTCACAAAAAATATTACAAAACCCACTGTATATTCGTAACATATTCAAATTATAAATTATGATGCATAACTTTATCTTACTTTATCTTTGGGAGACATCTTTTGAAAACCAGCATATAATAGAATGGGGCGCAGAATGTTGAGATCTTAGCATTAATTGTAATCATAAAAAATTCATATATTTGATTAATCATTCTGTTTATCATTGAATTTTCAAATATGATAATAAGCAAATAGGCTTTAAAAATATAATAAGATATATTTGAAAATATCACACGGATTGCTATGTCATGTTGGTATTTATGTTCAAAGTAAATTTTTGTATAAATATGTATTTAAAGATATGTAACTCAGTCTATTAATTTTACAAATAAATTGGAAATATGATTGGATTTTTTGACACACGTATGCTTTTTTATAAAATTCTTTCATTATCATAATTTCATAGAATTTCTTATTATTTTAATCTATTTCCTTCTAAGGTGTCATATTTTATCAAAATATTAATTTATTTTTCTTTCTCTTAGTCTTTGCGTTTAACAATGGTAGCTTAATATTTATTCCCTTTTTATTGCTGTTATGCATTCAATTTCACTAACTGTAATATATAACCTTTTTCGCAAATGATACTCAGTTATTGTAAAATTAGATGCCGGTACAGCCATATCAAAATACACTCATTCTGCGTCATTTCTTTATATAACATTGAAAAACGAGCATTGTGCTCAAATTTATCATAATTTTAATCTTTTTGAGAGGCATATCTCTTGGTGGAGATATGCCTCTCGCTTTAGTTAATGCTCAAATGAGCACAAAATGACCGTAGAGCGACAAACCAAACTAAACCAAATTACCAAATCAATCAAAATGTTTATTTAATCTCTTTCCTGTATATCTTTTCCTTTGTTTATTCAACAGTTATTGTTATTTTTCATGAATCAATCCATACTTTTACATATCATCCCTCGCAAGATAGCACACATCCATCAGCAAATTAGACACATGCACCACATAACTATACAGACACATATTTTGTTTCATATCTTTATATATTGACTTTTTTACATCCCAATCCTAAACCTTTCTTTCATTTAAAAGAATTTTATCATGATTTCAAATTTACTAAGCTATGCATGAATCTCTTAATCTTTTACAAAAACATTCCTTTATTGGCTTTTCTCCCATCTGTCAATTTTCTATAACAATTTGCAACTTAAATTTATGCCTTTATTTTCCAATATTATTGTTATTATGGTTTCATCCTCTCTGACAGGGACAAATAACATCTTTATTGCGTGACGTATAACCGTATAACAATGCCAACAATATTTTGATTCATATCTTTATATACACACATTTATTCAACGCTTTTTTCACATTAAAAGTCGAAACCATTTTTCTGCTATCCTTCAGGTTTTGCTATGATTTTCTAATATATAAAGATATCCCTTTAACAAATCAAACCAGATTATTTATTTGCTTTCGTTCATATCTGTCTCCATATTTTGCGACGCTAATTTAACCCTAACTTGTTTTAGTATTGTGGTTATGCATTAATTTTCCCAAACAGTAACTTAAAACATTTATCATAGATGTTTCACTATCATAATGCAAAATCATATTACCATACCTTTCTTTATACTACTGTGTCCAAAAAGTAAGATCAATTTTTTTATGTATTTCAAAATTCAATGCATATGGTATTTCAATTTTTTTAAATGTCCCGGGCATATGGTATTTCAATTTTTTTTCCCGGTGATTTTTAAGATGTCTGAATTAATTGAGCACAGAACTTGCGTTAAATTTGGTTTGCGGGAACGTATAGAATGCTACAGAAGGCATTCGGTGAGCATTCCTGTATCGGAAAGAAATGTTTAGAAGTTGTATAAACAGTTCAAAGAAGACAGATAATGTGTTAAAGACGAAGAGCCCTCTGGTCGACCACCAACCTCAACCGACGAAGCTCGCGTCCAAAAAATTAAAGCTTAGGATTTGTTGTTTGGGAAGAAAGTTTGTTTGAGGTGCTAGTAAACCGTTGATTTACAATTAGAGACCTTGATTTTGATGTTAGAATTTTAAAATTCCTTTTTAAAAGATGTTTTTGGCCGCAAACGCGCCAATCTCGATTGGTACCGAAAACACTGAATGCTCCCATTCACACTGCATTGATGCTTCGTGACTTATTCGCTAAAAATGAAACCCATATCGTTTCACAATCACCGTATTCACCTGATTAGCATCGTGCTACTTCTGACTATTCCCTAAACTCAAAAGACCGCTCCAGGGACATCGTTTTGAGTCGACTGAAGAGACATTTCAAAAATCGCTGGAATCAGTTTTAGCATCTCATATAACCAAGCGCAACTCAAGCATTAATGAATATTTTGACGTGAAATTTCACACAGATGTCAAGGACAGTGCAAAGAAACCAAGAAGGAAAAAAAATTGAAATACCATATACCCGGAAAATTTAAATTGAAAATTGGTCTTACTTTTGGGACACAGTAGTATATGTATAATATTTTTTTTCTTTTACATCATAAATCAATGATAAAAAGGTTTATCAAACTTTCTTAGATAACAATCCATTAACAAACTCAATGCTGAAATTATTTTGTACACATATATTGTTAAAAAAAAAAGGAGTATTTTCTTTAAATAATGTAAAACGTAATCTTTGCGTAGAAAGCAATAGCAGAATTTTAAAAATATTAAAAATGAATTAATAATTAAATTAATAATTTTTTCAAATATTGTATTACATTCTCGAAAAAATATACATGTGCATAAAAATCTATTACGTGTACATAAAAAAATTGTAATAATTAAAAAAAATCAAGTAATTATTCTTATTTTTACATCAACATTAAAATCTTACCAATAACTTCGGAAGGATTCATAATTTTACAACCCGTCAATTATTTGTTTACATTTAAATAAAACCGAAACTATGTAAAATCATAATGTTGCCATAATATGTTTTTCCCGAATAAAAATGAGAATAGTGTAAAAGTTTAGTGATTTTTATTTTAGAATAATCAAAGAACGCGCTTGTATTTTTGATATTCATTTGAGTATTATTATTAATTTTAAATCTTTAAAAATATACTTCGTAAGATACTTTTATTTTATAAAAATATCTTAGTTATAATCAATATACAATTTTTTTTCTGATAAATCTGTGAATCAAACAATATCAAAACTTTGCTTTCTACACAACACTAACATTTTCTATAATTTTTTTTTCTCCTCATATTTTTGAAAGATATGAAATTATCATAAAATTTAAATAGCAAACAACTGACTACTTGTTAAATTCAGAATGATAGAAATAAAATGCAAATATATCTAATAATTTAAGCATTTCAGATTCTTTTAAAAGCTATTTGTTTATATTTAAATGAAACCGAAAGTTAAATTAATGTAAAATCATGTATGTTGCCATATTTGATGCAGTAGTTAAATTTTACAATATCTGTTTCAACTTCAATACATTGGAAAAGTACCAAATAAATAAATGCAATCATTTTTGTTGTAAGCTATTGCATATATATTTGGTTTATTTATAAATGTGGCAATTATTCATGCATTCATTTTTTACTCATAAATTTTCTGAGGTACAGAAAATGATATAAAATTTTAAGAAATTATTTTTACTTCTTTTATTTGTGAGATTTTGGTGAGATCAAAACTTTTTTTTAAAACTTTTTCAGTAGTTAAACCTTCAGAATGTCAAAATAGTTTTATTTCATTCCTGTAATTAAATATAATAGTTATTTAAATGTATGAAAAAATATACATGGACTTAAAAACATATGGCGCATACATACTTACATACATGAAATAATTGTAATAATTTAAAAAAAACAAGAAACTATTCTTATTATTCAACATTCCACTCTTACAGAAAACTTCGAAGATTCATAATTTTTTTACCCATCTTTTATTTGTTTACTTTTAATGAAACCGAAACTATGTAAAATCAGGATGTTGCCATATTTCATGCAGTAATTAAATTTTAGAACATGTATTCGAACTTAAATACTATGAATCAGTAATACTATGTAAACATATTCATTTTTATTGTAAGCTATGTTAATTATTTTTATTTGTATATAAATTTTATAACAATTTTATAACATTTATTTTACTGATAAATTTTGTTTACAGAAATATGTGTTGCTTTACACTATTTATTTGATCTTCGTTCTTTCCTATCTATAACAGTGTGCAATACTTATTTAACTCTTGCCGTTTTTTAATTATTGTTGTTGTTGTGCATCCATCCTCCCAGATATTAACATATCTCTCGCATACAAATATATTACTTATACATGAAAAAATTGTAATAATTTAAAAAAAAAAAATCAAGAAATTATATTACTTATTTTATGTTTATATTACTTTTTTTACTTTTATATTTTATTATATTTAATATTATTTATTTTAAACTATAGACTTTTTTTTTACATCAACATTGCAATCTTATAAAAATTCTATAAATTCTATAATTCCTAATTTTTTTTACCCGTCTATTGTTTGTTTACATTTAAATGAAACCGAAACTATGAATGTTGCCATATTTCATGCAATAATTAATTTTAAAACATGCGTCCGAATTTAAATATTGTAAATCCATATTACCATCTAAACACATTCATTTTTATATAGAAATATATGTGCTGCTATGCACTATTTATTTATTTGATCTTTGTTCCTTCCTGTCTATAACAGTGTGCAATGCTTATTTAACCCTTGCTCTTTTATTATTATTATTATTATTGTTGTCGTCGTGCATCCAGACAGTAACATACAACATCTCCTCGCAGGTGATCCACAGCGATTGGAGAGTTCCATGGCGGGTCGCTACGCGCGTGCGCAGCACCATCGCAGCAGAGAGACGAATAGCTCCCAGTCATCTGCTAACCGGGCTCATAAGACTCAGCAGACGGGTAGGAGTAGCACTACTACCGCTGCGTCCCGAGTGGCTGCTTCTGCAATGGAATACTACTATGCCATAGTAGCTACCGTTTCGGGGCTGTCTATGGTCCTCTACTGGAACACGCTGGGGGCAGACTTCGCCTACGATGACAGGTAAGCTTTTTGGGCTCTCTCTGTGTTTGTTTTGGTTTTTTTTGGGCGGCCGGGGATGGTAGTGGGACCCGTGCCAAATTTGACTTTCGGCCGGCCGACTTTGTGTTGTGGCCGATCAATGAATGAGTGGAAACACCATTCGGTCCGAAGTAGGCTTAGGAGAAAGATCTTTGGATGGTGTTTAAAAATCTGATTTTTAATGTTAAAAAATGGCTATATGTAAAATATTATGGGATATTTTTTAATATGTTTGTGTAGGTTTTTGAAGAGATGTTTTGGAATAGTTGATAGTGTTTTGTGTGAGGCTGAGAGATATCAAAATTAAGGAGTATTAATTGATGATTGATGTAGTAGTATATTTATTTTTTGAAAAAATATATCACATAATGTTTTACCTATACCAATTGAGATATTTTTTTATCTGTTTGTATACATTTTTGAAAGGAAGTTTTGGAATAGCTGATAGGTAGAGTTTTGTTTGAGGCTGTGAGATATTAAAATATTGGAGTATTAACTGATGATTGATGTAGTAGTATATTTATTTTTCTTAAATTATTGGCGTTATTTTAAATTAATAGAACATAGAAATAGAATAGAGCCTAGACCATTTTAGAACATAAAAATAAACATCAAATAGTATTAGCTATATTCAGTATGTTCATTAAATTCAAAAGATTAATTTTAATTGATTTTTAATAACAAAAAAGTATTGATGTTTTTTTGGAGTTATATTTCAGCCATAACAAACAGCAGATAACTAAATCAAAAAGTTTTGCCATTTATAATTAAATAGAGTAGTAAAATTCTTGTAACGTTGTGTTTTAACAAACACAGATTACTGAAATGTTTTGAAATATGGATATCATGTAGCACAGAATACAAAAGAATATTACATTGTGATTTAGTGTGGTAATAAGTTGATGAAAATTCTAAAGATTTTTGGGATTTGAATTTAACATATGCAGAAAACTGAGTTAAAAGTCTTGTTGTGGTATGGCTTATTAGTAAATTTACTAGACAATCCTCTAGAAATTAACTTTAAAAAATGCTTATAGTTTATGTGATTGAAAGTTTAATATTGTTGAAATTTGTATAAAATCAAAATTTAAGTCTAAATGCCGTGTTACAAGTTATGTTTATAAGAGTTGTTTTTGATTAATGTTGCATTTAAGAAAGTAATATTATGTCTTTTAGTGAATTTTAGTTTAAGAAAATTTTTTTAGTAAATTTATTCTCCAATTCGATGATAATTTCGAAAAAAAATATTAAATTAATTATATTTAGATATTATTACAAAATTCTTACCAGAACTTAAGTTGAATTCAGTATCCTTCAAAAGTTGTTTGTTTACATTTATATAAAACCGAAACTAAGATTATTTGAAATCATACATGTTGCCATACTTCACGCAGTAATTAAATTTTAGACTGCGTGTTCGAATTTTAATCGATATAAATCATTGAGTTCATCCCTATTGTAAATTATTGCATATGTATTTGGCTTATATATAAATTATCTAATCTATTTTATAACATTCAGTTTTTTTCTCATTTTATGAGGCACTTTTTTGCAGAAGTTGCTATAGAATTTTTTGAAAAATATTCAAACGATAAATAAAATGTATTTATTTATTACTTTATTTTTACATAGTAGTAATTTTTTTAAGTAGAGAAACAAAAAAAGTATTCAAATATTCATACATTTCTATGGCATTATATTTGAAGATTTCTGTGTCATTATACTATGTTATTTCCATGTAAATATTCATACATACATCAAAATATGGCATTAGTAAACCCTTCCAATTGTCAAAATAGTATAATTGTGTTGCTATGATTGAATATTAAACGTACTTTTTTGGCATAGGTAAGATTGATTTTGCTTATCCAATTCAACAACATATTTCGGATTTAAATAAAAAGATATTGATGTACATTTTATTAATAGAAACTAAACTTATGAATTGAGTGAAAGCATTTTTCCTGAATGTTTATTATTATAAATGCGCCTGTAAAATACGATGTATTATTAATGGTTCCGTACATTAATGGTTCGGTATATTATTAATGGTGCATTTTGCGAGACATTAACTTTTTAAACAAAATAATTTTGTCATTAACTTGTAGTTCATTAAGTTAACTTTGGAATTTATTGCAATCACAGAAATAAAAATTATGAAATGTTTGCTTGCAAAAAAAATGCTTTATAATTGTTTTAAAAGAAAGATTCTTAGAGAAAAGTATTTACTAATGTAAACGTAGATAAAAAACGAAAAATAAAATTATAATAAATACATTAAAGAAATCATCAAATAACCAAAACTATTACCTTTACTTTTTAAATAAAAAAAGTCATATTACTATAGACCATAAAAATTACTAAATGAGCATTATAATTTATTTCTGCCTTAATTATGGATTTCATGATAACGTTTGTTCATTAAGTATTGCTGCATAGGTTCTTGAAAAAATAAACTCAATAGCACATAAAAAAAATTAAGAAAATGAATGTTTGTCATGCAATTATAAAATCAAATTTTAAATAAAGAATTTTTTTTTAAGAATGATAAATTTTTGGTATAATTTGACTCCAATTTAGTATATTTCTAATTATTTCTTATGGTGAGCATAAATTGTCTAGTCACTATTGTTATTGTTTTTATTTTTCAATTGGTTTAAAAAAGCTGATTAATCTGCATAAATAAAAAAATAAAAAATTTTTATTTTTAATATTTTTGTTAATTTTACTTTGATTAAAATATATACTGATAAATAATTATTTATTTCGTTAATTTTTAATTCAATTTGGATTTTGATTAAATAAAAAAAATTATCTATAAGTTTGTGTCGATTTTTGTGCATGGTTACCTATAGTATGTTAATAAGTCTTTCTTTGCAATTTTGTCAAACTATTAGAAAGAGTCAATTTGTTTTTATACAACATATATGCTGATAAATTAGTTCAAATTTGATTTTGTTTGTTGCTGATTTAAAAGTTTTATTTCATTTAGAGGAAAAATATTTTTAACTGTTGTATTAATCTTTAAATTATAACAATAAAATATTCTAATTATTTACTTAAATAATTTTTGCATATATCGTAGAATAAATTAACGTTTTATTATCATGAATTTAATGATAAATTAATTTAACTGTCATTCTTATCTTCAAATATATAAACGCATTCATAAACTAATTAAAAATAATTAAATATATAATAATTAGTTAAAAAAATTTGATTTAAAATGTTTATGGAACTTCTAAAGGAATTGGAATTAAAAATTATATATTATAACTGTAACGTAATAAGTAATAAAATTATGCAGAACTATACAAATGTAAAAATTGCTTTCTGAAATATTTAAATTTTAGTTCCTGCAAAATGATACCATATTTATCAATATATTGAACTCCATTAAAAATATTACATTGTATTAAGTTGTTAACTACGAAGAAATATATGTGTTTATTAAACATTAACTATGTGTAACTATTAAACATTAGCAATTACGATCCGCTATTATCTAGTTGCAGAAAAGAGCATATATCTGTTTCGGCAAATTTTATTAGGAGAAAAAACCAATTTTTCGAGTATTAGAACTTCAGAAGATTTATTTTTATTTTATAGAATTTCCAGTCGTTCCCTACTGACTTTCATTTGTTTCGATTTTCAGATTTTTCTTCCAAAAGATAATTTTTTCGGAAACATTTTTAAAAATCGTTCACAATAATTCTTTTTAAGAGTAACTTAAAAGATGAATAGAGAACTGTTGCCATATGTGACTCTCAAAACTAAAAATCGTCTTATTTTTCAAAAACGTAGTTAATATTACTGTAGATAAATTTAGTAAATATTATGACGTCATTTTTAATTAATAAGAAGAATTTTTTAGCAATTACGATTACAAAACAATGCTTTTGACATAAATAATAATCAGTGACCGGTCATAGAATAGTAAGAATTTAAAGAAAGGACTTTGCTTTTGGCCTATCACAGGCCAACTAATAATATAAAATCTCCACGCCAAAGGCATGTTGTTGTAGTGATTTACTGTTTTATTTAAGTAAACAAAAATATTTGATTTGATTTTTTTTTGTTGCTGTTGGTAATTTCAGTGTCTAAATAATGCTTGTGAAGTAAATAATAAGTTCTTAAAATTTCAGAATGATCTATTGAAGAATTTGACAATTCATAGAAAACATATAAACATAGTTTTTTTTTTTTTTTTTTTTTAATATGTAGGGCTTACGAAAATTGCAGAATATTTTAAATTTAAAATATAAAAGTTTTTAAGTGAAAACAACTGTACAATTTTGCAACTTCCTTAGTAAAAACAGTATAAATTTAATTTGTTTTTAAACTATTAGATTAAAATAAAAATTTGACTGTAGTAAATATACATTTTCTTTGTCCCTAATTATTGATTTCTTTGCAAAAATTAAATAAATATAGAAGTAGAAATAAAAAAATAATCATAAAAAGCTGCTGTTTTTTTATATTATTTATGTTAATTTTGTCATTAAAACTGATCGCTGGGCATTTTCTTGACTTAAATAGGGGAGTTAAAATAATGTTTAAAAAAGAAAAGCAAAATTTGTTTTCCTTCAACTAAATAACCGACGCTAATGCGTTTTTAATGACATTGTTTGCTGAGCTTCGGTACAAAAAAAATAATTTCTTAATTACAAATTTAAAAGAAAACGAACATAAAAGGATGCAATAAAAGAGAAAAGTACAAAAGGAATTATATTTAATTTCTTGTTTCCAATTACTGTTGAGTATGTTAATAATTTATGTTTAATTTACATACAACTGGATAAATTCTTTTTTTTTTTTTTTTTTTTCACGGTTAATTACTTTCAATCTTTATGTAATCTGAAAAAATCTCAATATAATTGTTTTATGAAATTATATAAATGTTTCGAAAGATAAAACAATAAAACATGAAATAAAATTTTCAATTACTAAGATGAAGAATAATTAATTTCAATTATGAAAACTATTTTGAATTGAAAATCGTAAATTATAAAAAATTAATAATTTGGAATATGTTTTAAAAAATATTTTTTTATTTTACGTTTGTATTATGGATCTTTTGAAGTCTGTACTTATTATGTTTTTTCAATCAAAAGAGAAAAATAAAAAAAAGTCTGCAGTTTGAAACTGCTAATATTTTAAGTGCTAATGCAATATACTGATAAATAACAAGATATATTATTTAAACAATAGATTTTTTTTAAAGAATTCCTTTTATCAAATGATTATTTTAAAGAATTCATTTTATCAAAAGATTATTTTAAAGAATTCATTTTATCAAACGATTTTTTTTATATAATTCATTTTCTCAAACGATTTTTTAGATACTTCATTTTATGGAACGATTTGATGAATAAATTGTAAGAAACCCTTATTTAAAAAAAGTTATGCATATTCTTATTGAATGTGTTATGTTCATTTCAGTTAAAAACATATTTTGAAAGCATTTCTTTCTACATTTGTTAAGCAAATCAAATTTGAGTTATTTTTTTTTTTTATTTCTTATGGCATTTCATAATTTCGTTGTATTTTAACTCGGTTTTAAATTTTATGGATTATTTAAAAAATTTAATTTTCGAATGCAAAATCAATTTCGTTTTATTGTTTTTTAATTTTATTTATTATTGTTATTATTTGCAATTTGTTTTGATTCCATTTGTTATAATAGTAACGAAAATAAAACAGAGAAATAATATATTCATGTGGCTATAATTTATGGAAAAATAGTAACTTAAAAGTGAAATAAAGTGAGATTTCAATAATAACAGCTGACAAAATAAAATATAGGGACCATTTTCTTTAGGCTGACGGTCAAATTTGTACTTTCATCAAATGTCTACCTTAAGCAGATATTATTGTAATATTTTATTGCTGTATTACAATTAAACCTATAGTACTTTTGCTCTCCAAATTAGACTTAAATTTTCATTTGTCGTGTGTCATCATTGACGAAGAATGCAAATGAAAGAAGATTGTTCCTAAAAAAAATAAGTCAAACCAGTCCCTTCCATCGAGTGGATAGTCCAACAAGTTACTCAGTCAGCAAGTTACTCCAGAACTCATGAATCGAACAAAGTTCTGCTGTTTTCTCTGGAACATAAAGTACTGCCATGCCCCTTTTGTTTAATTTAGGTTGGGGAGGGCAAAAATAAAAAAAGAATAATAAAAGAAAGAAAGAAATCAAGAAAAGAAAGTTTTTTGCAGATAGCCTAGTGGTTATAGGCCTGTTCAAGAACCACTGATGTGTTTGATTCTCCTTCGTTATTTCCCTCTTCTACTTTGTTTACATAGTTTAGCGTGTTTGCTCTCAGGTAAAAGCGCGGGGAAAAACAGTGGACTGGCCATGGATTTTCACTCACTTGGGTTCATCCCTAATGAGCCTTACTTCTGTTCGAATCAATCTCCATCTGTATTTTATGTTTTTTACATTTTCTATTCGTTATGTGGTAAAAAAACAACAGAAAGAATGAGATTCAGAAGTGAATTTACAAGAATTCGAATTCGTATCATTGATGCGTTCAGTTCTTTTTTAATGTGTTAGAAGCTGTTTTTTAAAGCATCCATTTTGGTGACGATGCTTTGAATTGGAAGATTTTTTTCCTTGCCCCTTTCGCTTTGATAGAAATTGTTGAATTTTTGTTTGATTTTGTTTTTATTTATTCAAATTTTGTAAGTGAAATTCTAATTTTTGTTAAATTGTTAAGTACATTTTTTTTTTGTTTCAAATAGGACAGGGGAGAACTAATGGATATGGAAATCTATGTTAGTGTAGTCTTTGTGCAATAATTGAAATTGGTTTGCTTGATAGATACTTTGTAAGAACATTGCTATTAAAATGCTTGTTTTAGACTCGTGTATACTATTAAGTAAAAATACTTTAAGATTCCTTAATGTAATTGAGAATGGAAAAATAAGCAGATATTGGTTATATACGAATTGCTTTTAACAAATAGGAACACAGCTATAATAATTTATTATTAAATCCATTTAATTAAAAACGTATATAAATTGAACTTTTATACTAAAACTTTAATAATTATTTTGTTACATGGAAATTTATATTAACAATTAAATTTATTAAATATAATGAAAAATTTATATAGTTAATTGCAAATTTTCTTTTTTAATTTATTTGAAATCTAGGCAAGATTATTGATAATAATGATAATACTTTAAATAAAATATTTTTTGATTTATTTATCATCAAAGAAGAAGTAATAAAATTTTCAGTATTTTGTATTTTACTTTTTAAATACAGCATTAAAAATATTAAGAAAATTAACCTTCTTTTTACAATCATATTTTATACAAAATAAAAGAATGCTAAATTTCATTATTTATTATTATTATTTTAATTATTGTAAAAGCTTTCATTACAATAAAAACATTCCGCAAAAATTGAAATTGCTTTTGTCAAAACCATTCATTGCAAACCATTCTTGCATTATAATTCCGATTAATTTTTATTTTTATTAGTTTAATAGAAATAATTTTACAAAAACATTTTTACTGCCTAAAATTTTGATTTTCATAACATTAACGACTAAATAAATTCAAAATAAAATTTATCTTATACTTAAAAGAAATTTATTCTATTTAAATACATGTCATTCAAATGGCTTTTTTTTTTTCATTCTATCTTTCAAATTTGAATCAATTGTAGATTCTGTGAAGTAATTTTGAAAAAAGAACCATTCTCGAAACCTACTTTCATATGTTGATTGGAACAATATTATACATTAGTATACAGTATATATATACAATTATATACTGGTTGGCTATTTATACTAATATTATACTATTTATACTTTTATTTTGACTAATATTTATCTTAATACAATGTCCCTTTCATAGTTCTTCGAAGGAATCTATCTTTTTAGTACATTCAAAAATTTTAACATCTTGGATTTTCTTATAAATCCAAATGATTTTTTTTTCATATCCTAACACTGAATCAACGATAGATTTTACAACTAAAACTTTTTGCTTTTACTTAAAACTTTTACAACTTTATAAAAAGAAAAATACTTCCAAAATTCCTTTCCTTTTATTTACTGTTTGACTGATATTTTGTTTAAAGCTATAATGTGCCTTTATAAAATATTTAACATTGTCCTTCTCGTGTGTTCAATAACATAATCTTTGACATTCACAAAGCATTCATTCTATCAAAAAGCATTGGATTCAGACGGTTTTCTCCTTATTATATTTTCTAATTCTAAGACTAATTGCAGATTTCGCCAAGCAAATAATAATGAAAAAAAAAAAAACTTTTCGCATTCAGATCCATTTTCTTTCATTCTTACGTTGACTAATACTTCTTTTAATGTAATAACATCACATCTTTTCTTTCACTATCTATTGGCACTGATCCAGTCTCGCATCAACTGCTAAACAGATGGAATGAAATTATCCTGAAATCACTGCACCGAAACACTACACAAAGGAAACGTAAGTGTACACAGTAACTCCCCCTTCCAGAATAAATGCAAACCACTGTTCCAGAAGATAATGCTTAAACAACGCATTCTGGTCCAGCTAACTGCGTTGTTAAAGACTAAACAACATGAAGCCTTCTTCGTCTTCTCTCTTTATACCACAGTAGTACTTGGTACGTTTGTTATTATATCTTTTCCTTTGTGTTCCAGTAATTTCATAGCAAACGATGTTTTCTTTATTTATAATACGAAAACTGGAATCTGGCTTGAATCCAGACTCTGCAAGTATTTTCCGAATAAAAGAAAAAAATAGAAAGATATCTGAACAAAGAATGCTGTAGTATAAACGTTATAAAGATAATGTTGTGGGTTTTATATATATTTGGTATGTAAATAAAGTGAATGATGATAGCCTAGCGAAATTTTGACGGGATAATGATTCTGCTTTTTTGGTTGCAAGTAGTAGAAGAGAAACTTCTTCAATAAGTTTTTATTTAATTTCATTTCGTTCACTTACCAACTAAATTAGATTTTCTGCGTGTTATTATTGCATGAGAAATTGTGAAATCTATTATTACAATTTTTTTTAAAGAATTGTGTTTGACTATGTTTGTTTATTTCAATGAGAAGATGGGTTTAGCAGTCTTGTTGTCACCACAATTTGCGCCACACATTGCTTTTTTGGTGCAAGTAGTGGAGAAACTTCTTTTTGATAAGTTTTTATTTAATCTCATTTCGTTTCACTTACCAACTAAAGTAGATTTTCTCATGTTATTATTGCATGAGAAATTGTGAAATCTATTATTACAATTTTTTTTAAGGAATTGTGTTTGACTATGTTTGTTTATTTCAATGAGAAGATGGGTTTAGCAGTCTTGTTGTCACCACAATTTGCGCCACACATTGCTTTTTTGGTGCAAGTAGTAGAAGAGAAACTACTTCTAGAATAAGTTTTTATTTAATCTCATTTCGTTCACTTACCAGCTAAATTAGACTTTTTCATGGTATTATTGCATGAAACATTGTGAAATCTATTATTACAATTTTTTTTAAGGAATTGTGTTTGACTTTGTTTGTTTATTTCAATGAGAAGATGATTTTAGTAGGTAAATATTGGTCTTGTTGTCACCACAATTTGTAAAGAATATCTGATAATGATTTGTATATCTGATAAGGATAATGTTTTTACCTTTTGTGTAAGTAATGAATTTTTATCGATAAATCTTTAGTTAATCTCACTTCTTTCATTTAGTAGGTACATTGGAATATTTTTCTACGTAGTTTGCACTCAGTTGGTGAGATATTCCATCCTACGGACTTTTTGAGAGTGGCTAGTTTACCTTTGACGTCAAAATAGGTTTGTCTCATTTTTCGAAATTCGTATTAAATGAATTTATGAAGTTCGTTGGCTGCTTTTGGATGCTATCATCAATTTTGATGTATCAAAATTAGTCTCTAGTGCCACTACAATTTGGAATGAGCATTCTGGTGGTCTTTAGTTAACTTTCGCCAAATGGAAAAACTTCTTTCGTAAGCTGAAAATAGTTTGGCAGCTTTAATCCTGGCATAAACACGGACTCGGGTAGTTTTCCGGCTAGGAACTGAGTTTCCCTATATCAGAAAACCTAGATCCAATAATGTTTAAAAACGTTGAAAAATAAATTACCTGAATCAATTTTTTTGTCATTTTCAATTAATTATTAATTTTTCTATATGAAGAGAAAAAAGGATAAATCTGAAATCACAAAGCAATTCCAGTTAAATTCATGGTTTTATGAAATACTTCTTAAAAATAATTTATATAGTTGCACAATGCTTGTAAATTTTTTTGAAAAAAAAATTATATATTCTTAATAGACGAAAACGTTCAATTCTAAATGCTGTCTTAAACTTTCTCATTCGAGATTAACTATATTATTTTGAGATGCAACTGTTTTTCTTAAAAAAAAAGTCATAATAAGTTCATTTCCTGCTTAGAAATTCGCATTCTATTTTGGTTCAACTTATTTTTCTGATACTAATATCTTTAAAGCAAGTACTTATATTGAAAATATTGTTTATAATAAAAAATATTATAAATCAATGATACTACTCTTTTTTCCGAAAAATATTTTGTATCCAAATTGATTCACCAATATTTATTTATTTTTGTATGCTTATCTAATTTTTTCAAACCATTTCCCACTGGAAAAGTTAACCATTATCATAAAAATAACATAATCAATATTGCAGAATATATCATCAGCTGTTATCAAATCAATATATCAGTCTTTCCAATCGCATCTATTGGAAGGAATCTGTCAGAAGTTTTTGTTGTCCAATTTCTGTCCTGTATTAATACCTATCTAATTAAAAATATATCTGTACTAAAAACTGGTACTGAAAGTAATAAAGTAATGAGACTACCATGAATTTATTACAAAATATTTATTGGTACTTACACTAATACTGAATTTCGCACTTATGTAATTTCTGCAATGCATTACAGCAGTAAACACAAGAAATGCTGACTATCACCATTATAAAATCGCATCATCAATTGCATGAAAATCACATCACCAACCAATTTTGGAACCAACATAGCAACTTAAATAGATTTCTCTCCTGGAATGACTCCGGCATTATATTTTTTGGCAATCCTCATCTGATTTCCCATCTGTCCTAATACCTATCCAATTAAAAATATTTCTTTACTAACTTACTGGTACTTAAATCTTACTTTAAACTACCTTAAATTTATTAAAAAGTGTTCATTGGTACCAAAACAAATTGGAATGTTTACTAAATACTCAATATACTACTCACTTTTTCACCAACCGATTCTGGAACCAACATAGCAACGTAAATAGATTTCGCTCTTCGAATGATTCCGGCATAGTACCAAAATAGATGCTCAATATACTACTCACTTTTTCACACTTAATATAATTTCAGCAACGCATTCCTGCTGTAAACACAGGAAACTTTGGCTATCACCAAAATAAAATCGCATCATAAATTCTGGAACCAATCGCATCACTAACCAACTCTGGAACCAACACGGCATCTTAAACAGATTTTGCTCTGGAAATGAGTCCGGCATTTTCTTTTTTGACAATCCTCGTTCAATTTCCGTTCTGTCCTAGTAGTTTTCCTATTAAAAATATATTTGTACTAAAAACTGGTACTGAAAGTAAGAAACTAATAATACTACCATAAATTTATTACAAAATATTTATTGGTACCAACACAAATACTCAATTCCGCTCTTATGTAATTTCAGCAACGAATTCCTGCAGTGAACACAGGTAATTCTGGCTATCACCAATATAAAATATCATCCTCAATTGCGTGGAAACCACGTCACTAACCAATTCTGGAATCAAAATAGCAACTTAAATAAATTTCGCTCTTGGAATGACTCCGACATTATCTTTTTGGCAGTTTTCTTCCAATTTCCGTTTTGTCCTATTACTTATACAATTAAAAACATATACGCACTAAAAACTGCTACCGAGAGTAAGAAAGTAAAGAGACTATCATAAATTTATTACAAAATATTTATTGATACCAACTCAACTTCTCACTTATGAAATTTCAGCAACGCATTCCTGCAGTCAACACAGGAAACACTGGCTATCACCAATATAAAAATCGTAGCTTCAATTGTAAGGAAACCATATCACCAACCCATCTTAAACAGATTTTACTCTTGGAATGAGTCCGGCATTATCTTTTTTTGACAATCCTCGTCCAATTTCCGCTTTGTCCTAACAGCTATCCAATTAAAAATATTACTTTCTTGCTTTTAGTACAGATAGAGTGTATCATAAATTTGTTAAAAAAATATTTATTGGGACTAAAATAGACAATCAATATACTACTCACTTTTTCCCACTTAATATAATTTCTACGATGCGTTCCTGCAGTCAACACAGGAAACGCTGGCTATCACCAATATAAAATCGCATCACCAATTGCGTGGAAACCATATCACTAAACCAATTCTGGAACCAACACGGCAACTTAAATAGATTTTCGCTCTCTGGAATGAGTCCGGCATTATCTTTTTGGCAGTTATTTTCCAATTTCCGTTCTGTGCTAATACCTATCCAATTAAAAATATATCTGTACCAAAAACTATTACTGAAAGTAAAGATGCTATTACAAATTTATCAAAAAATATTTATTGGGACCAAAATAGAGGCTCAATATACTACTCTCTTTTTTGTACTTATGTAATTTCAACAATGCATTCCTGTAGTAAAAACAGGAAACTCTGGCTATCACCAATATAAAATCACATCATCAATTGCGTGGAAACCAACCATCACTACTACCAACATAGCAACTTAAACAGATTTTGTTTTTGGGAATGAAACCGGCATTGTTATTATTATTTATTTATTTATTTGACAATCCTCGTCCAATTTCCGTTCTGTCCTAGTACATATCCGATTAAAAATATATCTATACTAAAAACTGGTACTGAAAGTCCATGATAAATTTGTCAAAAAAATATTTATTGGCACCAAAATAGATACTCAATATGTACTACTCGCTTTTTCACACTTAATATAATTTCTACGATGCGTTCCTGCAGTCAACACAGGAAACGTTGGCTATCACCAATACGAAATCTCATCACCAATTGCGTGGAAACCACATCACCAAAACCAATTCTGGAACCAACACGGCAACTTAAATAGATTGTCGCTCTTTGGAATGAGTCCGGCATTATCTTTTTGGCAGCCCTCTGTCCAATTTCCGTTCTGTCCTATCTCTCTTCCAATACTCATCCAGTTAGAAACAAGGATCCTCCCTGAATTACATTTCAATTGCGTATCTATGGGGGACCCCCAATTCAGAGAGAAAAGGTGGATAGAAATCAGATTCCGGGCATTATTTCCCCCTGCAATTCGGGTAATAAGTGGCAAAAGATGTGAGACGGCCACTGTCTCTCTGCTGCTGTTAAGTAACGCGTTTACCGAAGCTGTCTGTTATTGATTCGGCGACACCGGATAAGGGAAGACCGGTGATTGTCGGTCCGAGTGACCGATCGATTTTTTTTCCTCCTGGTAGGCTTAGCTCATTTTAGCTTTCTGCGTTTTTTGGAGGTGACGGGCAGTTTTTTTTTTTTTAGTAAAGAAATCTAGGAGGAATTTGCTGCTTATTTTATTTGTGAAGTATCATGAAAATGAACAGCTTGCTATTCTGTTTAAGTGCATATTTATATACTTAATAAACTTTAAGATAAAAAAAAATTGTATTAATTTTTTTGTAAAATTAATGTTTATTACTTTTTAAAGTGATCGTATTGCATCATAATTTGGCATTATCATAATTCATAAAATAAAAACTTATATTTTATGTTGCGAGTGCTGGAAAATATGATTCGCAACTTTATATTGTGTTATGCCTGTATGTTTATTTATAGTAATACATACATCTGTCTATTCAGTTTATTTATATGCTTTATAGTCTTAGAATGATTATATCTGAAATGTTCGGACAATATCAAAAAATGTCATAACATATTATTACAATATTTATTAAATTTAACAATAGTTAATAAGTTATTTTCCCTATAAAATTGCATTTTTTGTTTCATTGTTATATAGTAAAAAGAATTACGTATTAACTCTAAGTAAATAACTTTTTATGTTGAAGAAAATAATGCTAAGAGTTGGGTTTTTTTTTTTTTTTTTTGTTTTTTAGTTTATTTGTTTAAAAAATTAAAAAACCATATTTCTGAAACTATTATAGATCTAATTAAACTATTATATACTCTCTTTTTTAAACATAAAGTAAGTCATCATATAAAAAAAAATCTCTTATACCACCAATAAAATCATTGTTTTGTTTTGAAATTTTGACAACACTTTTGATGACTGTGTTTAGATACCCATCAGTAATAATACGATAAGAACTGTTAATGTTTCTGCAGTCTGTTAATGCTTATCCAATGCTTACATGCTGTTAATGCTTATCCAATGCTTACATGCTGTTAATGCTTACCAATAATGCATTTGCTTATAAAAATATTTTCAAAAATTGGCATGCCACTAAAGATTAGATTGGCATGGCAATTGTTAGATAGGCATGGCATTAAAGCAATTGATCCTCACTCTCACTTTGAGTGGAAATGCACACTGTTTTTTATTCGTGATCAGATATTTTGAGATCCATGGTTCTGCGGTTTGAACAGAATGTCATTACAATGTACACATGCCGTCAGGATCTTATAGTCAAGTCTTTTCAATAATTTTTCAACTTAAAATTTCTGCGGGTAAAAATTACAGCATTTGGGCGACGCTTCAAGTTCATATTTTTTTATATAAAGTAAATAACCCTTTTTATAAAATAAAGTACAATAAACTTGCCTTAACGTATTTGCTTGACTCAATAAGTTGAAAGTGAAATAAAACTTAGCGACCGATTTTAACGTTACGCCATTAAACCTTCGAGATATATCCTGAAAATTTCCTTTCACCAATCTTCTTTATGATTATTATTAGCTATAATTGTAAATAAAATTAAGTCATAATCAATTAAGCAAACAAGACTGATGAGAATTGATTTAAAATTAGAAAACTAAAATCTTTAGATAGATCTGTTAAAAAAAGGCAAATTATAATTGTACGGTAAAAATTTAAAAAAAAAACTTTGGTGTTATATTTTTGCAATGAATAGACAATATTTGAAAGTTGCAGTTGACCATGCTTCATAATCCTGCAATTTTAACGTAACTAGAAGATCTATTATGTTTTGAGATATCTACGCCATTACGTTTTTTTATACAAACACTTCAACGAGTCATTACCATGGTCTCCTTGTTTGGAAAGATAACTAGTGTTTGAGTTGCCCGTATTTTTCCAAAAATTACTGCAAAAGATGAAAGCTGTGGCAACAGCCAGCATTGTGTTGAATACGTTCGTTCTGCGTGATCAGATCAAACAACATTTTTGCACGACAGTTTACTTAAGGACCCTATCATGAATATTTTTATTTACTTGTAGGTATTTGCATAATTGCTTTGCAGCAGTATAATATACTGAGAACAGAAACACAAATAAAATGACTTGAACCTTCCATCAATATCATATTCTAATGGATGGACGTTAAAATATTGCATTTAATGGATTTTAACACACAAAAAAAAGATGCAATTATGCAGTGGAATATCTAAAACAAGATAAGTGTTGAATTCTATTTAATGGTGGATTTCTATCTGAAAATAATATGAATGATAATATAATAATATCATAAGAAAGTAAAAAAAAAAAAGTGCACAGGTCAATGTGTAACAAGTTCGCGATGATTGAATGCTTTTTCACAAAATTCAATTGATATCAGCATGTCTGTTTTCGTCAGTTTTATTATGAAAGATGGATAAATAGATAGATAACGAAAAATAATGTAAATAAACATCATTACAAGAATAAAACCTTTTTAAAAAATTGTATTGTATGTCTGCTTTCAGACATTCTGTATATATATATATATATATATATATATATATATATATATATATATATATATATATATATATATAAAGTTAACATAATACAAAAATCAAAGGAAAACAATAAGGAAAGAACTAGAATCACAATCGATTGATATAACAAAAGCCATAACAGTTATTGCTACATGTAAATTATTAAATTATCATGTGTTTCATAGAAATACTGTCAAGTTGTATAAAAAAATCATAATAGCATACGCTGCAAAAAATATTATATATATATATACACATACATATGTAACACACATATATATATATATATATATTACCAACAAAATTGGGAGATAAGGAGGATGCTAACCTCCCTATCCTTGGGGTGTACGTTTCAAAATTTTGATGTAAAATGTGTATGTAGCTTAGTAAAAACTTGTTATGTACCTTGGTACTTGAATTTGATACGAATTTCTAAATCCCACTGGCGAACGAATTCAGATCAAGCACGTTACATTTAAAAACAACTGCATAAACAATATTGGTGAAAGTAAATTTTCAGGATAAGATTCAACGATTTTATATGCCTTTATTAAAAGAAAGTTATGTTATTAAATTGTATCTAGCTTTCGAACAGTAGACCATTTAATAAAACATGAGCGTGCAACAAATAGGCGTATATTATTGGTCAAGACAAACAATTTCTTTTCCATCTCAGCCCAAGTATACTCAATAATATCATCAGAGAAATTTTCAAAAAACAGGTGGGTGTTTGATTAATGCTAATCACCAACATCTTATCTTGTTTTTAAGTTTTGAATGTAATCAATTCTTCTGTCGGATTTGTGTGATTTTTCATTTCAAGTCGCTAAGATATGTTTGTCTTTTTAAGTACTGTGAAGAAAGGTATTAATTACGATGGATGTAGAAAAGCATTTGTTGTATTTCATTGTACAGTGCATAAAAGTTGGTTGCTAAATTGCTGTGATTGCTTTACGATAAAGCATCGCATATTAAATATTTAAGAAAAAATTATAATTCTCAATATGTGCTTTGAATAATATACTTAATTTAAATCTCAAACTTTTTATAAGTTATTACTAATATTAATGATAACTTATTTTTGTATTTTCGTTATATTTTCAATAGTAATATTTGTAAAACAAATAATAATTTACAATATTAAAATAGTAATTAACATCATTAATTATTATATCAATATTATTATTAATTATTACAATATTATATTATTAATATTTGCAGTATTTATTATTCATTAAGAAATTTATTTAATACTTATATGTATTTTTTCTCTTTATTTTATGTTTTTAGAAAATAAATAATATTGACAAAATTTTAAAAAGTGAATAAATTTTTCATATTGTTTTATTAAATAGTCGTTCAAAAATTTTAAAAAGATGATTTTGAAGTTGTCTGTAAATGGGTAAATCTGTAAAAATACACATATATTTCATTCATTTAATAAAAAATTGGGGTTTTAAATTCTTATAATTTAATTGTTAAATAAAACTGAATTTTTGATATTATTAACTATGTAAAACAAATAGTAATTTGCAATATTAAGAAACTTATTTCGTCATTATAGATATTTTTCTCTTTGTTTTATGTTTTTACAAAATAAATAATATTGATAAAAAAGTGAATAATTTTTTCATATTGTTTTATTAGACCAATCGTTCAAAAATTTTAAAAAGACTATTTTGAAATTATCTGTAAATTGGTAAATCGTTAAAAATAATAATATAAGCGTTAATACATATCGCTAAATATAATATACTCATATATTAGCTCATTTAAAAAAAAAATTCGGGTTTTAAATTCTTAAAAATTAATTGCTAAATGAAACTGACTTTTTAATAATATAATAAAATATTTATAATTATTATTATTATATATTATTATTATTATATTATTAATAATATTTAATAATATATTTGAATAATAATATTTAACAGTATAAAATCTTTAGTTATTTTTAATCTATGTTGTTGCTAAATGAAATGTTGTAAATGACCAGTAGGGATTTCCAATTTGAAATCAACAGTACATTTCTTACTATTATAATTTTAATATGTATATAATTCTCACATTCATTTTTAGATACAAAACTTTACATATTATCAGCTAAAACAATTGGTTTTCATTTATTATTCTATTCACTGTTTAGAAATAAATAAAAAAGCATTCTTATAACTATCCTCCAAAAAAAAAATTATATACATTTCAAAGTTAAAATCTGTTTTACAAAATAAAGTAACAACTGCTGATAATTTGAATTCAAAGTAGAATATTAATGATGAATTCTGAGGTTAAAAAAAATAATCTTTCAAATATTTGCATTTCTATTTGCTTCCGCACAGCCATTCTTCACATAAAACGTTATCTACCTCTAACAAAACACGCGGCAACTCCTTTCTAATAATTCATACTGGCTTATCCGAAGTGTGAAATGAAAGTTAGTAGATTTATTGAATTTACTATGTGCATTAATATCAACTCCATTTTTTTACATACAAATATCTTTCAACTTTTTCCACTTCCATTTTGTTTTCGATCCTTTATCATATTTCACGCTTTCCGAATTACCTTTCATTTTTTTTGTTCCATACAATCTACAGCCTCGGGCCATAGAAAGGAAATGAATTATTAAAAAGTATCATCCCCATCAATGAATTATTAAACGCGCTTCAGTTCCGTATATCGTAAGTTTATGTTAAAGAAGATCCCGTAGCCACGTGCTTTTTTCCTTATGATTGAATCTAGGTGCGCCGTATGTGTACGTCAGGTATTATTTAATTTCCGATTTGTTTAATCTTTTAGCAGTTGAAAGGTATCGTAGAGTAATTGTTTTTTTCAACATGTTGATTTAAAGAGTTTTTTTTCTTTTCGTTTGTGCATTTATTGCTTTTCTTTTATAAATGATGTGTATTTATCTTTTATGGCAATCTTGTGAAAAAGATATGTTTACTTACTTTAGTTTTTATTTATTTAAGAATAAGTTTCAACATCTGTTTCAAATATTTAAAAAAATGCCTTTGTTTTTTAAAGAAAATCGCTGCTCATTTTTCAATAAATTTATTGTGAGGCTTTGTAGTATTTGAGTATTAATTGGAATGGAATTTTGATTTGTTTTATTTGTTTATGATTCTTTTATTTGAACTTGTTCTCTTAAACAAATAAATATTTCTATAATTTAGTAAATAAATGCTTATTTTTAATTTTGCTGATACCTAAATATATGTATAAACGTATCTAAATATGTCTTTGTCTTGAATCCAGTCATCTGGTGAGCAGAAATAACATTGTTTATAATATCTTAAGGATACGTATTTCTTGATAAAACTATCCTCAAAGTTTTATAAATAATTTATTTTGGGTTTTTATATGCATTTATTTTCGATTTTATTAATTTCTTTATGGCTTTGCGAATTAACTTGTTTCGTGCTCTATCTTTGTATACAAAATGAGGACTTTTGTTATTTTAATATTTCGAAATAGTTTGCTTAAATCAAAATTAGTGACCATAATATTATTTTTATGTCTACCAATAGAAACATCTGCTTCAAAAAGTCAATTTCCATTTATTTTTTCAGGATTGAGTAATAAGCTTTCTAGGTTATTTTGAAACTGAAGTTATTGGAAAATTGCAGAATGTTACCATATAATCTCAGATATTTTGAAACGAAGTCAATAATCGTAGTCGTAATCATCAGTATCTTAAGTCAGTTATAATTATTAATTAGATTAATTATCTACAATACTACAAGAATTGTATTAATTCTAAGAACTCTTAGAATTAATACAATTTTTGAGAATCCAGGAAAAGGCCAAAGTTCCTCCTAAGATTTTTGCTTTTTCAAATAATGTTATTTGCTGTTTAGTTTCTTACAAAAAAAAGTTCTTAAATTTTACTACTTTGACAAACTATTTTCAAATATCAACAACAGGCACTTGTAGTAAGAATTTCTCAGCTGCAGATAAACAATAAACAGACTTTTAATCCAACTGTTTTCACATAACTTTTCTCCAATGAAGATTAGAAATTTTGTCATATTTGTTTTATAGCAAAAAAATCCCTGTTAGGGAATGACAAAAATAACAAATTAAACAATTTTCTTCTTTTCATACCTTTATATTTATTTAATTATTTTGTTTATTTGCTTCGGTCTTTTTAAGCTACATCCAAATGCGATTGCTGTAAATATCATTATCAAATATGTGGTTACAGATTGATATTGATACAGATAGAAGAACAAGTTGTTATCAACTTCCCCTCATTCATTAAAAAGAGTGCTGCTAACTTAGCTACAATGGGAAAACGTCACACATAGTAGATGTCTTTAATCCAAAATACCTCTACCAGTGAGACGGCTGTAAATATCATTATCAAATGTACTATAAAATTCTACTACCAATATATGGTTATTAATGGTTTACCCTTTTAATATCCAATGCAGATAAATTTTTTTTAACTCAGGGGATATTTGAATTAAATCTTACAATATAGAATAGTTTCTTATATTGATCCTAACTGCTGCTATCCTTAGTTTGTTTACCAAAAATAAAGGCACCTGACTGTCTTTGATGCGATAACAATTCCTCAGTCACACACACACACACACACACACACACACACACACACACTTAGTCTAGATGTTGCTGTCGACTAAGTGGGATAAGAAACAACAACACTCATATAGACAGAGACGATGCTTTTAATCTAAAATACATTTGAACCGTTTTTTAACAGTTTGATATGAATAAATACCACAATAGTAACTCACTCCGTTTTAATCTTCTGTTTCTAATCTTTGATACACTATTGATATTCATTCTGTAATGGAATATAGAGACTTTTTGACTCGGGTCGGTATATTTGAATCGAATCCAATCCAATCCGAATTCTGTGTCTTTAAAGATATCGATCCATAATGGAGATGGTTGTCCTCGCATCGTTCACCAAAATGGATGCTCGATTATCTGCAATGCGATAACAATTCCTCAGTCACATACAAACACACGGGTTCATGGACTTAGTCTAGATGCTGCTGTCGACTAAGTGGATAAGAAACAAAACACATACGCACACATATAGTCAGAGACGATGCATTTAATCTAAAATACATTTGAAACGTTTGTAACAGTTTAATATGAATAAATACCACAATAGTTGCTTACTCCGTTTTAATCTTTGATACGCTGCTGATATTCATTCTGTAATGGAATACAGAGACTTTTTGTCTCGGGCCGGCATATTTTAACCGAATCCATCCAAATTCTGTGTCTTTAAAGATATCGATCCATAATGGAGATGGTTGTCCTCGCGTCGTTCACCAAAATGGATGCACGATTCCAAAATGCTGCAATGCGATAACAATTCCTCAAGCCACACGCATCGCAGATGTTGCTGTCGACCAAGTGGGATAAAAAACAACAACATATACACACAGATATAGACAGAGACGATGCTTTTAATCCTTAAATACCTCTGAAACGTTTTCTAACAGTTTGATATAAATAAATACCAAAATAGTTACTCACTTCGTTTTAATCTTCTATCTCTAATCTTTGCTACACTACTGATATTCATTTTGTAATGGATTATAGAGACCTTTTGGCTCGGGTCGGCATATTTGAACTGAATGCAATCCGAATTCTGTGTCTTTAAGGATATCGATCCATAATGGAGATGGTTGTCCTCGCATCGTTCACCAAAATGGATGCTCGATTATCTGTAGCAATGCGATAACAATTCCTGAAGCCACACGCAACGATGCTTTTAAGCCAAAATACCTCTCAAGAAGTTTGCCTCGACACTGCAGGTGGTTAGAAATTTTCAATTACATCACTTTTGGCTCTCTCATCTCCGGCGCCTTTCTAATCTTTCTCAAGATCCTTTCTAATCTTAAAACAATTCTAGCTCATTAGCGAGCGAGAATGGACTTATCTGAAGACTGAAAGTGCCATTTCCTCTCTCTGTGTCTTTCTCTGTTGGCCATTTCGTTCTCTTGTTCGCTTTATACGAAATAACAGGAAATTAATACTGTGAAAAGAAAAGAAAAAAAATTTCTGTCTGATAAGAACTAAAGAACAGACTTTTTAAGTAAGAAAGTAAAGAAAAAAAATTACGTTGAGAGCCATAATAAGATTCTGTCAGAAGTTAAGTAAAAGGAACCGTCTCGATGTTTAAAAAAGTATTGGGACTATAGATAGTGATGACACAATATTTCCATTTCGCGTGTCTGTAAAAGAGCAGAGGAGGTACCAACTAAGCAGTTTTCCCAATTCCGATTGATTCGGTAATGATTTTTTTCTTTCTTTTAAATTTTGTTATTTTCTCTTGTTTTTTTTTATCTTATAATTTCAGAGGGTAGTTCATCAATATCTTTGCAAGCCGTTTTATCTTTTATTTCTTCATTTAATTTGTTTTTGTTTTTCTTCTTTGAACAGGTATGCTTCCTCCTTTTTGACTTTTTCACTAATGGTTAGTTTTAAATATTTTACTTTTCCTAATAATTTGTAGTCAAATATATTAAATAAAAATAATATTTATTTTTCATAGAATTATTTTTTAATTTTTGAAACGATGTGGGCTTTAAAACATTTAAAATTTTCAAAGAAGGAAATATTAGTGAAATAAAGTTTATCAATATTTCGCAAAAATAAGGGGTAATTAGAACCCGTTAATATATTTTGTACAGATTTAAATAAATTAGCAATTTAAAAAAAAAAATTCTTTTTTCTTTAATCTTATTCATATGGAAACATATAAGATTATAAGTTATAATAAGCAAATTATTGTTGTTTCTTATCCCCACTTGGTAGACCTCTAGACCAAACCCACAAACCCTTGCGGTCTCATGGTTAAAGGGAAAGGGGGCAGCTTCAGTTGTGATGGAGCACTCATGGGTAGAAGTCTGACTTGGCTCCGTGAAGCTGACTTTTCTTACAGGGTAGGGTTGTCAGCTCTACGCCCAACAGTCATATTGCATTGAGATCTACGGCTTAAAGTGGTTTCCGTACCACTACAAACATCCATGTCACCGTACCCGAAAACTGTGGCACCGAGCACCAGAGTGCCAGACACTCGACCCTTCAGGCCCGGGCAAGTTGTAATCAAATTAATCATGTGCGTTAATATGAATTATTAGCACATATTATTACGAAGAAATTATTATATTTTACGCCTTTTAGTAAGATGTACAACTTTTTCTAACAATGCGATTAGATGACAGTGGATTGTATAAGAAAATAAATTATAAATACTATTAATCAGCATTTTAATACTAATTTAAAAATTATGTCATAAAGTGTTTCATATAATTACCAAAACAGTGTATTCATAACTATTTTACATTCAGTATTATCTTTAGTATTTTATTTATTCCGTATTTAACTGAAGTACGTATTTGATCTAAAGTGTATATATAGATCATATAGGTGTTTTTTTACCTTTTTAAAAAATAATTCTCTTGAAAAAGTTTTTTTCCTACATGTTATCGTATTCTTTTAAAATATATGCTTTCCTCAAGAAACGTTATTTCCAAATCTTGAAATATGGGTATTTCGTTCAAACACTTGAACGAAGTCCTTCTATTACTTAACATGAGCTTCTTTCGACTTTGGCAATATCTAATATCGTAAAAAAGATTAGCTCCGAAAATAATGCTTCGTTTGTTTCCAGATCATGTCGCTAATATTATCCAAACTACGGGTTTTATCATCTTTTTTTCAAAAAAATTGTTACAGCTAAAGTGCTTTTAAAAAATAAATTTTTGTTAAACATTTCACTTTTTACACAGTTGAGCAGTTGCGTTTTCTGATGTTATGACGAAATGACACGAATCGGAACGGAATACAAATGTCTTGCACGACGGAAAACCTTGCCCTTGTAGAATAATGGCAATACTATACCCGCTGCTTTTCTTATCGTCGAGCCACACTGTTAGGAGATAAGTCCAATTTTTACGATGGTCTTTGAAGACATGCTCCATTATGTTTCGCGGTTTGTACAGATTGATTTAAAGTATGCCTGAACCTCGTTAAAAAAAAAACCCACCACGAAACGGATGGTAAAAAAAAATATAACTGCAATAAAGGATAAAAAAAAAATGGAACAAGAGCTAACAAAGGACATCCAATACAAAAGCCATCACACTGCTCAACAATGAACACTATTGCGTAGTCTAATAATAATAATAAAAAAAAACCCGTGCACAATGCGATGTTAAGAAGTACGGACAACGAAAAATCATTCTTCCAAAAATATGTCGTCGATATATACCAATGATGTCAAATAAAAAAATAACCAATGCTTCTTTTATAATATTTTTTTTTTCTTCCGTTCCCCGACCGATGTGAGATTCTTTTTTTGCATGGCACAAAAGGTACTGTGGTTGTAGGACGTTATGGTATGGTGCGTTGAGGGGGGAATTTTCTGTTAGGTAGTTTGAAGAACCATCTCTCTCTCCCCCTCCCTAAAAAAGAAGGAAAAAAAAAAAAAAAGGAAGAAAGATAAGTGCTGAGTTCCAGAGGATTGACCGGATCAGCTTTCAATATGACAAGCAAACATAAAATTGTTTTTATAGTATTGTAGTTTTTTTTTTTAACCAGAGGTACTTGTAGAATGCTGCCTAAAAATATCGATCATTTACAAAAAATTCGAATTTAATATATATATATATTATATATATATATATATATATATATATATATATATATATTAGTAGGCGATATAATTTTTAAAAATTTTGTTAATATCATTTCAAATCTCGTTATGGCACATTCACATGCATGATATAAAAATATGCTTGTTTTAAAATTTTTAAAATGACTTTTGAAACAACGTATCTTCTATATAAACTTTAGATTCTAAAGATCATAACATTTATTCGACAGTACTTTTTTAATCTGTAATCTCCAAACTCGTTATTGCTTAAATTTCTTTTTCCTATTGTTCTACAATTTCTGTAAATTTTCTATAGAAAATATTTTTCAACATTTTTCCAATTGCGTAGCTGCAGTTTATGAACATTTGATCTGCAGCAGCACATGGACATTTCCAGGTTTTTTATTGCGAACTTTATGATGGCTTCGCTATACAATTTGCGTGTAGCAAATACCGGAAGTAGCTTTTGCTATGAAAAAAAGGCTTTTATAGTTCACTCCTTGTCAGTTCATATTTGGTTTGTATATGATGTGTCCTTATATATATGTATACAGAGAGATATTAAATTAAATATTTCACTTAACTATCAATTTTGTAAGCAATTAATATTGAATCTACATAAAATTTTAAGCAAATATTGAACAAAAAATACGTCTAGAAATTTGATTTTTTTTCATATGAGTCTCATGCAATTAGCAACTTTAGATTTTAAATCTGCTTTTTATTACGAATGGTAAATCAGTTTTTATATATAATTAGAAAAGTTGATTTATGCTAAATTCTGAGTTATATTTTCTAATTTTTTGGTAGATTTTACAACTTACAATTACAATTCCTAAAAATATTGTTCTTATCTGCCGCCGCTCTGCAGCAATTTACCTAGCTACAAATAGTTTCAAAATCATTTTTGTTAGTTTTTAGTATTGGAACATATTTTTGATCCTTAAATTTTCAACATGAATTTCCTATAAAATAACGGGAAATAAATCTGATTAATGTATAATTTCACATGATTTAAAAAGTAATAATTTTCAATGTATTCAATTACGCAAAGAATTTAAACTACTTCAATTATTTGTTTTGCAATTCTGCACGTTATGCAATTTAAAGATAGAAAATATGAATATAATTCTTTACAACATAATATGTACAATATAATTAATTTCGAGAGTTAATTAATGCCCTTCACAACACTAATTGCTACTTGTCATCAGCAGTATTTCATTTTCCCCAGCGCAGTATTTCAATTTGTTTCTTCAAATTCTTCGTGTAGTTCCTTTCTCAGTCTACGTTCACTAACAAATATAATTTATCACGTAATTGCAGAAAAAAAAAAGCTAACATTTGTTTTTTGAAATTATTTTATTAATAAGCATATAACCTCTATAATTTTTTAAACCTATTCCAAACTTTGCAACAAAGAATATTGGTAATTTTAAATTTGTTTATCTTCAAATTCTACATGCAGTTTCCTTTTTCAGTTTCCATTCGCTAACAAATATAATTTATCACGTAATTAAAAACAACAGAAAAATTAAAGCTAAAATTTACTACTCTTACTACAGTTACTTTTCCAATCTTCATTCACTAATAAATATAACTTATCCCTAATTATAAAACAGAAAATTAAAAGCTTACCTTTTTATTTTTTGAAATTATTTAATTAATAAGCATATAATGCTTATAATTTCTTTAACCCTTTCCAAACTTTGCAATAAAGAATGTTGGTAATTTTTAATTTGTTTGTCATCAAGCTCTTGATAAATCTTTTTCAATCTTTGTTCCCTAACAAATATTAAATAAAATTTTTAAAAAAATGGTTAATGGTTTTTTGGAATAATTTTTAATATGCATACGATTTAAAAAAAATTTAATTTAGAAGTTTGCAATCTGCAGCATAGAATGGGCAATCTCTTTATATATATATATATATATATTCATGAATCGATTTTTAATCCGTAATTTGTAAAACAAGTTAAATTATAAAACTTTTTGAAACGGTCTTGTTGATAAGTATGCAACGTATTTTTTCGATTAACCCTAAAAGCTGTCTGATGTCTTTTACAAAAACTGCTCCAATTCTTAATCTCCATTCACTAACAAATATAATTTATCACGTAATTAAAAGGCAGATTTTTAATATTATTTTATTAATAACCATATTATGTTTATAATTTCTTTAACCCATTCTAAAGTTGGCAATAAAGAATGTCGACAATTTTTAATTTGTTTGTCTTCAAGCTCTTGATAAGTCTTCCTCTTCAATATTTGTTCACTACCAAATATTAAATAACATTTTAAAAAAATGATTAATATTTTTTTGCAATAGTTTTTATTACGCATACAACTTTTAAAACCCTTTATTACAAAGACTGCAATTTGCAAAGTAGAATGTAGCAATTTTTTTTTTAAATATTCGTTTTCCAATTCTTGATAAATCGATTTTGAATCCATAATTTGTAAAACAAGTTAATATATAGATCTTTTTGAGACGGTCTTATTGATACGCATAAAACTTTGAAACTTTTTTTTTCGATTAAGCTTAAAAGCTTTCTGAAGTTCTTTTACAAAAAACGGTGCCAATTCTTAATTCTTTTGACAGAAAGCATGCACAGATGCCTCTTAGTTAAAGATTCATGTTCCCAAATTTTGTTAAATCTGTCGAACTGATATCTATCAAAACGACACTTAAAAACTGCGTCATGGCGCAGATAGGGTCCCATTCTATCTTCCAAATTGTCCGGTCATATTTTGTGGAAACTGTCACAACTTGTCAAGCAGCGCAGCAGGTTACGTGGGTAAAAAGCTGTGTTCATTTTTTATACTCATCGAGAGTAATTCCTGTTATCTGTGAGGCGTTGTCCAGTTACAAAATGTGTTCCATTTCTGCTCAGCTCCTGTTTTAAATTGCACTAAATGTCGCCTTCTATTTCTTTCTTCACTGACACCTGCGACATCCTCTGTACTTCTTTTTTTGTTTTATTCGTCCGGTAATTAATTTAACCAGTTTCATTTGTTGAAGATGATTTGTTGATATTCTTGATGATGCTACGCGCAGAGTCTTTGAAAAGGTGTTGTCTGCTGTGCAATGAATTAAATTAACATTTAATGTCATTAAACTTCAAAAAAGAGAAGTAGAAAGAAGCCTTTAAATTTAATGGATTCAGTATGAATAGTGGATAAGTGATTACTTATGTACATTTGATTGTGGGTTGAATGTAACTATTTAACTAATGATTCAATGTAACTAGTTGAATGCTAATTAAATGCAGCTATTTGTCAATCAGTTAAATGCAATGACTTGACTATTGATAAAATGTAATTTTATTTATTTGTGATTAAATGAATAGTTACTAACATTTTTTGTTGCAAACTTTAGAATGGGTTAAAATAATTCTATACGTTAAATGCTTGCTAATAAAATTATTTCAGAAAAACGAAATGTTAGCTTTTAATTTTCTGTTATTGTTTATAAATTTCAAATAAATATTTTTTTGTGAATTTTTAATTAAAATAGGTATTTAATTCTTCTTAGTGTGTTACGTTTTTAATATATGTATAATATTTAAACTATTAAACACGGTGAGAGCTTAAACTATATTAAGCACGGTAAAGCTTTTCTTAGCTTTTTTTTTAAAAGATTTCTTTTTAATATTTAAAAGTAAAATAATATAATCTTAAAATCAGTAAATTTAAAATATATAATTATTATGTACTAAAATATGTTATTATATGTAAATTTAATTATATATTATTTAAACAAATTATGTTGTTAAAAATTGTCATATTTATTACCAAGTGAAGAATCAACTACTCTTTAATCGCATATATATATTAACAATGATTTCTGTCATCATAATTAATATTATTTAGACAAAAAAAATAACTTTTTTATACAAACGTAGACCGTGGAAAGATATAGCAAAAACATTTGTCAATATTTTACTATTTTAGGTATATTTAAATAATTAATCATTGTAAATAATTATTTTAAATCGTACTTTTAGAAATTATATATGTTTGAAAAATACAAAAAAAAAAAAAAAAAAAAATGCATTTCCTTTTTCTATTCAATACTTATGATAGCCGATATTTTAGTAGAGAAATGTGTTGAAAATAATATCAAGAATGTATTTATTTTTATTAATAATTTACAATGACGTTAAGAAATTGAATTCTGAACATTGAATAGAAAAATTTCAATTTCAATGAAGTATATAACCATATACTTCATAGGACAGAAATGAATAATGAAATACCGGTTTTATGCATTTTTGTGTGGTTAATGCATGAAATACCGGTTTTATGCATTTTTGTGTGGTTAATGCATGAAATACCGGTTTTATGCATGCCACAAATCGTAATATATTTTAAAAGTATAGCAAAAATGATCGTGCTTGTTATCGCGTAATGGTCCCCATTGTTCCTGATGTAAATGTTTGTCACTAGAATATTAATCACGTACAATAGCCACTGGAATATGGCTATGTTCAAATATCACAGCCACTCCAGGAAGCAAAATTAAGTCTTTATATTTCATCTGCCAAGTTCCATAACCACAGGAATGTTAGATTTCCCGGGGGGATGTTTATGACCATCGATAAAAAAATTGTAAGGAAATCATAGTTTTCTATTAAATTATCAACTACAGCCTTCACCTTGGCGTTCTAATTTAGGTTCAGTCGCAAACCTTGTTTTTTTCCAGCTCGTTATTTGACGACGTCGGTTCCATGAATTTCAACTACTGAGGAGTTTCGTAAAGATTTATGCAGTTTTTACATCATAGATTATGCAAAGTCTTCAGTTTTCTCTGTCAACTTTCATATTTAGTACCATACCTTATACCAGGACAACATCACGTCTGCACATGATAATATTTTATAATATTCTTACATTGAGCCTGACAGAAAAAAAAAATCAAAATTTCTGTAAAAAAAATACACAAGTATCTTTTTGCAGACTGATGCAAATACTGTCTGCTTTCGAAGATAGTCAACAACCAATATCTGAATGACCTGAACACAAGATGCCATTTTGTACCCCATCGATGCTGGTTAAAACACATCTCTCCAGAAAGACAGTAAAAAAAAAAAAAAAAAAAAAAAAAAAACGATCCACCGGTCAAAAAATTGTAATGAAATCATAGTTTTTTATTAAATTATCATCTACAGCCTTCTTGTCTACAGCTTGGTGTTCTAGTTTGGGTCCAGTCGCAAATCTTGTTTTTTTCCTATCTTGTTATTTGACGATGTCGTTTCCATGAATTTCAACCACCCATGAGTCCTTCAATAAAGATTTATGCAGTTTCTCCATCATGGATTATGAAACACATGTCTTCAATTTTCTTTGTCAACTTTCATTTTGTGTACCTTATACCAGATAAACATCACGTCTGCACATCATAATATTTTATAATATTCTTATATTGAGTCTGACAAGGAAAAAAAAAATTAAAATTTCTATAAAGAAAATACACAAGTATCCTTTTACAGACTGATGTAAATACTGTCTGCTTTCGAAGATAGTCAACAACCAATATCTGAACGACTAAACACAAAATGCCATTTTGTTCCTCCTCGACGCATTTCTTATATTGAGCGAGACAAATATATATATATTAAAATCTCTGTAAAGAAAAGACACAAATATCCTTTTACAGACTGATGCAAATACTGTCTGGTTTCGAAGATAGTCAACAACCAATATCTGAAAGACTAAACACAAGATGCCATTTTGTTCCTCATCGACTCTGGTTAAAACACATCTCTCCAGGAAGACGAGTGAAAAAAAGCATCCCAAGAAAAAGCAAGGGAGACACCTCTTTATGTTATCTTGAGGGCAGAGATACTGGTGGGGTCTTTTCTCATCAGGCACTCTTACGGCACTTCACCATGCTGCGAGCCTCGGGCGACCGTTTTATCTGGACGAGTTTGGCCCGTCTCCGTCTTCTTGGATTCGTCGCACTGGGACAGGAAAAAAAAAAATAATAATAAAATAAAATAAAAATAAGAAGGTGCCATGACTTTTTAAGCTGCCACTTCTTCCTCCAGAAACCTATCGTTCGCTGGGGAGAATTTATTTCACCCGTTTCTTCTTGATTTTGACACCTCTGTTCCTTCATCAAAAGAATCTGGTGTCCTATTTTTACAAGTTTCTTACACATTTGTTTCCTTTATGATTATTATTTTCATTTCCTGCTTAGTGCTATGGAATATTTGGGGATTTATTAGTAGTTAATAGGGAAAAAAAGGCTTATATTTCAGTTAAAATCTCCACAACAGAGAACAGTGGCTGTTTTCTGTAAAGTTATTAAGCAAATTGTATGAGCAAATAATGTTATGAGTGTATTATTTTGTGCCCCATTATTATTATTATTATTATTATTATTATTTTACTTTATTTACGTCTTATTTGAGTACTTTTAAGCGATTTCATAATTAATTGCGCTTATTCTTATGGTTTTATTTGATATAAAATAAAATAAAAATAAGAAGGTGCTATGATTTTTTTAAGCTGCCACTTTTTCCTCGAGAAACCTATCGTTCGCTGGGGAGAATTTATTCCACCCATTTCTTGATTTTGACACCTCTGTTCCTTCATCAAAAGAATCTGGTGTCCTATTTTTACAAATTTGTTTCCTTTATGATTATTATTTTTCATTTCCTGTTCAGTGTCATAGAATACTTGGGGATTTTTTAGGAAAAAAAGGCTTATATTTTAGTTTAAATCCTCACGACAGAGAATAGTGTCTGTTTTATGTCTGCTCTTTACTAAGCAAATAATGTTATGGGTTCATTTTTTTTTTTGTATGATATTATTTCTTTGCTTTATTCACAGCTTATTTTAGCGATTTAAGGTACATTTAAGCGATTAGTAATTAATTACATTTATGGTTTTGATTTTTACCATGATGAATTAGCATTTTTAACTTCATTTGGTATTATCATTTTTGACTTCATTTGGAAATACCATTTTTGGACTTCATTTGGAAATACCATTTTTGGACTTCATTTGGAAATACCATTTTTGGACTTCATTTGGAAATACCATTTTTGGACTTCATTTGGAATTACCATTTTTGACTTCATTTGGTATTACCATTTTTATTCTGAAAGAACAAATATAAATATGACACAAAACGATAACATATTCCATTCCCTGTCATCATTTTGGTGTCATTTCAAATATAATTTTCTCTTTTATTTACATGTAAGTAAACTGATAAAAAGTAATGTTATGATATTAGCAAAATAAAAAGAAAAATTGATTGAAATATTCATAAAAATAATTTCATAAATTTACTTTGTTTTTCATTTACTACTGGTTTGATATTCTCCCTTCTCGCCTTTTGTATTCTACGGTTAATTTCAACAGATATTTCTAGTACTAACTCAAGATAAGTGAATAAACAATAAATTGAAAAATATTAATGTACAACTAATAAAACTATCACCTCTTTTATTTTTAAATTATGAATCTAACCTTTTTATGAATAGATTTTATTATAAATAATTTCACAGTAGATCTTTTTCAAACATTTTGTTGCAATAATTATTAATAACAAAATGTTTGAAAAGCTCGATGGGGAAATTATCATTAAAAAATCCTTTTATACTTCCTGCAAGGGAATATACCTATCTTATCTTAGCAGAAATAACATTGTTGATTATACTTCATATTATTTCAGAATTTATTGTGGAAATCAAATTTATTGAGAACAATTTATAAAAACAAGCCATGTTCTTTAACCAACTAAGGATCAAGCGCTTTTCCATTTGAAGAAAACAAATAAAATTTAATTTTTGCTCTAATAAAAGTCTCTAAGGGGTAAAGTAGAATATGGAAAAAAATATTTATTTTTACGTGAATTATAAAACGTTACGAAAACTTAATGTCAGTCCAAAAGGATTACTATGAATTTTTTTCCCCATTTTATGCAAAGGCACAGTACATTTTCTACGTTTTATTATAATATGTAGAATATAAACACAGCTTCTTAAAATTTTTTTGCTTGATACAGGAATCTATCTGAGAATCTCAATAATAAAGAAAAATAATCTATAAGATTGTCTAAAAAAAGAGACTAGTTGTTATAAAAAGTTATTATATGGCATCAAGTATATTTTTTTTTCCTCTTAGGGAAATTTCATTAGTACCATGCAATAAAAGAGATTTATCAAAGAAAAGAAAGGTAGAGGTTTGAAAATAAATATACGCCTACTACTAATAATAATTTATGCAATGTTGTATTTTAGCAACCTCAATCTTGATTGCTGGAAACATTTAAATCAAATTCAACGAAACAATTGTCAAGACATTCTTTCAGTGAACACATACAAACAAAAGCAATTATCTTTGTTTACACCAAGCTTCATCAACATAACACAAAAAAAACTCCAACACTCTTAACATTACTACTGAAAATCCAGCACCTCCAAGAATTGAACCATTTCCATTAGTAACGTAGATGTTAGAGAATAGAAATACTACTAATAATAATATTAGTTTTTGTAATTGTATTTTCGCAACCTCAGTCTTGACTGTTGGAAACATTTAAATCAAACTCAACGAAACAATTTTCAAGATATTCTTTCAGTGAACACATACAAACAAAAGCAATTACCTATGTTTATCACTCCAACATTACTACTGAAAATCCGGGACCTCCAAGAATTGAACCATTTCCATTAGTGAAATAGTTGTCAGAGAATAGAAGTACTACTAATAATAATATTAGTTTATGTATGTTGTATTTTCGCGACCTAGCAATGATTGCTGGAAACATTTAAATCAAATTCAATGAAATCCAAATGCCAAGACATTCTTTCAGTGAGCACATACAAACAAAAGCAATTACCTTTGTTTACACCAAGCTTCATCAACATTACAAAAAAAGAACCCACCACTCTTAACATTACTACTGAAAATCTATTGAAAATCCGAGACTTTCAAGAAATGAGCTACTTCCATCAGTAACTTAGTTGTTAAGAGAATAGAAATACCACCACTACCAATAATTTTAATGTTATATTTTCGCAACTTCTATCTTGACGGTTGGAAACATTTAAATCAAATTCAACGAAATGAAATGCCAAGACATTCTTTCAGTGAACACATACAAACAAAAGCAATTACCTTTGTTTACACCAAGCTTCATCAACATTGCAAAAAAAACCCACCACTCTTAAACATTACTACTGAAAATCCGGGACCTCCAAGAACTGAACCATTTCCATTTCCTTCTCTCTCTCAAATTACCTATAATCTTACTTTGTTTCGGAGAACCCCGAATCTCGCAGAGACACCGATGAAGGGGTACATTGCGGCATTGACACAAGAGCGAACAGACATAGCTATTACGTTAGGGTGGCGCAGTTAACGGGTCTCTAATTGTACACTTGGCTTCCCCTCGCCTCGATGGCGCCAGCAAATCGCAAGAGGCGGCCCGCCGACCGGAAGTACGTCACGCACCGGACGTCTTCCACGGCTCAATTAGAAATCCAAATGAGCCGTGGATCGGTATCTGCCGATCACATGTGAATGGCTCTCTCTTTAAGAAACTCGCTTCTCTCCATTCGTTCGAGTACTTTCTTGAAGAATGTTTCTCCGGATTCTGTCATACACTTCGAGTAATATGGTTCACATTAATAAAGCATGATGCACTGATATTTGACCAATCAGGTATATGAATTGGAGTTGATGTTTTATTCCGATTTTGGCCTTGTCTATTTGGCAATTAAAAGAAAACTGTTGAAAGCAAATGATTTAATAAAGGTACTAGTGATTAATATAATCATTGGTGGATAATGCTGTTTCAAGTATTAGGAATTATATACAAATTAACAATACAATTTAGGAATTATATACTATTTAAACTTAATTATTATTTGATCAAAATTACATCTTATTCTGAATGCAAGAAGTTGTGTATAGGTTACTTAAATATTTTATTGGGATCCGAATGAGCCGTGGATCGGTATTTGCCGATCACAGTGAATGGTTCTCTCTTAAGAAACTCGCTTCTCTCGATTCGTTCAAGTACTTTCTTGAAGACAGTTTCTCCGGATTCTGTAGTACACATCGTAAGAGATTTTGTCGTGTCAGTGGTCAGCATTAATAAAGCATGATGCACTGATATTTGACCATTCATGTATATGAATTAGAGTAGGTGTTTTCTTCCGATTGTCTGATTGACATTCTTGGAAAAGAAAATGTAAAAGGAAGTAATTTAATAAACATGTTAATGGTTAGTATAATCCTTGATTGATAATGTTGTTCCAAGTATTATGAATTATATACAATTTAACAATACAGTTTTTAATATATAATTTAGGAATTGTATACAATTTAGCAATACAATTTTTAGTATACAATTCAACAACACAATTTTTAATATACAATTTAGGAATTATGTACTATTTAAACTTAACTAGAAGAATTATTCATAAGTAAAAGAATTTGATCAAAATTACATCTTATTATATCTTATTATAGCCGGGGATCGGTATCTGTCGATCACATGTGAATGGTTCTCTTAAAAAACTCGCAGCTTTCGATTCGTTCAAGTACTTTCTTGAAGACAGTTTCACCGGATTCTGTCGTATACATTGTAAGATATATCACCGTATAATATGATCAACATTGGTCAAATATCAGTGAATCATGCTTTTTCAATCATGGATATGAATTAGAGTAGGTGTTTTCTTCCGAATTTCTGGTTGTCTAATTGGCAATCTTTTTTTAAAAAAAAACTGTTAAAGAAAATGATTTAATAAAGGTACTAGTGATTAGTATAATCCTTGACGGATAATGTTGTTTCAAGTATTTAGGAATTATTTACAATTTAGAAATACAATTTTTAATATACAATTTAGGAATTTGTTACAGTTTAGAAATACGATTTTTAATATACAATTTAGGAATTATTTACAGGTTTAGAAATACGATTTTTAATATACAATTTAGGGATTATACACTATTTAAACTTAATTAGAAGAGTTTTCCTAAATAAAAGTGCTTGATAGAAATAACATCTTATTCTGGATTAGTATAATATGATCAACATTAATAAAACATGATGCACTGATATTTGACAAATCCTGTATATGAATTAGAGTGGGTGATTTCTTCCGATTTCGGCCTTGTCTAACTGGCAATCTCTAAAAAAAATAGCAAACAACTGTTAAAGGAAATGATTTAATAAATATATTAACAATTAATATAATCCTTGATGGATAAGGCTGTTTCAAATATTCGGAATTATATACAATTTAGGAATTATACTTATACAATTTTTAATATACAATTTAGGGATTATACACTATTTAAACTTATTTAGAAGAGTTATAATTTTCCTGAAATTCTTTAATTTTTGAATATCTTATTCTGTATGTGTATCTTATTGTGTATAGGTTGCTTAAAAGTTTTATTGAGAATTGTATAATATATTTATACTTTGGCATCAAATCTTCTTGGAAAAGATGTTAATTTAATCATGGTATTTTTTAATTTTTTTCTGCTATTATTTTCCATGAGGTGAATTTTTAATGAAGCCTGATGGCCGAGTGATTAGCGCTCTGACTCGGTGCCACAAATTCAGAATTCGAGTCAGGGCGGTGCCATGGATGTTTCTGGTGGTCCGAAATCCACTTTAAATCGTTGGTCCTGGTCTAATACGACTGTTGGCCATTGGGCATAGAGCTGATAACCCTATCCCGTAAAAAGAAGACATCTACTGTCTAGAAAGCTGCCATTAGGCAGACGGCCTTGGCCCACCATGAGGCTGTTGCACCACCGATGATGATGATGATAAACTTTATATACTTTGACGACATTTTCAATATATCTGGCGCACACAAATTTAGATTTTCTAATCTTAAAAATTTGAATTAGTATTTAAGTTTCTTTACTTCAAATTCTACTTAGTTTCATTATTTTAGTACTTCATTTTTTCAAATTTAAATCTTAAATTTCAAAAGTTTTTGCAAATAAACCTATGGAGAAACAATATTAAATTTGCATAATTACCCACATTCTATTAAAAAGCGAATATCTAAAACATTTGATTACAAATATTCTAATTCCATTCATTTTGAAATCTTAAAGATTCCATAAATTTCATTAACTTTAATGTATATATTCTCACAGCTAGAAAACAACGAAAGTGAAAATAAAATTTATTCAAAATCAAATGAGAAAATATCTTATATGTATCTTATATCCTATGCTTAGAATAAATATTATCTAATAAATCTTTTCTTTATAAATTTACTGTTATATATATTCATAAAAGCATTGATACATCCTTATAAACCCAGTATAATAAATTAAAAATCTAATATTAGTTTCAGTTGACTTACGTTTAATTATATCCATTTTAATATTTCTTATAAATTAAAAATAAATTTGTTCTATCCTATAATAAACAGCGAGTATTCAATAAATGCAATAAATATATATATATTTTTTTATACACTAGCCTTTTACAAACAGTAATCCACGCTTCAATAGTTTTTCTCACACTTTAGATTACAATAGAGCGGCACTTTGACACTCGCACGCACATTTTATGCAATTTTCGACATTTTACGTATTCTAAGGGAAAATGAACAGTTAAAAAAAAAAGGAGGGAGGGTAAATTATAGATAGTCTCAAAGGAATTTCCCATCATTAGACAGAAATTAGCTTAATTATTTTTCCAACTTCTGTTAAAATTTCGAATACATTTACGAAGTCTCTTTTATCTGCCGAAAAATAAATAAAATGTATACGAACAGTTTTTAAAAAATAAGAACTTTAATTTTAATAAAAGAAAATATTTTTAATGAATCATTATAATGAAGAAATATTATGTTTGTTATTTATTATTTTTAACTGTAACGCTCCTATTTCTTTTATTCTTTGTAAAGAATGGATGAATTAAAAAAAAAAGTAGAAAGACAATTGTAGATTAATTTTATTTCGCTAATAGATAATAATTGTTTATAATATCATTAAAAATATCAAGCAGTTAGAAATATTTTTATCTACAATTTTTATGAAAAACTCAAAAGATTGAATTTTGGTTATTTTTCTAAAGTGCGGGTCAACATACATATTGAACAATGAATCAATTAAAAAAAGAATAATAATGCTATTTATTAAAAAATATTTTTAGAAAAACTTCATGATATATGAATTATTTTTTCCTCGTGTGTGTGCATATATATACCTTGTTCCTCTTAAATCTCACATAATCAATCATTTAGATGGAAAACATGAATTTTCCACATTTGTAGTTACATATCAGTAAAAAATATTTTCAGAAATATAATATATATATATATTTGTGTGTCCGTCTATTCACAGTCTCCATTTACATCCATATTCCCCAAAAATTTGTAGATACTTCTAATACAAAGCCTAGATCAATTTAAAATATAATTTAAAAATTGGATCAATATTCATTAAAAAATTACTCAATTTGGGATAAATTAGTTTTTTTACTAATTTGGTGACTTTTCGTAGTTGGGCCTAGATAAGCCTAGATCAACTGAAGCCAAATAAAAAGTCTATGTCAAATGAAAATAAAAGTTTGAAATTGGATCAATATTCATTAAAAAAATTACTTAATTTGAGATAAATTAGGTTTTACGCTAATTTTGTGACTTTTCGTAGTTAGCGCATTTTTTATGGTTGAAGCTATTTTTAAGCTGTTATACTATCTGAGTATTCTCCCTTTTTTTTTTATCTGAATTCTTCACTTCCGTCTTCCGGATATACGAAATTTGTTAACGATAGGGGTCCCTAGGCTGTTCTAGGATGTTGGGAGAAAGAGTTGTTGAACTTTACATTGATTTTTATTGTTAAGTTTACAGTGTCGCCTAAGAAAAGAAAACTATTTTATCAGGCCAGAACTGACTCTAAACGGAAGAGTAGCACATAGATCTATAAAAATTGTGGAACTATAAAAAAAATCGGAATGAATCTAATAGATCAAGTATGGCCATGGTTAGAAAGTGAAGATGATGCCTTGAAAAGACATGAATGTAAATAAAAGACTTAACAAGTTTTACTTTCTGCAGCTGCTATGCTAATAATGCTTGATTATATGTCAAATGAAACCACTACAATGTACAAAATTTTTTAATGATTCCAAAATGCTGCCGAAACACATCTAATGAAACGACTGCAGGACAAGTTCGCTTGAAGAACAGGTCCTTTCAAGATTGCAGCACTTTTTTCTGTCTTTCCGAAGTGCACTTAATTTGTCTCATCCTTGTGAATTGAGGAATTTGTTTGTTGGTAGTTCACCCACCAAACCACGTCTCCCGTAAGTGAACTAGTATCTGTACCATCCGCGATAGTCCGTGCAAACGTTCTTATCCTATCTGATTTATAGGGACGATGAGCCCAGGTTGACTCTGCGGTCGTCTTTGTTGGCGATAAAAGGCCATTTTGTATCTTCCACAAAAGCCCTTCTGTGGCGTACAAGAAACGCATTTCAATGTTTACGTTGCATGGTAAGTCGTGTGGATTGTATCTTTTGTGGGGTCTGGGATCGTTCTGGTTGGGGAGGGTGGGCGAGTTCTTGTGACACTTTAAAAGAATATTATCTGTTTTCCCTCCGTACGTTGAATAGTAGTGCCGTGTTTGACTTTCTTGCTTTTATTTATTTATTTATTTTTTTTATATATACTTTAAAATGTCTGAATCTAATAGAAATAAAGTTCGTTGCCGTCTAATAGAAATGTAATTTTTTTTTTTTTTTTGTGTATGTGTGTGTGTTTTTAAATTCAATTGCAAACAGCTACCTGTAGAACTATCTTTAATAATTCGTATTTTAATTGAAAATTTATTTAAAATCCAACATCGAAGTTAAGAAAATTTATGCCTTAAAAGGTAGTGAGATTTTGGGTTTGTTTTATGTCTGTTATAAATAAGTTTAACACAATAGAAAACATGTTTTTTTTTTGTGGAGTGGAGGGTAAGAAAATAAAAAAAAGGTTTTTTTTTTTAAATAAAAACCTCATTGCCGTCCTTATGGTAAAGAAAGAGCCATATGCTGGAATTTATTCAAATACGCTTGCAAAAGTTCTCAACGTTTAGGTTAAGATTTTAATACAAAATAAAGAAATTTACTAATTACTCTATAACGAAATTGCATAATTAACATTTGTTTGTGGTATAAAGTCATAAAAACCATGTTACAAATAAGCTTAAAATGTTACAAATAAATAAAAAAAAAAGCGCTAATATTTAATAAGATAATATAATTTAGACAATGTGATTTATTACATCTTTTATGAAATTACGGATACTTTATGTATTTGCAGTACTTAAATACTGAAAAATCTTAATTTTTGAATTTTTATGGAATTTATTTTTAATTCTTCAATAAACCCCCAGATTTACGATTTTTAATCGCAAAACATCACATGCAACTTCGAAATTATGTAAAGCTACCCTAAAAACCAATGTAGAACACAAGTAAATACAGAATTTTTCAATACATATTTTCCTATTTGTTTGTTTCATAATATAAATAAATAATTTAAAACATATATTATTGTATAAGAAAAACTCTAAAGAAGTTCACACTTGTTTATGTTTAAAGTTCAAAGCAATTTAAAATAAACAATTTTGAAGATTAGCAAATTGTTGTTTATTTATCTGATGTGTTTTTACTGGGAATAAAACTAATTTTAAAATAATTCTTTACACAATAAAAGAATGGGAAGAAAAAAAAATCAATTGGATATAATTCGAAAATTTGCCATTAAAGAATCTTTTTCAAAATAATCACTCTTGAATAGAAACAATTTTATAATAACTTTTAATGATTTGTATACAAAAACTTTGATTTCATTTATAATTTGAGTTTTATACGAAACTTTTATGGATTAAAATAATTATTTACACAATAAAAGAATGGAAAGAAAAAAAATCAATTAGATGAAGTTCGAAAATTTGCCATTAAACAATCCTTTTCAAATTAATGACACTTGAATAAAAAAATGATAATAACTTTTAATGATTTGTGTACAAAATGTTTTATTGATTTCATTTATAATTTGAGTTTTGTACGATACTCTTATGGATTTGAACATTAAGCTTCATGTCAATGAAGCATTATTAAAAATCTGCTTGACATTCTATTTACAAAGACATGATATAAAAACTGCACCTGCTGAGTTAAAGTTAGAACCATCTTTTTATTAAATCAAGTAACGCTTTCTTATCATGAACTTTAAAAAAATAATAATTAAGTAAATTGTTTTAACCTCCAAACGAGTCTTTTAGTAATCAAAAAAGCTGTGCAAAATCAACCATCGTGACGGCACTTTGAAATCGTGAGAGACTAATCCAAGAAGATTACGTTGGTAAATTATACTTATTGATAGAGAGCCTCAATAGATATTAAAGGTGGCATGCCTTTAAATTTCATTTCTGAATAGCTCAACAACTATTAAAGCAGCATCTGTCGTGCAGGTCAATACAAAAACGCAACATGTAATGCCATCAAAGAAAAGAAAAAAAAGAGGCAACTTATTTGTCAAAACTTTCTACAACGTCTTTGGACGATGACAAAACCTATAATAAAAACAGCTCTTCCCACAGGATTTGAAAAACGATAACAACTCAATTCCAAAGATTGAGTGAATGCAGCAATAGGGCAAATGTGTACAATTCATTGTCCCTCTTTAAGAATTAGAATAGACAACTTACATAGAAAAAGGACAAAGACAAATCGGAGAGCTTGGGTGGCTTGCTGCAGGCAATGTACAATTACTTAAGACCTTTAATAAATTGGGCAGTCGGCATCCATTTTATTTCTAAGAGAAAGAGAAAAAGAAAAAAGGCTTTTTGAACAGACAAAATTGTCCTCTCATTGTCCATTGCTCTCTCTCTTCAATGGCGCTTCCAAATCAAAGTGATACATTCAGTGGCATTCTTTGAACGCTGCTGTTTCAGATGTAACTACTTACTTTCCTTTAATGTGTTTTTTCGTTTTTCATACATGCTATAGATTTAATATATGTAATGTGAATTCATATACATATACAAGTGAAGAAAGAAATTCATAACATGGATAATTCGTGGATAAATTTTGGTAATATATTTAGATATTTTTTTATCTTTAAATATTTAACAACTTTTTTAATTGATTTAAATATTTATCTATAAAGACAAATAATGAGTTTTAGTAGTCTTTTGCTTGGAGTTTGGTGGCCGAGTGATTGGTGCTTGGTACCACAGGTTTCGGTTTGGAGTCATGACGGTCCCATGGATGTTTGTAGTGGCTCGGTATTCAGCTTAAATCTTAGCTCGCTGTCTAATACGACTATAGGACGTAGGACTAACAATCTTACCCGTAAAAAGAAAACATCTGCTGTCTCTGCTTTGCCCCAACATGAGGCTGTTGCGCCTCTTTTTACTTTTTTTTAAGCATCTTCATCAAAATCCACATATAATAAAACTTAAATACATGGATTTTATAAATATCATGTAATAAAAATGACATACATTAAAACTACAGATATATAAATGTGTGGCATTTACAGCTAAAAAGAACTCTTGGTAATACCCAGACTTACAGTACTCACAGTACCCAGTACTGTTACTACGTATTAAAGTATTAAACTATGAGGTTAAGAAAATTACTTCTAACATAAGTTCTACATAAGTTTTCAAACAAGTTATTCTTTATTTTTAATTTGATAGTTTTACACATCAGTGCTTTACCTGAACGAGTTTTGAATTCGAAAGGAAAAAAAAATTATTTGGTTTAAATTCCACTTTGACCACTAAGATATCTGAAAATGTATTTATAAGAAGCTAAATATCTATGTAAAAAAAATTTCACATTCGGAATTAAAAATTGTACAATTATTAATTATCTTTGTTCAAAACTATTCAGTTAATAATTTTAACTGTTCAATTTATTGCTGCCTTTTATAATAAATTAGTAAAACTAATTTATTATAAAAGGCAACTTTTTATAATTAATTCAAATCAAGCTAAAAAGACACACAATTTTACCTTAATATTAGAGTAAAAATTTTATTAAAAATATTTTATCTACCCAATTTTTTTTTTAAAATTAATTCTTGCCTTTGTGCATTGTTTTATTTATATAGATTCCTAGAACACACACTTCACGAGTTTATAAATGATATTATAGATCTTTTGAAAATTAGAGCCTTTTTAATGAATGCCATTTGAAAGTTTTTAACATAGTGAAGTGAAAAAATATCTATACTCAATAAAAAGGTTTTATTCATTTCTCCATACAAGATGATACATTCTCTACCCATTGATGAATAACACTAAAAAAAAAAAGGCATTTGTTCTTTAATGATCATTGATAGAATCTGAAATAAAAATTTGACGAATTGAAAAATTTGAAAAAAAAATGTATTTGACAAAGAAACATTCATGTATAGTACATAAAACAGTCAGATTCAAGCTTTTTTCCTCTGCAAAATGGCACATACTGTACATGTCTTTCGTGTTACTTTTTAATCAAATTTATTAAAGTATCATTTCATCATTCTTTAAGTCAAATATTTATAGAAAAGAAAAAATTTACCAGCTTGGCCGATATACAAACTATAAGATAACCCATAAAAATAGATATCTGAAGTAATGCACCTACATTAACTGAAAAAAAAAAAAAAAAAAAACGACTGGGAATCTATAATCTATTTCTTGAAATCCAGTACAACCAGTACAATACAATCTTCTTCCAAGATGATTCACTCTTCACGTCGGACTTCCTCAAAGCTTCAGGTATGGTACAGTAGATTGGCGAATTTGAGCCAACACTCTCTGTCGTGTGGGGGATTTAAGGAAAAGTTTTTCAATAAAAGACGCCATGCTGTGTGAATAATTCACACATCAACTCGGAGACTGCGTGATGCGAGTTATTAACCTTGTTCCGGTAGAAGTGTAAGTTGTGCAACAATTGTATCATTACTGAACAAAGTGAAAGGATTTTGAACTTGAGTTTCAAACAATGCGCTGTAAACAGTACACAACAGCCAAATTTTAAGCCAATGTTGTCAGTAAGTTGAGAAGATAGACTATATTATAATATATATAACTATGAAAAATATAAAAAGAAATTAGCGAGAATGCGAATTAAATTTTTACAAAGCTGAGATAATAGAGAATTTTTGGATAACGTTTTTTTTTTTTTTCGTCCGTTATTTTTCTTAATAGTGCGCATGCTCATAGGAAACATTGTATCTATTGCGCATGCATATCTGTAATACTGCACTACTGAGCTACTCCTATGAGCATGCGCGCTAAGAAGAAAAAGATATCGGATGATAAAAAAACTTTATACAAAAGCTCTCTATTAAACTAACGATGAACGACATATTAACCATAAAATATGTGGGTATTGTTTCGGGGGAGTGGGTTTGTGATGTCCTGGACCACTTTCAACGTTTCTTATTGGTTTCTTCTTTTTTTTAACATTTGGACTATAAAAAATTTTTAATTAAGGAAAATTTTATTTTAAATGTAAATTCATATTAAAAATTATGTTTAAGATTATATTATTTCTGATAATAATATAAGTCTTTCGGGGTACTTTTTAATCATGTTTATTAAAGTATTATAACCTCATTCGTTTAAGTAAAATATTTATAAAAAATTAAAAATAAAAAACAACCTGCTGGATCGATGTATGCTTTTTTTCTTATAATAAATTCAATATTTCCCATTAAATATTGAATTTATTGTGAGAACAAAACGCATAATAGCAATTTTAAACAAACAAAGAAAGAAAAAGTATCCATAAATGATATTCAGGCAATAAATTATGTTCATCCGTTATCTTTCAAAACTGAAAAAAGAAAACAGATTAAATAAAAAATAAATAAATAAAAAAAAAAAAAACTGCATAATTAAGTGAAACAAATTTAAAGCACGTGAAAATTTTTTAATAAAAATGCAAGTGTAAGAAATTTAAATAAACCAATAAGAATAGTTCACGGAAGAAAATTATATCTTTTCTATTTCACCTATTTCAGATTCCTTGAATTAAGAATATATAGAAAAAATGTTACACTAATTTTTTTTATCTATCAGTTAAACGTCTATATTCTTATAAAAAAAATGTACATAGCATAGACATTACAATTCACTTGAATGGTGTAATGTGACAATGTAATATAGACAGATATACAAATATTTTATTCAAAGTTGTTAAAAGTTTATCAAAAATGTTATAATGTTATCTGACGAATATAAAGATCTTTTCTTTTATATAAAGATGATTCTATACTATTGGAATTTCTAGTCGTTTTTTTTTAAATTTAATATAGGTGTATTATATCTGTATTTGTTGTATATCCTTTTGTAATGCATAGGTAAATATAATTTAGACATTACATGCAGCATTATTTAAATAAATATGCAAATATTATTATATTACTTTTTCATCCAATGCGCAATAATGTTATTAAAAATCAACGCAAAGATCTTTCATTCAAGATATTCATTTAATGATCATACCGTAGATATTACCATAAAAATAAATTAAATGATTATCGATTGTAAAAACCTAGATTAACTTACGAGAGTTTTTGTGCATGTAAGATCTATAATTAATAATAATCATAATCGCTTTAATACATTATTTTGAAAATATTTCAGTGTCGCCCAACAAAAAATTTAATAACTTATTATTTTTAATTAAATTATTTATTAACTTTTTAATTAAATCTATTTATGCGAGATTTCTATATAATTAAAATCATATTCTAAAAAAAATAAATATATATATATATATATATATATATATATATATATATATATATATATATATATATGCATATTCTTATGATTAATAATTTATTTGTAATATATATAAATAATTTTAATATTTTTAGTAAGATTAAAAGCTTAATAAAATTGATATTTAACATTCATATAATATTATTTTTTTGCTTACTTCATCAAAAATGAAAATCCTTTTCTTAACATTAAATTTCTATACTATTACATTTCTATTTAATGTATCAGAACTATTACTGTTTTATTAACACTACAAATTATAAAATAATTTCTAGTCGGCAAATACACACATATAAAGGTTCCCTCTCAGAAACGTACTTCCTAAATGTCATTAAATTGGGCATATGATAATGACTGTAATTAAAAGGTTATTAAAAGCAATTCATTTGTTATTCCGATGTTTTTGATTTAGAACACACTTGGCAAGTTTTATGTTCCTATGATAAACAAATTAACGTATCAATGTGGAGGCGATGTCTGATTTATAGTTTTGCTTTTGCTAGACTTTTATAAATTATTTCCGATTGCCTTTAAGGGATTTCTCTAAGAAACAAATTAGCTACAAAAAAAAAGAAACATCACATGCAAGCGAGATTCAAATCTGTTGTAAAAGCACTATTTCCCGTCAATAATTAGTCGAAAACGACTTTGGATTGGTGCCGAAATCCAGGTATCATTGTAACCCTAAAAGAAGCGAAGTGAAGCCAAAGACAGGGTGAGTGGCACTTTATTACAAGATCCTTTCATTACTCAGGGCACAACATGTAATCTGTCATTATCAATCAAGGCATCTGGCAACACGTGAAACACCGAGCGGCATTAGTGCAGCTCAACTCGCATGAGAACACTGGCCGATCGCCATACTAGTCGCCAATTCCCGAAATTGAGAATTTTATTTTATTATTTCAGTCCTCTGTGTTGAGATTTTTTTTTTTTTTCTTTTCTTTGTTTTTTTTCCCCTGCCCATCTTTTCTTTTGCTTGCTTCCCTTTATACCTATTTCTAGGCTAAAATTTTGTTGTTTAGTTTCTATTTCATTTCATGCATTTTTTGGCAGACAAACCTCAAAATGAAAGCTGCATAAAAGAGACTTGGTCCTCTTTTTGTATTATTTTATTATTTTGTGGTCTTTTTGAAGTCTTTGTTCTTGTGTTGTTGTTTAGAAAAGTTGGAATGAAATGTTCGACTAGTCGTTTTTATTTTTTATTTTTTTATTTAGCTATTTATGTGTGTGTATCTTTTAGTTCTGCTTTTATGAATCTTATGTGGTTCACAAATTTGATGTGGCAATAGTTTTCTTTTTTGCTCTGCTTACTTACAGTAAGCTAAACATCTGTTGTAGTGTCAAAAAGATGACTTTTGAATTTATGTTTTATATATATTTTAGCTGTTTTATTTATATTAATCTGTTGAATAAATAAATAAAAATATTTATTTAAAAGAGAAGGAAATTAGGTCAAAAACAATGTGGTCGCAGAGGTCTCATATTTTAAAGAGTCTACAACAAGAACTTTATAACAAAAACATAGCCCAGATTAAATCTATATTGACTTTTTACTAGAGACCTACTTTTAAATCTAGATTCTAATTTAGCATTGTTATAATTTTATATTCTTATATAATTTTTTAACCCACTTAACTAAATTTATTTTCTTTTCATATAATTGTCTTCTTTAATTTATCCAGATTGCTGTTTCATGTTACTTTAAGATTGTTTTATTTAAATTTGTCAAATTGATTAAAATATTCTTTTATATATGTGTATTATAAGGCAAAATCCTCTGTAGCTCTCTATATGTGTTTTTAAGCGTGAAAGTCTTAGAAACTAATAATAATAAATCTTTTTTTTTTATTCATTAATAAAATCCATTTTTTTTATCGGGCATGGAAAATAAAATTCCCGTACTACAATACCTTGCACAGAAAACAAACAATTTCGAAATGTTTGAATTATTATCATTATATATATATATATATATATATATATATATATATATATATATATATATATATATATATATATATATATATATATATATATATAACATACTTGGGGCCTGATGGCCGAGTGATTGGCACTCTGGTTCTCGGAGCCACAGGCTTCAGATTCGAATAATGCCATGGATGTTTGCAGTGATTCGGAATTCCAAATTAGTTCGAATTCCTAACTAATTGCATTGAATCCAATTCAGTGTCGAATCCACTTAACAATAAGTCTCGGTCTAATATGACTATTGGACGTAGGACTGATAACCGTACCCCTTAAAAAGAAATAGTCTCCTGTTTCGAAGTGTGCTAGTAGGCAGACGGCTATGGTCCAATATGGATTGTAGTGCCACGGAGTTAGTTAATTAGTTATATATACATACAATTCAAATTTATTACAGAACTATACTTAAATAAATATTTCATAACGATTCATTTACAACAATATAGATTTTGAAATACTTGCAAGAAGTTGAAGTGATCGATTGAATAATATATTTGACTCTTCAAATATTAAAAATAGAAAGTGACGTTAGAATTTTTTACTTGTTGTTATTCGCTTATATATTGTGAGTATTTCTCCTTTATTATCTGTTTTTATTGAATAATTCCATTTTTTTCGCCAGCAAAGTGAAATATATCGTGTCCTATCATCATAAGTTATAAATTTAGTGTTAAGTTTGTTAACCTGTAAAAATATTTTAAATCACAATATTTTGTTTGCTTTTATCAGGCTTATAAATGCAAAATTTATTTGTATTTTTCCATGTCAAGTTCCATTTGCTTACTTCTTTTAGCTAATGTATTCATTCTAAGAAGTATTAATCTAAGAACCATAATTAAGAGCTGTTTACATTAGAAAACATTCTCGCCAGTTCTAAAAACAGAAAGGTTAATCAAATGTCGTGCGGCACATTAAAACTTCCAAACGAAGAAAAAGGTAAAGAAAGGATTGACCTTTCCGAAACCATTTCCAAGTTCAAGAATCACCACACAGTCTCGACAAAGGCAATCCTCCAATCGAACATTACGAAACGAAAACGTTAAAAAAGTGGTCCATAAAGCGATGCTTTCGAATATTGCCAGAGATTTCCAGCAAAAAAGCCACGTGCTAGCAGACGATTGACGAGGAAAATGAAAAAAAAAAATAATAATAATAAATAAATAAAGAAGTAAACCAATAACATTAAATGAATAATTTTTTTTCAGAACTCCTCACGAGGTTCTTTATGACTAATATTTAAAAGGTATAATCTAATTCAAATTAAACATAATTTCGGAATTCGTGATGTTCGTGACCTATTCGTTGCCAAAAGTCACTGGAAGGTGGTGTTCTTTTTTTTAAATTTTTTTTATCCTGCTCAGACGTTTAAGAAAAAAAATGGCTAACTTTTTTTCCAGATCGCCACCGACGAACAATGGCTCATTATTCCATCGCTGGCGTGTAACGACGCTAAATGGGAACAGATTATGATTCAGAATAAGCCGATGAAGACGTTTAGTATGCGATTTAAAACCACAAATTAATCCATTTACTGTGCTGTTAAAAATTACTCAGTTGTCCAAATTACGCTAAGGTCCATTTTTTTTTTCCGAGGGAAATGGATTTGTAGAGGAAGGCGGATGATTCATGGAATATACAGTTCGGAAGAATCATTTGCAGCAATAGTTCTCAAAACTGGGAGGCAAAATGTATTTTTTTACGGAAATAAATTAATTCACCTTGCGTAAATGGAAAATTAATAAAAAAAAAATATATGAATTAATTTTTATATGAACACAAACTTTAGCTATCAAGAGTTTCAAAATTACTGATAATTGCTCTGTGTTTGGTAAAGAATTTCCAATTTTGAAAGAACTTGATTTATTTCATAACAACATATTGATGTAGCCATGTTCTTTACTTTTTGGATACCATCAATATAAGTATATATAGATATATAGATATATATATACAATATAAATGTTGCACCGATGAGGATATATATATATATATATATCATCATCATCATCAGTATCATCATCGTTGGTGCAACATCCCCTATTGGCAGATTTCGAGACAAGAGTTATTTTCTTTTACGGGGTAGGATTGTTAGTTCTACACCTTACAGCCATATTAGACTGGGGCAGATGGTTTAAAGTGGATTCCAAACCACTAAAAACATCCATGGCACCGCCAGTATTCAAATCCGAAACCTGTGGTACAGAGCGCTAGAGGTTTAGATATAAGTTATATTTTAGGTAATCATAAATTATGAATGCCTAAAGCTCTAGTCTAGTAAAGCTTATATATATATATATATATATAGATATCCTAGAAAATTTTTCTGATAACAGATTAAATAAAAAGGAATTTTTCAATGTAAGTCAACTATTTCATTGATGCCTGCCGACATTAAATTATTTAACTGTTTTTACTATAATAAATTAATATCTGTAGTTTATTATCGATGCAATTCAATAAAAGTGGTTTATTGCTTCTTGAATATTCTAAATTTATCTTTTTATTTTGGGTGAAAAAAAAATCTCTGATATTTCTCAGATTGCTAGTATGAAATATATTGAATAAAATACTTTTATACTTATTTTGAAAAATGTCGTCGGTGGAAGGTGAAGGTGTATTGATAAAAAAAAATGAACACTGCTGAATTACAACGAAATGTGCTTTGTCTTTTATGTCAGAATATCTCTATCATTAAAGAATAAAGCAACGTCCTAGATCCCTTGAGATATTTCATTGCTATGATTTCTATGATTTAAAAATTGTCCCAAAATGATCGCACCGATAAAGCATACTACTTAGCATTGTTTTTCTCTTTTAAGATTTAGTGTAGTCTATAATTACGATGTAAGGTTATTACGAAAATATCATGCTCATTTAATATCACGGAAAAAAACTAAACGTACAAATCGCGTACCTTGATAACAAGAGTGATTGACAATTGAAAGAAAAGGAAAACAATATGTACTGTCATTGAACAATCAAATGTTGACAGAAAATACTGTTTGCGTCAATTTAAAACAACGAAGACATCTAATCAAAATTCTAATTATCATATATAAATGTCGAAATCGGTTTTAATTATCTTCGTACATTTATTTTATCAGATAAATGCGGCATTCAAGCTTTACGTATGTGCAATTTCTACTATACAATTTGCGGCAATTATTACTTGCATTGATTGAAAAATATAAAGTATACTTTTCTCTTCTTTCTGTAATAATTGTAAAATAAATTCACAATCTCTTTTTAATAATCTTGCTGTGAGACCCTTCAAAATCAGCAAAAAAGGAAGTAATACAAATTTATTAGGTATTGAAATGGCATTATTAGATACTTTTTAAGGTAATTTATTAGTTATTTTCGGTAATTATTTAAAACATTATGAACTTATAGAATAACATCAGAAGTACGTTTTTTTAATTTTTATATTGGTCTTAGACATGATTGTCTTACTAAACATTAACTTGGTAATAGTCCTTTGCGCAACCAGAACTCTGAGATGGACAAAGATCATTTGCTAAGTTGTTCTTCATTGAATGCAGAAAACTTATACAGCAGATAATGGCGGGCTACAGATATTTAGAGAATTTATGCAATTGGCATCCAGCGACTAATTTTCTTTTATCTTCATGTAGTCACATTGTTGATGTATTTATTGTTATTAGTTACTGTTTGGTTCTGTTTTGCTGTTTTATATTCCATCTTTATGCTCCAATCTCATGCTTATGTGATGCATGGGAGCTAATGATGCAAAATCATGTGCTTTTGCATTAAAAAATATTGGTTTTAGTGGAATATTATATCGGCTATTATTTAATAATCCACATATTAAAATATTAAAGTAAAAATGTATAACAAACAATATTAAATACAGGGACTTAAGGCGCCCTATTAGATTATTTGATAGGGTTTCGAAGTAGGGTGATCGGGTTCACAGCAGACAAACATAGTGGTTCTATCCTCTCTTCCAGGGTATATGTGTTTATATATATATATATATATATATATATATATATATATACCACATAACACATATACATACACATAACACATATACATTTGGGAATATATATATATATATATATATATCCCCAAAAGTATGTAGACAATATATCCGCAAGCTAGGAAGTCCTTTGTTTGGTCTCTAGGAAGAGGTGATATCACCTTAGATTATATCTTTGGTATTGTCCTTTTAAAATTATTTTTGGGAAAGGCAAGTGCGCTGTAAGAAACAATTTGATTTTTTATTCATCTTGGATGATACTGAATCTCTACATCTCTGTGTGTACTATAATAAAGCTAAATTGGTCTAAGTGTCCTGCATTCGAAAACAACAACAGAAACACTTCGGAATACAGAAATCTAGGCAAAAACATTTCTGAAAAATATTGAATATGCCGTGATCTGAACATACGGTTTGTTGCGAAAATTTCTTTTGACGGGATATGTTTATGTACAGTTTCAAGCTATAAAATGATTTAAAATATATCTCAGATTTACATTCATTAAAAAAGAAATTAAAAGCGAAAATGTATATTTAAATTACTTTGGTTTGCATACATGACAAAAATTTTCTGTAGTGATACTATACACCTCTGTTGTGAAACTTTCAAGTAATCATTGGTTTTTCATATTCTGGAATATAAATTCAAAATGCTTAAAATCAGATATTCAACTTAAAATAAAATTTCTTCATATGCTTCGACAATCCTCTTTGCTATTTTGGCAATATATATAATTTTATCCATTTTTTTTAACTTGACCTCAGTAGGAATGTCAAGAAGAACGTGGTTAAATAAGATTTTATTTTATGTGGCTGCATCTGTTCCTTTGTATTGCTTAAAAATTAGCCCGCAGCTTGTTTTGCATTAGAAATGAAGAAAAAAAAAATTGAAAAGCTCATACAATGTAGATTCAGAAGATATAGATAAAAAAATAAGCTCATACATTCATCAGAAACACAGATCTATTCATCTACAGAAAACCACGAAACGTGTCTTTTTCAAGATATCTGGTTTCTCAATTACTTCACCTGCTTTACTCGTTGCGCATTTCCAACATAAACCTCCCAGCCTCTTCAAGAACACTCCATCCGGAACTGCACACTGGCAAATAAGTAGTTCTTGGCATGGCCAAACGATGCCAAATAAGTAGTTCTTGTTATGGAAACGATGCCATTCAACCAGCTACCGATGGCATCTGAAATTCAAGAAGGCACACCACTTGACATGAGAAAAAAAATAGCGTCCCATTCAACTGGAGAACCGGGAGTACCCTGGCTTATTGATCGCAATATACTGCTGCGCTTCAGAGTAGGTAGGGGGTGATGGGGGTATATCTGTGGGAAATACAACCCGACCTGAACATTGTGTAAAGCAAATTAGCCCTTGACACGGCACCCCTGCAGGTCATGGGTAACTAAAAACCACACCGAGGATAAATAGAGCCCTGTTCCTCCAGTTACCCCTTGTAGCAATAGAGTTGAGGGCGGACTGAGCCACTACATGAAATTCTAGAGCATGTACACAAACTAATTTAAATGTATGTTTTGAATATTATTTTTGATATTATATTATTTTGAATATTATTATGTTAATGTCTAAATCTTATTTCTGGAGAATTATTGCAAATTAGATTACAAGTAATCATGAGAATTATGGTTAAAATAATTATACTAACTTTTACAGATCTTCTATAAAATGCAAGGATTTCCAAGATTAAAAAAAAAAAAAAGTTACAGCTATCTTATTTTATTAATTTTTATAATTTTGTGGTATACTAAAATTACTTTCCAGCCAAATGAAATAAATAAATAGATAAATAAGCAAGCTGAATGAATAAATAGCTTTCGTTTTGTGCCACTCAAAAGTATTCACATTTTTGCATATTTCTTGGAGTTTACCATGCTTCATTCAATATATCCCTATGTACAAATTGAATTTAATGTATATTTGCATTGAATTTGATGTACATTGCATTATATTTAAAAATTTGGATATTAGAACGATTAAAATTATTGTTGTATTTCTGTACAATAATATTCTTGGATCGTTCGTTCTAATTCCGACCTGAGCATTGTGTAAAGCAAATTAGCCCTTGACATGGCACCCCTGCGGGTCATGGGTAACTAAAAACCACACTGAGGATAAATAAAGCCCTGTTCCTCCAGTTACCCCTTGCAGCCATAGATTTGAGGGCGGATTGAGCCACTACTTGAAATTCTTGAGCATGTACACAAACTAATTTAAATGTACCCTTTAAATTTAATTAATTAATTTATTTATTTGGTTAGGTTTGGTTATTTATTTTCGTTAGCGTTAGACTAATGGTTTTGAGAAATATGTTCTGTATTCAATGCCTAACTCTTATTTCTGGCTCATTGCAAATTAGATTAAAAGTAATTATGAGAATTATGGATAAAAAAAAATTATGGATATCTTGTTTTATTGATTTTTATGATATTGTATTATTTTAAAAATTACTTTCCAGTCAAATTAAAAATAAATAAATAAACAAATTGAATAAATAAATAGCTTTCGTTTTTTGCCACTTAAAAGTATTCACATCTTTGCATATTTCCTGAAGTTTACCATGATTTACTTATTATATCCAAATGTGAAAATGTGTCTTCTATAAAATGCAATGACTTTCATCGTTTTCTGTAAAAAAAAATAAATTAATCGCTTTTTTATTTTATTGATTTTTATGATATTGTGTTTTTAAAATAACTTACCCGTCAAATGAAAAAAAAAAATGATAATAATAAACAATTTGAATAAATAAATAGTTTTCGTTTTGTACCATTCACATTTTTCATATTTTCTTATTCACTTAATATACCCAAATGTACAAATTGAATTTGATGTATTGCATTTTAATTAAAAATTTAATATTAGAACAATTAAAAATTGTTATATTCCTGTACAATTATTATTCTTAAAACCTTTCAAATGTGAAATGAAATGGGCAGCTTGAATTTTTTAATAATGAAGTTTTTTCAAAAATTGGCAATTATGATAATCAATATTTTTTTTTATTTACGACATAATCGAAAATATGGATTATTCATATGTGGCAATTTGACAATTCTGATCTAATTAAATCAGGTATAAGATTATTATTATGGAACAATAATATTTGCTGTCTTATATGTACAATACTCTTATATTAATTTTACGTACAATGAGATATCGATGCAGAAGTGTGGACTAATCAAAAACAGGAAACCAGTTTGGGATTAATAAAAGAACATTGCATAACTTTATGGATTTCTGCTGAGATTTTTATAAAATGATTCAAACAGTAGCAATTTATTTTTAAAACCAAAAATAATAAATAACTAAAGTTATTTTTACGTATAGTACTTAACCAACAAAAATTGCTTTGTGAAATATTCATGAGAAACTTCCTAAATTCTACGCGTCTGGCTTTATAACACTTTGATATTTATTTTAGAATTTCTAGATCCTAATATTGAAATAAATGAAATATTCAATCGCTAAATCTTAATTCAAGTTCGCGAGAGGAATAATTATTATTTGGCATTAAGTCCAGCTTCTAGTAACAGCAAAACTAGAAGCATTTAATTAAAATACTCGGATATGTATGGAATTTTAATTTAAGGATTTTCGTTCGAGCCGAATTGCATATTTGGATGGGCTTAATTAAAATGACTTTCTTGAATTTAAATATGAAGAGAAATTATTTCTAAAAGTGGACATTTTCACCTGCTTTTTTATTTGTTCATTTTCATTTTTTTTTTTTTTTAGGTCAACTTTCTGTCAATAAGAGAAGCATATTATACAATTTAATTAAATTAAAGACGTTTGAGTGTAAATATTTATTTTCGTATTCCAATAGTTATTTTTATATAGAAATAAATATGTATGTTTGAGACATTAAATATTTATTATTTATACACTGTTTTATATATAGTTTTAATTACAAGAATGTATTATAATCATCATCGTAGCGTAGAATTTTAAGATGTTTAATCAAATATTTAAAATCACTAATGGAAAAAATTTGAATGATAATTATAACAAATAATTTAGTAAAAACAGTTTTATATAAACACTATTGCATTTTAAGAAAAAGGCAAAATATAAACAAATGTTTTAAAAAATTCAGATATTTTTTATGTTTCTGAATTTTTCTAGAAATGTATTTGATCCTGCTTTAAGGAAATTAAAAACTGGTGCAATGTAGTCCTTTTAGATTTCTAATTAAGCACAAGCACAAAATTGTTACATTTTCTATAAGGCTATTTTATTTAAATGACAAGTTAATTTTAAGTTGTTTTTAATTTCTTCTGGTTAAATTTTAATAAATATTCAGATGTTTTTAACTTCTTCTGGTTAAATTTTAATAAATATTCAGATGTTTTTAACTTCTTCTGGTTAAATTTTAATAAATATTCAGATGTTTTTAATTTCTACTGGTTAAATTTTATTAAAATATTCAGCTGTTTTTAACTTCCATTGGTGAAATTTTAATAAATATTCAGCTGCTTTTAACTTCTACTGGTTAAATTTTAATAAATATTTAGTCGTTTTTAACTTCTACTGGTTAAATTTTAATAAATATTCAGTGGTTTTTAAATTCTACTGGTTAAATTTTAATAAATATTTAGTTGTTTTTAACTTCTACTGGATAAATTTTAATAAGTATTCAGTTGTTTTTAACTTGTACTGGTTAAATTTTAATAAATATCCAGTTGCTTTTAACTACTATTAGTTAAATTTTAATAAATATTGAGATGTTTTTGTAATCAGAACAACATTTAAGCTATAACAGCATTCAAATTCCATAAAACTTAATCCGGAACTATTTTAATCACTATTCACAAAGCAATATGGGACATTCAACAAAACCAACTGAATATTAATAAGATTAAATATAAAAAGTCAGTCATTTCCTTTTTTTAAAGATCTTTTCACATCACAATCTGATTTTCACACATAAAAAAAAACATCCGTATTGTTACGTTTCTTTGTGATTATTGTGAATGTCACGGTAAAATAAAGTTAAATACACAAGCACACAATGCCAGGATTTCAACATGAGCACAGCCTTTATTTCCACATCGCATCTGCAGGCCTGAAAAATTAAGTTTCTGTTTGGAATCACTCGGTCACACATAAGCGCTGAAGCATTGAAGACACGCCAAATATATTTCCTTTCATGAAAAATGACACACGCATCTTGGAAAAGTTAAAATATAGCACAAACTCTAAGCATAGTGCGTGGGAAAGGGTATTTTGTTTTATCATTCTGGACAGATTTGGGATGTAAACATTGCCAAGAGTGACGACTTCCAAGAAATGTGTCTGCATCTTGCGATAACTCTGCGGCATTAGTTCTGGCAGTCACAGGGGAACTGTTTGAAATTTGCTGAATCTAAAATAAAGTTATTGATATTGATAGACAAATTTTTTTGCTGTCATGAAATTTGAACAAGTTGGTTTATAATGAATTTCTGCTAACCATTTGTAAAATAGTACAGCTTTTTTGCTTTGTATTTAAGATATTTTTTTATAATTTCATCTAATTTCTTATTTAATTTTTCTTTATGCATTATTATTTGTAATAATGTGATTTACTTGGTAACTATGTTGCTTTTCAGTCCATGTAATGACAGTGAGCCTAACTCCTCAATTTGTTAGGCTTACTCAGTTAAATAAACGCATGTGTAATAATAAATATGGTTCAAAATTTAGTTGTGATGATATACAAAAATCGGGCCCGATGGTCGAGTGACTAGCATGATCGGGCAAGATCTTGGCGATGCCATGAATGTCATAATGGTTAGGAATTCACCTTAAACTGTAGGTCTCGGTATTATATGATTAACAAAACTATGTTATTATGTTTAATAAAATTTAATTGCTAGACTGATTATTTAGTTATGAGGATTTTTAAATGAAATAACCATAGAAAGAAAATGAAAGAACAATTTTGCATAACATTACAATAAAGCTAATTCTAAATTCTATTCACTGTCCAAGCTTTTAGTTAGTTGAGCCACGCTAAATTGATATTTAAACTCAAAGAGTTAGAATAATTGTAATGGAGTGCAGGTTTTTCTAAAATTCAGTGGTCATTTAAAAATCTGTTCGATTTTCTTTTGTAAAATGTATTTCTATTTTTAATTTTCTGATTATTTGCTTTTATTTAATGAAAACACCAACACAATGCAGCAATGGTACAAAATGATTATTTCATAGAAACATGCTCGATTATCATTCGTTACTTCGTAGAAAATCAGACATAACTTTTTATCATGTTTGATCACCATATCCAGTAACACATAAAGTCAAAACAGATGGCATAAACAAGACATATCCTTACATGAAAATACTTAATTAAACAAACAATATCCTGCCGTGCCTCGAATCTCGGGCGCAAAATCAAAAACCCACCTTTCTTTTGTTCGATGTGCCAAACATGCCATAAATCTTGGGTACACCAAGCGCTTCCATGTGGAAGTACTACCTTTACGCAAACAAATAGCCTGCCGCGTCCAATTTGTTGGACAATTTTAATATTTATTTATGCAATATCTAGTTCGCGTGCGCCATCAGTTGGAGTGTGAGGTATATGGGGGAAAAACATGCTTTACCAGAACAGATTGGAAGGGGGTGCTATCATCAATCTGATTCCCCTCCACCCCACTGGATTAGATGCTACTTTGAGAGATGTATAGGGAGTGCGAGCCGTTTCCGATAACGATTCATTAGCATCGGAAATCGATGAACATATTATGAACACGATCCTCTCCCGCGTTGCCGTCTTAATTTTATTTCTTTCCCTTCCTTGCTTTTGCAAAGTGTGATGGGTCAGTGGGGTAGGGGGATGGACAAGAAGGGAAGGAGATTTGGATATCGGAAGAAAAATGCAAATAGCTTGAGAAAGGCGGAAGATAAGAGGGGGAAGATGCTCTTGCGTGGAACATGTTTAAGCTTTTTTTTTTTTATCATTATACTCATATGTATATTTTTTTTCTTTCTTTCTTTATTCAATGGTTTTATTTAAAAGTAAAAGTGGTTTCTGTACTACGTGGGGTTGTGCGTTGGAAATTTGTTGGGGTTATAAATTCGTGATTACTTGTTTGTGGTGTTCATCGACGCATGTTCGCAAAAATTGTTTTGTTAAATTCTTTTTTTAAAAGAAAAATACTTAAAATGTTGTAAATATTGTTGTTATTTTAAAGAACCATATGGATTGTTTTTGTAAAAAAATAAAATAAGCTTGTATTTGAATCTATTGATTAGCATTCGTCTTTGTTTATTTACTTTTTGGAGAATCGAATGGTTAAATTTAGTTAATTTTTTGTTTTTGGTTTTGCTTTCATTGAGAAGTAAACTAATCAATTGTATGTCCACTAATATATTTTTTTTTCCAATTTATAAATAACAAATTGAATTGAAAATTTTGCAAACACTTTGTTGCGATTTAAAAAAAAATCTTTGTTTGCTGTTATCATTAGTATGTTATTCATAATAAATGCGTGTATATGATATCTTTAGGAAATGGTTTTTTATGTCGTAAAGAGTTTTGAGTATAATGAAATTATTATAAGTTTAATTTATAATATAATTTTTAGTTTATAACTTGTTATACATTACTATATGCAAATAACGTATAAAAATTATTATAACAATTTCATTCGATTTATCTTCTTAATTTAATTTGTATGCAGCTTATTAACGACGTTAACTATATTAAAACAAATTACGAAACAATAAAGAAAGTGAAAATACCATATTCCTTTTCAACTTTTCATTAAACATAATATTTAAAGAAAATTTTAAGGATTAAAATATTTACAAGTTTCATGTTTTTAATATAACAAATTTCATTCCTTTAAATAACAAAACTATCATTGCATTAAATTTTATTTATTTTTTTAAAATAAGGATTTATTTTTAAATCGTTCAAGCAATTGTATTTACACAACTTTGTGCATTGTGAATTGCACAAAAGGATTTCTTTTAAACGTTACCTGCCTCTGATTTAAAATTAATAGGTTTGATCCTCTTTATTTTTATATCAAATTTTTCTTTTCTGCAATTCCCCACATCTTCAAGCAATTACTTGCTATAGTAGGACAAAAACCACAATCAAACAACTATACTTTGATAGTAAAAAAGTCAAACGGTATTCTCTCTACCATCTTCAAAGATAGAAACCTTGATGTTCTACAATTAGTTCCGAAGAACACATAATCTTATCAAATAGACAAAAAGCACAATCACTTTTATTGTAAAACAGTCAAGCAGTATTCTCTCAAGGATAAAAACCTTGATGTTCTACAATTATTTCCGAATAACACAGATTTAGTTACCGTCATAATCTTATCAAAGAAGGTAATAAAAGAAAGAAAGATCTGGATGGAGAAAGAAATCAAGAAACTCCGCCTGCATGTCACACCCCTTTTGATGGTCATAAAGGAAAGAGGACTCCAAACTTCAATGACTCGTGAAACAAAAGGAGTCAAATTGACCCTGAAGCTTAGAGCCGAAGAAAATTATCATACGGTACCACAGTCGACTTGCTGCCATCAGAGACAAAGAAATGTTGCCTTGCTGCTCTTTCTGAACTTAATCTGGAACTTTAGTCAGATACTTCTCTCCGGTGGGACACCATTCTCTTCCAGTCAATTGTATTTACACAACTTTGTTCATTGTGAATTGCACAAAATGATATCTTTTAAACCTTACCTGCTTCCGATTTAAAATTAATAGGTTTGATCCTCTTTATCAATATATTAAATTTATTTTTCTGCTATCCCCCACATCTTCAAGTAATTACTTCCTTTAGTTAGACAAAAATCACAATCACTTTTATTGTAAAGAAGTCAAACAGTATTCTCTCTACCGTCTTCAAAGATAGAAACCTTGATGTTCTACAATTAGTTCCGAAGAACACATAATCTTATCAAATAGAACAAAAAACACAATCACTTTGATTGTAAAAAGGTCAAGCAGTATTCTCTCAAAGATAAAAAAAACCTTGATGTTCTACAATTAGTTCCGAAGAACGCAGATTTAGTTATCATAATCTTATCAAAGAAGGTAATAAAAGGAAAGAAAAAGATCTGGATGGAGAAAGAAATCAAGAAATTCCGCCTGCATGTCACACCACTTCTGATGATCACAAAGGAAAAAGGACTCCAAACTTCAATGACTCGTGAAACAAAAGGAGTCAAATTGACCCTGAAGCCTAGAGCTGGAGAAATTTATCAGCTCTTCCGCCACCCTTCATACCAAACCACAGTCGACTTGCTGCCATCAGAGAAAAGGAATTGTTGCCTGGCTGCTCTTTCTGAACTTAACCTGGAATTTTAGTCAGATACCTCTTCCCCGGAGGAACACCATTCTCTTCCAGCTAATTGTATTTGCACAACTTTGTGCATTGTGAATTGCACAAAATGATATCTTCTAAACCTTACCTGCTTCCGATTTAAAATTAATAGGTTTGATCATCTTTATTAATATATTAAATTTATTTTTCTGCTATCCCCCACATCTTCAAGTAATTACTTCCTTTAGTTAGACAAAAATCACAATCACTTTGATTGTAAAGAAGTCAAACAGTATTCTCTCTACCGTCTTCAAAGATAGAAACCTTGATGTTCTACAATTAGTTCCGATGAACACATAATCTTATCAAATGGACAAAAAGCACAATCATTCTGAGAGAATACTGCTTGACTTTTTTACAATCAAAGATAAAAACCTTGATGTTCTACAATTAGTTTCCGAAGAGCACAGATTTAGTTACCGTCATAATCTTATCAAAGAAGGTAATAAAAGGAAAAGAAAAAGACCTGGATGGAGAAAGAAATCAAGAAATTCCGCCTGCATGTCACACCACTTTTGATGATCATAAAGGAAAGAGGACTCCAAACTTCAATGACTCGTGAAACAAAAGGAGTCAAATTGACCCTGAAGCCCAGAGCTGGAGAAAATTATCAGCTCTTCCGCCACCCTTCATACCAAACCACAGTCGACTTGCTGCCATCAGAGACAAAGAATCGTTGCCTGGCTGCTCTTTCTGAACTTAACCTGGAACTTTAGTCAGATACCTCTCCCCGGAGGGACACCATTCTCTTCCAGCCCCCTCTTTAGACAGGATCCATCGTGCACGGGTACTTGAACCATCGATCGAAAGCAGAGAGGATCGATCGTCTGAAAGCCGCCCACGCACCCCTTTTATCCCCTCCAGGAACAAATTTACCATCCCCAGTACCCCCGTTCCCTGTCCACTATTCCCAGAAGGTGGATTTTTTGTTGTTGTTGTTCATGGTGGTTGTACTGAATGTCCTTGTACTGCTTGCTTGATCGACTTGATGGAATTGCGGAGCAATTTGATGCGGTTAGCGCTCAAGTGATACGTGCAAGGTTTTGGGTAGAACCAACTTTTTATTTTTATTTATATTTTTTTTTGTGTGGGAGGGGGGAAAGAAGATTAGTCTTGTTTTGTACTAGAAATAGTTTGTATCTGCTGTCTTAAAAATTTATCGGCCGCATCTGCTATACTAGGAAGTTTTAATCTCATTGTTCAATGAAGCATATTATTTTTGCAATGTCTCTGATTTTCGAATCTTGTTTCGATTGAAATATTTTGAGATGTTTTCTGATTCTTAATGTATTTTGTCTGGAAATTTTCCATTAAATATATTCTTTGAAATCTCCAAGAAAGATTTGAATGAAAATTTTTCTATTTGAAAAAAAAAAATATATATATTTTTTTTACAAAATATTGCTACAATCATAACAAATGGCATAAAATCATATTCTAATATTGATAAATATTATTTAACTGCCGGGAAAAATTTGGAAAGTTAATATTTTATGATATGTTTTAGTTAATATTTTATTAATAGAGAATATTTCTTATCAATATAAATATTTCTTTTTGTCTATTTTTCTTCCCTCTTGTAAGAATCATATTAAAATTTGTAAAAAAAAAGAGGGGACATTTTATTTATTTATTAAGAATTAAAATTGGGGATTTGAGTTAATTGCTTTAGTGTTCAGCAGTGATTCGAGTTGCACTTATTAAAAGATCCTTTCTTTTATATTGCTATACAAATTCAAATGTTTCATTCAAATTGAATAATTTAAGATTCTTACGCGAACAATTCATTAACCTATGCCACACATAAAAAAACTCTTACCAGCATGATTATACAAGCAGAACATCACCAGAATTACAGTATATTAATCTGTCTATAAATTTTTTTCAGTAATACATGACTTACAATAGACACAACACGAACTGAACAAATGCTACGGACTATGTAAACTGCAATAAACAAGGGATTGTCTTGTTGTATTTATTAGTCTATCTTCTAATCTTATTGCTATTAATATTCCTTTTTTGAGGTAGCTTTACATTTTACTAGTAATTTTAACTTCACAAAACATGTTATTACTCATTTTTAATAAAATACAAACATTATTTTATATATCTTACAAATTCAATTTAATTCATTTAATTGCTTATTATAAATTATTCAATTTGAATGAAACATCTAAGACCAGATTTCTTACGCGAACAATTCATTAACCTATGACACACAGAAAAAAATTCTTACCAGCATGATTATACAAGCAGAACATCACCAGAATTACAGTATATTAATCTGTCTATAAATTTTTTGCTGTAATACATAGCTTACAATAGACACAACACGAACTGAACAAATGCTACGGACTATGTAAACTGCAATAAACAAGGGAAAAAAGAAAAGAAAAAAAAAACTTTCTGCTGTCGTATTCGGCACTTTTTTTTTCACTGGGGAAGGTTCGCGAGACCCTTCAATTAGGGGTCCACAATGACAGGTGAAAAACTTCAGCCGTCGAGGGGGGCAAAGGGGGTGTGTAATAATAGGGCCTCGAAGCGGTGTGTCGCGGGGTGACCCCCTTCTCAGATACCTGAGGCCCCTTTTGTCAATGGCGAAGCCGACTAATAACTGTTTTACGCCATTTCTGAAAGTCTCCCGCCGATAAGATTGGAAGATCCCAAATTTGGCAAGGTTATCGCCCTAAATGAGACTTTTTAAGTAACCAGATTTAAAAAAAAAGTTCGATATAAGGTTAATCAGTAATGAATTATAGGTATCATAAAATGTAAGTAGCCCACTAGAGATGTTCTTCCTACTTTAAAAAAAAAATAATTCTCAGTTACTCTCTCTCTCTCTCTTCTTTTTATAAGAATACACGTGTTAAAGTGAAGATAAAATCATTTTAATGATGATTATAAATGATAATATTTTAGTCTATTTTTAAAAAAATTCGATATAAAGTTAATCAGTAATAAATTATAGGTATCCCACTATAAGTACTCCACTAGAGATGTTCTTCCTACTTTTAAAAGGAATAATTCTCAGATTCTCTCTCTCTTTCTCTTTTTTTTAAAATAAGAATACACATCTTAAAGTGAAGATACAATCATTTTAATGATGATTATGAATGATAATATTTGCCTGGTTTCTGCAAATCCTCGATATGAAATATATTATTCACAAAAAAATTAGTTCGTATTAAAAAAAAATCTATGTATAGTATTTGTATTAATGTTTCAGAATATAATGTGTTAGTATATAATGTTTCCAACACATTATATTCAATAATTAATTACACATTAATTCAATAACACATTAGAATATATTGTTATCGAACTAATTTTAAAGAGTAAAAATTATGTAATTAAAATCCCCTTGTTGATTATTTATTTTTAATAATTTAAAATAGGAGCTAAAAATAATTTTAAAGCAGCCATGTTTATTTGAACCCACCAAACAGCTCTAATTAGAAAACACTTCAATCAATTTAGTTCAAATTTTTAGTTTTTGATTCATAGAATGTTTACTTTATTTGTCTCATTTCTCTCATTGAACATTTAAAAGCTTCAAATTGAGTTTTTCAAATAGTTTTTTGCTAAATTCGTTAATTATTCATGTCTGTCTGTCTCTCTCTCTCTCTCTCTGTGTGTGTGTGTGTGTGTGTGTGTGTGTGTGTGAGTATACAATGTAATAGAGCATCAAGATTAAACTTTTATGCAATTTTATATACTCAAATCTTTGTGTGGATAGGTAAAAAAAGATGTATTAAATCTGCAGGTTGGAATGCCCCTCTATTGTAGGATGGAAGAAGATACGAACTTTTCAAACGCCCTCACTGGGGGGGGGGGGTAGGGGGTATGAACAAAATTGTAATAGCAAAATGTGGATGCAGTACAACACTTTAAATAAAACTGAATCAGCTAAGATGAACGTCGTCTTGACCTTAAGTCAAAGGGGCCGGCGTTCAAAATCAACTTCATTAAAAAATTCAGAAAATCAAATTAATAGCGGCCTGATTGCTAATTGGCTAGTGCTCTGGCCTTTGGTACCACAGGCTTCAGATTCGAATCCTAGCGGGGGCATGGATGTTTGGTAGGGGTTCTGAATCGACGTTACACAGTAAGTACCGGTCTAATTAGCTTAAAGTGTGCAAAATACAACAGTAAAGCGGTAAACCAAATAAAATTTTTAAATCTTTGATTTAAAATGAAAATCGATAAAATGCTAATCGATAAAAATAGAATTAAATCAAGCAATCAAGTCTAGATGTAGCTTTTACTTTACCTAATACTTTTACTTTTTTTTTAATTTGTATGTAATCTTGGTATTTTACGACAACATTCAACAAAAAGGAAACATTCTGTATAAAATGTTTTAAAATAATGCAATAGATTTAATCTCCTAAACATAAACTAGAATACAATACAAACCGCTTTGTAATTTAAACTGTTTGGATTCTAGTTCAATTGCAAGCTTTTTTTTTCCACATTAGTTCGTGATACAGAATAGAGTGATTTTACCCTCAAAGCATACATTTTTTATATATAAAAGACAAGTCATTTGAAGTAAAACTGGATTGAAGAAATAATAAATAATGTAAATTCGTACCTTTCTTATCCGTTTCCTCTCTGTAAATAGATAAGGGACAAGAACTTCCACTCTAAAGCAAAATAGGGAAGATTTCGTTTTATTTCATTCAACCACGCCCTACGTTTGTTATTATGTGTACTGAATAATAAAAGTGTATCTTGGATTTTTTTTTTCCTTTCTAGAAGTTCACATTATGCTAATTTCCCCATTTTTTGAAGGTTAAGGTATGTAGTTTTTCTCTTTGTGGCGGAAATTGTAGGAACTTTATTAAATCGCTCTATTTCAAATATAAAGATTGCATTCCTGTATATAATTCGAATGTGGATTCCAGAAAATGTTTGAAACAATTTGATTTAATTACCATTAATTTAGTGAAACCTCCAAGAGTTATAACAAGCAATATTTTTTTTAATTGTTTTTATTATCAGTGCATCTGTATTAAGTGTATATTGGATTTTTTTTTCCCTTTCTAAAAGTTCACATTCTGCTATACATTGTACATTATTCCGCAATACGTTATGCTAATTGCAAGGTTAAGGTACGTAGTTTCCTTATGTGGTGGAAATCATAGGAAATTTTTATTTGCAGCGGAAATGAAATAGAGCGATTTAATAAAGATTGCTTTCCTTTATATAAATCGGGTGTGGATTCAAGAAAATATTTGAACCGATTTGATTTAATTACAATTAATTTATACAATAGTGCAATTTCAAAGTGTCATAACAAGCAATATTTTTAAAATTGTTTTTATTATCAGTGTATCAGTATGAAATTGGATTTTTGGATTGGAATTTTTTTCCCTTTCTAAAAGTTCACGTTATGCTAATTTCCCTATTTTTTGAAGTTTAAGGTATGTAGTTTTTGCCTTTGTGAAGGAAATCATAGGAACTTTATATTTGCAGCGGAAATGAAATAGAGCGATTTAATAAAGATTGCATTCCTTTATATAAATCGGGTGTGGATTCAAGAAAATATTTGAACCGATTTGATTTAATTACAATTAATTTATACAATAGTGCAATTTCAAAGTGTTATAACAAGCAATATTTTTAAAATTGTTTTTATTATCAGTGTATCAGTATCAAATTGGATTTTTGGATTGGATTTTTTTTTCCCCTTTCTAAAAGTTCACGTTATGCTAATTTCCCTATTTTTTGAAGTTTAAGGTATGTAGTTTTTGCCTTTGTGGTGGAAATCATAGGAACTTTATATTTACAGCGGAAATGAAATAGAGCGATTTAATAAAGATTGCATTCCTTTATATAAATCGGGTGTGGATTCAAGAAAATATTTGAAGTAATTACGATTAATTTATACAACAGTGTAGCTTCCAAGAGTCATAATAAGCAATATTTTTTTAATTGTTTTTATTATTTGGTTTATTGCTTTGCTTAATATTTATTTGACTTTTGTTCTCTTTTCGTTTGAAATTAATATATGAAAATATTAGTTGTTAAAATATTAGATTTATTATTTAAAATCGAATCAAATAAATTTTTCTAATATAATATAATTAGAAAGAACTTTATTAAATGGTATTATCTATTCCTGATAGAAATGAATTAATGTTATTGAAAATAATTTTTATGATTATTGATTTATATGTTAAATAAACTAAAAGAATATCATGTTAAATTATGATCACTTTTATTAAAAATTATATGTGAAAAATTTTTTTTCCTTCAAAAAATAATAACGTTGATGTTTTTCCAACTAAAAATTTTATTATTATTATTCCATAAAAATGTATGTAAAATACGTTTTTAGTTTGTGATTGTTTAAATTTTCATTAAATAAAGGCTTAATTTTTATTGATGATTTAATTATGTATTATTTAACGAACCATGTTTTTTCACTTTCTTTTAATTTTCAAAGATTCATTTAAAAGAAAAATCTTCTTTTCACTATATTTGGAGCACTTTCATTTTCTGATATATAAAAAGTGAAAAATTAATTTGAAAATTAAAAATTAAATATATTAAATAAATAAAACTTCAATTTGATTAGAAAAATCTAAGCCTTAATGTAAAACATTTTTATAAGTGTATAATTAAAAATATATATATTATTTTCCATTAATGTAAAAAATCTGAATAGAAAGGAAAAACAAAATATATTATTTCGAAAAGAAATAATATTTTGAATGATAGAATTGGTTTTTTTCCTCACAAATATAAGATTATAGATAATGGTCAAGAAATTGTTTTATCCAAAAAGCAATAGTATGTTTATTTTTCAAAATCAAATCAGATTAGAATCAATAATCTAATCTTTCCTAAAAAAACAATTAAATAATCATTATTTAATTCTTATTTCTTAATTATTTAGTATTACTCACTTATAATAAGAAGTTTCTTTTAAAATTGATTAACAATAAAATTATTTTTGATAAAAAATACATAATATTAGTAATATTAACTTTTTACCAAGAATAGAAGATAATTGATGCTTTAAATTGTCATTTACTCCATTTTATTTGAAATAATGTATTTTTTAATTAACAAATTATAAAGAAAAAAGATAATTTTAAGTAGCATCAATCATTCCGTAAATTGCCATAATCCTATTCTAGGCTAGTCTAATTAAAAATCACTTCAATTAAGCACCAACAACCTTAAAATCGCTCCAATGCTTTGCTGGAACAATTGCAAATTCTTTCAATGGAATCCTAATCTAGTTTTAGAATTATTTTTGTTCAATTTTCTTTTTCTTTTATTAAAAAATCGCATTCGAAAATGGCGGATATAAATCTGCACCTTGTTATTTTAACACAAAACTCCAGGTTAAAAGTGCACTGAGCTGTCGTTTTTTTAACTGGATTTTGTACCTGTACCAAAAAATATATAATAATAGTAATATTGATTTTTTAACAAGAACAGAAGAAATCTGATTATTTAATTGTCATTTAAGCTATTTTATGTCAAATAATACTTTTTTAATTTACATATTATAAAGAAAAAAGATAATTTTAAGTAGCATCAATCATTCCGTAAATTGCCATAATCCTATTCCAGTCTAATTAAAAATCACTTCAATTAAGCACCGACAACATTAAAATCCCTCGAATGCTTTGCTGGAACAATTGCCATTCTTTACATGGAATCCTAATCGAGTTTAGAATCATTCTTCCTTCTTTCTATTCGAATTTGTCTCTCTTTTATTAAAACAGTGAGAACTTAAAAATCACATTCGAAAATGGCGGATATAAATCTGCACCTTGTTATTTTAACACAAAACTCCAGGTTAAAAGTGCTGTCGTTATTTTGGACTGGATTTTGTACCTGTACCAAAAAGATTTTTCGTGGATGGTAGGAGAGAGGAGGGGTCTAGAAGCTAGAGGGTGGCATTTGCATTTAATTGGACAGCGCCACGACCATACGTCATCATTAAGTTCAGCTAATTAAATACTTAGGAAAAGCTATTACTTTAATTAGTAGGTACTGACTGCAAAAGAGGGAATCCCGCCATTTTTCTGTGCGCCTCACTTCCAAGTTAGTATTTCACCATTTTAAAAATGTGAATGTAATATTTTTTTTTATTTATTTATTAAATAAAAAAGGGGGAATCTTTTAAAAGGCGAAGATTTAAGTTCAATTAAGATGGGAGTTAGTTGTGAATCTTAATGTAAGAATGGGGTAATGGCATGGCATCCCCCCTCCCCTTTCTATCGTTTGACTTTTCACTTTTAATATTTTATTTTTGGGGGGAGGCGGGGGCGTTATTATTATTTTTTTTCTTCAGTAAGTGCAATTTTTCCGGGTAATATACTTCGAATTAAGATTATTTTACAAGGGGTATTCCGCTTGACAGAGTTTTAATTTTAAGTTGAGAGGCTATTCCTGCAACCTATTTTAACATTCGTCGTTGAAACATCTTTGTTTTTATTTTTTTCTCCATCAAATTGAAATTTGTATAACACAAGACACTGTACAATAAAAAATAAAAGAAATAGATAAATTTTTTAATGCTGAAAAGTTACATGGGTGTTTTCAAGGAAAAGCTTTTAAATCAGAAATTAAAATGTTAGTAGCATTTTTTAAATAAAAATAACTAAAAATAAAATTATAAATCAAATAATTTATAATTATTCATACATATATTCAGTGATTGATTTTCGTTCTTCGAGAAAAGTATTTATTTTTATCAATTACTTTAATATATTCAAAGAAATTAAAGATAATAATTTTTAATTAATAATTAAATTAATGATAGATAGTATTTTTTTTAATGTTGAAGCAATAAAGCAGTTATTGCTTTAAAAACAAGATATATGAGGGCAAATAGTCAAATTTTGTTTAGTTATTTAATGACATTTGTTATTATTTTTACAAATGAGTTATTAGGATTTAAATTTCATTATTTAATGATGAATTTTGGATAATAATTTTCCTTATATATCAGTATTAAATATCAATAATAGATATTAATGACAGATTAACAGGCATATATGCAAATATAGTTTTACTGATTTTTTTTACTCGTATAATTTATTTAAATCTAAAATTATAATTTTTCGATTTAAATAAATTATACGTGAAAAAAATTACTACTTTCCATCATTATTTTTAGGTAGTTAAACAAATAATAACTTGCATGAAAATTTCCAAAAATTCTTGTTGAATTATTTAATGGCATTGATTAAAATTTCTATAAATGAGTTAATCGGATTTAAATTTCATATTATACTTATTTAATGATAAATTTTGGATAATAATTTTTCTTATTTATCAATATTAACTATTAAGAAATAGTAATGATAGATTAATAGTCATATAAATATGCTATGATTTGTATTTTTTCTCGAACAATTTATTTAAAAATAAAATTATAACTCTTTGTTTTAAATAAATTATACGAGAAAAAATAAATTTATTGCTTTTCATGAATATTTTTAAGTAATGATAAATAATTATAACATGCATTAAAATTTCCAAAAAATTTTACTGCGTTATCAGATTTAGATACTAGATTATGTTATTTAAGTCCACAATCGTTACGACTTTTTAGGTAAAGAGAATCATACATATATACATATACGATATTGAGTTAATTGATTAAAAAAAAGAATTAATTTATTTTGTCTGTCTTGTCTTTTTTAATCTTTTAGAACTGCCCAATGCTTGACTAAGTGGTACTCAAGCATGGGGTACTACTGGATGCAAAAAGTAAGACCAATTTTCAATTTAAAATCCCTGGGGCTTATGGAATTTCAATTTTTTTTCTTTTTTAGGTTGCTGCACTGTCCTTGACATCTGCGTGAAATTTCACTTCAAAATATTCATTAGCGCTTGAGTTACGCTTCGCTTTGTGAGGCGTTAAAACTGATTCCGGCAATTTTTGAAATGTCTGAATTAATTGAGCAAAGAACTGGCATTAAATTTTGTTTGCGGAAACTTATAGAATGGTGCAGAAGGCATTCGGTGAGCATTCCTATATCGGAAAGAAATGTTTAGCAGTGGTACAAACAGTTCAAAGAAGGAAGAGAACGCGTTGAAGACGAAGAGCCTTCTGATCCACCGTCAACCTCAACCGGACGAATTTCATGTCCAAAAAACTAAAGATTTGGTGCTTGCAAACCGTCGATTTACAATTAGAGACCTTGCTGATGACGTTGGAATTTCAAAATTCCATTTTAATAGATGTTTTGGGCCTCAAACGCGTCAAATCTCGATTGGTACCGAAAACACTGAATGCGCCAGCGCATTCAATGTTTTCGGTACCAATGCGAATACGCGCTGCGAATACCGCATGCGAATGCGCGCTTTGAGGCCATCAATGCCGATGACTTTTAGAATGCATTGAGGATTGTAAAAAAAGTTGGCATAAGTGCATTGTGTCTGGATCGGATTACTTTGAAGGCGATGAAATAAATTGGGAAAATAAATAAAGAGTTCTTGAAAAAAAAAATAATTGGTCTTCCTTTTTGGGGACAGTAGTACCCTCTAGTATGGAAGACAATGAGGGTGCGATGTCCGCTAATAGCAATGTGACACTCAGTTTCAAAAAGCAAATGAATTCCTATGTTTTCTGTAACAATGTGTAGTATATGTATCGAAAATCAAATTGCCTTGTTGAAATTTCTCTACAACCTTTAAATAAGAATAACATTAACCGGATTTTCTAGAAACGCCTAGAAGTTACCCCTGAAATCTCTACGTTATCCCTTTACCTTTGTAGAAAACATAATCTATTATAAAGTGATAAAAAAAAACAATTGCATGGTTTGTGAGAAATAAGTTAAAAAGTATTGAATAGAATTCCTTTTAACTTAAAGGGGAAAAAAAAAGTTCATACAATTCATTTTGATTTTGTTTTATCTAATAAAATTTTAAAACAAATGGGAAAACCTTGTGAAAATATTTTACTGTAGAGAAAATTTTCTAATAGTAAACAATCATCACTCTTAAAAAAGAAAAAAAAAGAAAGGTGATAGAAACACATATGTATTAAGATTTGTTTTAATTTTACCTATGCTGTTTTGCTTGCAGTAAAATGTTTAGCTAGTCGCCACTCCCTACAATTTCTCCGACTTGCAATTCATCACATGTAAGATGCCATTAAGAAAAACAACAATTTCCAGGAAAATCAGCAAGCATGAAATTCAAAACAGAATCTATCACTGTTACGTGCACACTCACAAAAACCGGATTCGCTCTTTTTTTTCTTTTCGGATTCGTTCTTTTTAAATCAATTTTTGATGTTATTTTTTTTTTTCTTTCTTTCCCTTCCATTCCAACATTACAGATTTTTTTAAATAAAATGTTTCTACGAACATTTTTCCAAAAACTTAAGTGGAAAAAGAGGAAAAGGAAAAGAGAAAAATCAGAAAAGTTTTCTCCGAAAATCTTCCGCTGGCAAGCCAGTGCGAATATTGCAGATCGTTTGTTACGAATCTATCACGAGGTAGGGAGCAATTTGTATTCGAATCAAGACCATCCGTCATCTTTGCGATGGCGTTTACTGGTGATTTAGGCAATTCCCAGGTCGCATTTCCACGGCTTGGCTGTTGTTATTAATAATCTCGCCTTTCCCAGACCTTCTCCTTAGTTCCATGTCAACTTCGTTTGCTGAATAATTAAATGCGTGTGCAGCTCAACTCTTTGAGTGGGGGGTTGGGATTGTTTCTGTTCCGTAATTCTGGAAAGCGTGTGAGGTGCTACACGGATTTAAATGCTAAGTTGGGAGCATACGAACACCAAATAAAAGAATATATTTCTATTCAAGGAAATTTGCGTTTATTTTATTGTCAGAAAGCATATGTAAATTTATATTTTAGTCTTAGTTTGGCGTCATGTAGTGATGTAATTAAGTGTTTCACAGTGGATTTAGTGTTTCATAGTGGACTTCTAATTAAATGGTGGTAGTTTTAGAAAACTGATTGTTGTTGTTATCGTGTCCATGGATTTAAAAATATTATTATTAAAGTTAGATCAAGTCAAAAGTTTTCACGATAGCGGCTGCTAGCAATGGCGCAGCTTCGCTGTACATGACTTCTCTTAAGTTGGCCTTGATAGGCACCATACCCAATTTCAAAACATGGGAAAAGAGTGCTGGGCACTCTGGAATGAGAAAACTGATTTCCACTATCAGCTGAAACTCCACCATGGGGTTTTTGCGCCGATGAAGAAGAAGATTTAGTTCTAACAATGAAATAAGCATAATTATTATTTATTAAATAAAACACTAAATTGTATTTGATAATGGTCGAAAGATAATATATGGTTTGGAAGACCAAGCAAAGAAATTGAACACCTATTTAAAAGTAGAGACATCGTGAGATATATCAAGTCACAAAGAATCCACTGGCTCGGGCATGTATACCGCAGAGATGAGGGAAGCATCTTCAAAAGGGTTATGCTATGTATATTGTTCAACAATGGGAATAGGGTTGGGATTGTTTCTGTTCCGTAATTCTGAAAAGCGTGTAAGGTGCTGTAGGGATTTAAATACTAAGTTGGGATCATACGACTACCAAATAAAATAATATATCTCTATTCAAAGAAATTTGTGCTTACTTTTTTGCACGAAAGCATATATAAATTTATATTTTAGTCTTGATGTGGAAACATGCAGATAGGTAATTATTTCATAGTGGGTTCATAAGACGTCTAATTAAATGGTGGTTGCTTTAGAAAGGGACCTAATGGCCGAGTGACTAGCGCTCTTTGCCTCGGGTTTCGGGTACAATCTAAACCAGTAAATTTATTGTTCTTAGTTTTAACATAAACAGGAATCTATTTTGAACGATATATCGATTTTGCTTGTCGGGTTTCCATGTAAGTAATCCTAATTTAGAAGCTCAACGCGTTAACCATATAGATACTTCAGCCCATTCTAAAATAAGTCGACTAATTTGTTTTTGGGGCCAGGTGGACGAGTGTCTGGCGCTCGGTGCCATAGGTTTCTGTTCGATTTCTGGTGGTGCCATGTCTGTTTGTAGGGATTTTGAATCCACTTTAAACAGTAGGTCCCATTCTAATATGAGTGTATAGCGTTCGGCTTCGTAAAAAGAAAAATATCTCCTGTCTCTATAACTGCCAGTAGGCAGATAGCTTTGGCCCACCATTGGACTGTTGCACCAATGAAGAAATCTTGTTTATTTATTTTTTTTTTATCAAAATATATAATAAAACTATTATGCGTTTAAAATTTGCAAACCTTACAACTCAACCGACCAAAACATTAATATATTGATCTGCAAAAAAGATGTCTCAATTTCAAGAATTTATTCAAATAATTTAATTTTGAAATATTTACGTTAAAATATAATTTTTATAGCAAATTTTATAATGCATTGCTATTAATAAATAGCATATATAAAATATATGTAATATGTGGCATATTGTATAAAGTTTAATAATGATAATGTATTGGTATTAAAACATGATGTATAAAGTACAATAATGTAATTTATTGGTATTAAAACATATTGTATAAAGTACAGTAATGATAATGTATTGATATTAAAACATAACGTATAAGCCCAATAATTATAATATATTGGCATTAAAACATATTGTATAAAGTACACTACTGATATTTTATAAAATATTTTTTTAAATTTAATTTACGCTGTTATGATGCCATATTTTTAGCTATATTAATTTAATCGCTGTGCGACTGAGCGTTTTTTATCTCTCTACAAATTATACATATAAATTGCATTTTCACTGCTTGTTTGTCAAAAAGAATCGATAATATCAATGAAAATGAGTTTGTTTGGATAGTAGCTTGTAGCTATATAAGATATCGCTTATCTACTTCTATACACGCAATGTTGTTTTTAATTGAATATCAATGTAAAACAGTTTCCCACTTTCTTTTATATAAAAGAAATACATTAATGGCAAATTTTCTCGCAATTCTTTGCACAAATAAACCAAGTAATAAGAAATATGAATAGTAGAGAAAAAGTATTAAAAAGCGTGTGAAGTATATTTTTTAAGCAAATATAAGCATATAATTTACTTTTTTTATTTCATTTTTATTAGAGCAGAATGAAAGAAAAATGTAAAAAAGAAACCTTTCACGTATTTCATTTTTTTTTCTCTCCTTTGCTTTGTGAAAAATCTCACCATTTTCTCTGACGTAATCTCGACATTCCCGTTGCCCTGGAGACGGTTGTTAAGGGCAACTGAGCCATAAACAAAGCGATTGTGGAAAAACTCATTTCACCAAAAGCCCCTGTTATGAATATGAGACTTGAATAATGCAAGAAACGTCCGAATCTCTATGTATAACTGCATAAAATCTGTCTTGCTCCGTTCTAGAAATTTACGGCTTGCTAGAAAAAGACACGTTAAAAAACAGACGTTGAAGTATTTTGTAAATTATGCAATTAGTTATGGTTTTAATTTAATAAAGTTACAGCCTTTTCTATTTACACAATATAATTTTGGGATTGTCAAGAAATATTTAATTATATAGTTTAATATATATTGTTGAAGCTTAGAATAATTAAACGTTAGTAAATTGTTGAATAATTTTTCATTCGGTATACCACTGTGCCCAAAAAGTAAGACCAATTATTTTTTTTCCAAAAACTTTTTATTTATTTTTCCAAATTTATTTCATCGCCTTCAAAGTAATTCCTTCCGGACACAATGCACTTATGCCAACTTTTTTTCCAATGCTCAATGTGTGCTAAAAAGTAATCAGCAGGGATGGCCTTCAAAGCGCGCGGCGATTCACATTGAATCTCTTCAATCGACTCAAAACGGTGTTTCCGGAGTGATCTTTTGAGTTTAGAAATAGTCAAAAATCGCACGGTGTGAATATGGTGGTTGTGGAACGATATGGGTTTCATTTTTGACGAAAAAGTCACGGAGAATCAATGCAGTGTGAGCTGGCGCGTTCAGTGTTTTCGAGGCCCAAAATGGAATTGACCAATCCTTTTGAAATTCCAACATCATCAGCAAGGTCTCTAATTGTATATCGACGGTTTGTAAGCACCAAATATTTAATTTTTTGGTCGTGAGCTTCGTCGGTTGAGGTTGATGGTCGACCAGAGGGCTCTTCGTCTTCAACTCGTTCTATGAAACTGAACTTTGCCTTCTTTGAACTGCTTATACCATCTCTAAATATTTCTTTCCGATATAGTAAAGCTCACCGAATGCCTTCTGTAACATTCTATACGCTTCCGCAAACACAATTTAATGCAAGTTCTTTGCCAATTAATTCATACATTTTAGAAATCGCCGGAATTAGTTTTAGCTTTTCACAAAACAAGGCGTAATTCAAACACTAATGAATATTTTGACGTCAAATTTCACACACATATCAAGGACAGTGCCGGCAACCTAAAAAAGAAAAAAAAATTAATTCCATGAGCCCCGGGAATTTTAAATTGAAAATTGGTCTTACTTTTGGACACTGTAGTATATACAAAGATTTCATTTCTCTACCTTTCTTTTTATACACATGCCAGGCTGTAAAAAAATATTTTTTGAAAGTTGATTAATTTTATAATTATGATGTCTAATTTAATTAAAAAATTATGCATTATATACTTTATAAGAATATCAATTATCAAATTGATGATGATTGATAGTATAATTATATTAATTTGCTAAAAGGAGTTAAAAAATTCTAACCTACTTATTAAAGGATTTTAGAATTGCTATTCCTTTTAGATTTAAAGTAAACTATAAATAATGATTAATAAAATAATGAATATTCTGAGTAATATCGTAAATACAGGGGGGTTTTCATCATGTTTTTAATGTAATTTATTCATATGGATTTATTTAAAAATTTATTCCAATATAATTTAATGATACAGTATAATATGATATATTTCATTTATCACATATTTTTTATATGATTCATATAATTTCAACATATTAAATTATTTTTAATTTTTACTTTTTTCCATAGATTGAAACTTGTAAAAATTCAAAATAAGCAGAGGTAACGCTAATTATAGAACATTTTGATGCATGAAAATTAAAAAAAAAAAAAAAAAAATTTTTTAAGAAAAGATGTGAAAAAATAGTATGATTTTAAACTTTATAACCTTTCAAAAGGAATTTAATATTAATGCAGTATTGAAAATGATATTTTAATTCATTTCGTTCTGGTAATTTTTTAAAATTTTATTTGAAATATATTTTTAAAATATATGTCATCAATTATAAAATTAACTATATAAAATTAACCTTTCTTATTTTTTTCTTCCAGGTAAGAAACTATGAATTTATTACAGTTATGAGTGTCTACCATTAATCTTTTCGGGTATGATGGTAAGATTTCGATCATTATTTTTTTTCTTTTATGTACATTTAATCATCATTCAAGAATGATTCGTTTGAATTTTAAGATATTATAGTTTCCATTTAAATGAAAATACTCTTTTTTTTATTATTTTATAATGTATTTTAGATAATCTTAAATTAAATATGTCTGAACATATTTTTATAGAAATAAAATAATAATTGATTTAAAATAAAATTTGAATAAAAATAGTCAATAATTTAAGATCTAAAAGAAAAAGGAATACTAATTTAAAAATAATTTTAAAAAGTCTTACTTGTTCAGCTTACAATGTAAGTGTTCTAAGTGTTAAAGGAAGAGCTAAAAGTTCATAAAATATTTATGCTATAAAGAAATGTCGGTATTTATTTACCTCCATATGTTTCTTTGTGTATGAATTCAAGCCAAAAAATATGGAAAACCCCCTTTATCGCTAAGAATTTATGCAAAAAATATCATGATTTGGAGATATTTTAAAAAGATCTTAGAAAGCATGTAGTTGTTCTTTTTTCCGGACTATTCTTTTAAATTGCTTCAATGCTTTTTTTTTTCTCATTTTTTGGCATAATTTAGTAATTCGCATTTTGTTATCAATTTCATTAATGACCATAGATTTGCCAAAATTAATATGGGAAATGATGTTAACAAAAGGGGTTCTTTTTAATTTAAATATCAAATGGTGTTACTAATTACTAATTTATTAAATGATAAATAATTTGATAGATGTTTTAAAGAATATAGTCAGGATTTTAGCACGCATGATATTTTCATAATTATGTAGAAGAAAATTATATTAAATATTATTTTATACATTATTAAATATTTTAAAGATTATGCAAATTTTTAACGATATTTTTACATACCAATTTTCAATCATTTATAAAAATTTCACTTTCTAAATTCCAACACTCGAACAAATTAATCAATAGTTAATGAAAAATGATGTTAACAATCGGTGTTCTGTATAATTTAATTATAAAGAGGAAGTACTAATTGCTAATTTATTTTCTGTATAAATGTTTTAAAGAATATAATTAAGATTTTAGCTCATATGATATTTTCATCATTATTTAGAACTAAATGATATTAATTATTGATTTATGTTTTGTACATTATTAAATATTTTAAAGATTATATAAATTTTTAAAGAAATTTCTATACCAATTTTTAATCATTTATAAAATTTTGCCTCATAAATTCCAACACTCGAAGAAATTAATCATCAATCATTAATGAAAAATGATGCTAACAATCAGGGTTGCTTATAATTTTATTATCAAGAGGAATTATTAATTTATTGTCAGGATAGATGTTTTAAAGATTATAATCAGGATTATAGCACGTATAACATTTTCATCATTACATAGAACAAAATGAACGAGTATTTCATACATTAATAAATATTTTAGATATGATACAAATTTTTAATGAAGTTTCTATGCCAATTTTCAACCCTTTATAAAATTAAACTTCATAAATTCTGACACTCGACCAATTTAATCAATCATTAATGTAAAATGATGCTAACAATTGGGGTTCTTTATAATTTATTTATCAAGAGGAATTTCTAGTTACTAATTTATTTTCTGTATAAATGTTTTAAAGAATATAATCAGGATTTTAGCACGTATGCTATTTCATCATTATATACAGCAAAATGATATTAAATATTGTGTTGTATTTCATACATTATTAAATATTTTAGAGATAATACAAATTTTTAATAAAATTTCCATACTAATTTTCAACCCTTTATGAAATTTCACTTCATAAATTCCAACACTACACCAAATTAGTTATCAGTCATTAATGGAAAATGATGTTAACAATAGGAGGTTCTTTATAATTTAATTATCAAGAGGAAGTATTAATTACTAATTTATTTTCAAGATAAATGTTTTAAAGAATATAATGGGGATTTTAGCACGTATAACATTTTCATCAATACGTAGAACAAAATGAACGAGTATTTCATACATTAATAAATATTTTAGATATGATACAAATTTTTAATGAAGTTTCTATGCCAATTTTCAACCCTTTTATGAAATTCAACTTCATAAATTCCAACACTCGACCAAATTAATCACCAGCTCTACTTTTTCTTTTGAAAAATGAAAATAAACAAACTAAAAATTTCGAAAAATGAAAATTAGTAGGAGCAAAACGTAATTTAAAATGTCATTTTAAACGTCGGTTAAAATTACTTTTCTGTAGCAGAGAAAAAAAATGTCTTCACGTTGAAGCCATGGAAAAAAAAAGGTTCTGCAGCAATTATGGTGACAATTAGCCGCACAAAAACCCATTAACACCAGGTTCGGCAACAAATCATTAACGTCAAAACTTTCCTTCTTGGCATCTGGGAACGATTACGAAGAAGCTTTATCTCTATCATCGACGTAATCATATGTAACAGGGTTATCGTTTGGAAGGGTGTTCCAATTTTTTTTATAGTCTTTTTATGGAACCTTCATTCCATCACAGTGATAATTGGATTGGTAATTTTATATTTTTCAGTGTCGCTTTAAAAGTGGTTTGCTTTATGTCATATGTGGTTCCAGCACTCCATTCTTTGATGCAGTAGATGTCTTTTGCAAAAACTATTTGTTAGATATTTCATACTTTAGATATAATTGGTATCTAAATTGGAATTAGAACCAATTCCAATATTTGTATGTATTCCAACAATGTATTAAGGTGAAATATTGTAGATTATCATAATATAACTGCATAAGATATATTATTATAATTGGATTGATAATTTTATATTTTTCAGTGTCGTTTTAAAAGTGGTTTGCTTTATGTCATATGTGGTTCTGGCACTTCATTCTTTAGTGCAGTAGATGTCTTTGGCAAAAACTATTTGTTAGATATTTCATATTTTCAGTAAAATATACAGCATTTATATTTCGCTGTTTAATATCTTAAATAATACAGTTCTCATGAAAACACTAAGCATAAAATGGGTTCTATATTACAAAAATAGGAGTAGATGAATAAATAAAGCATTATATTTATATAACAAATTTTAACATTCATATTAATATCATACTATTAATATTTACAAATATCATAACTAATTAAATTAATATCATACTATTAATATCATACTATTACTATTAATATTACTATTAATATTTATAAAACATGTTTTACCATAAATATTTTGAAAAACAATAATAATCTTATAGCCTAAATAATGTAGAGTAAACAGCCTAAATAATGTAAACTAAATAGCCTAAATAATGTAGAGTAAATTATCTAAAAAATGTATATATATTTTTATATTATAATTAAAACACTTCACATTTTTTATAAGATTATTTAAACTAGTATTTTAACAAATGCATTTTACCAACAATATTGAAATACTTTATACCAAAAAATTCATGATAAATCTTAAACAATAACTGCACGTCCAAAATACATCAGAGGGTATAAAAAATACCAGGATATCCTACATTTGCCTTGAATTTTAACAGCTTCAATCCGAAATCACGTAGGATTGGATAGGAAAAAGTGATGTCTATAGTTTCGGATTTTTCTAGCACAAGACTTGCTACTATACCCAGGTTCTTTCTGGACAGTAAACCACAAGAGTTCTTCAAACCCTCTTTGAAGTCACGACGTAAGGGAAAAAAAGGAAAAAAAATATTTTTACGTGTGAAAAGACTACAGAAAAAGAAAAAAAGAAAAAAAAATAGGGGGAAGACAAGCAAGAAAAATGAAAGAGAAGCAATGCGGAAAGTTCAAAATTCAGGGTTTTCCTTCAGAACCTAGAGTTGGACGCTTTGAATGTAAAAGACCCAAATGCAGAATTGACGGTATAGGGATTTCCGTTAGGGATTTTGAGTCGAAACGTGAGGGAAAAAAAAAGAGGAAGGGATATATATTTTCGGACCGGTATTTTTCCTGTGTGTCTTTCGTATCCCTATGAAAAATTCGTTCTTTCCAATTCAGAATTGCTGAGAGGAGGTGATTTTTTTTTCTTCTTTTTTTTTCCCTTCTTTTTGACAGAAACCAAAATACAGTTGCCCCAGAGCGGAGTGTTGACTTTAAAATGTCTGAAGAGTTATGTGTGGATATCAAGAAAAATGTATGAATATCGCAGTAGTAAAAACAACCTTTTTATTTTTTTTATTTTTTTTAAAGATTCATATTCAAGACATAAAAGTCTTGGTACTTCTTTTATTATTGTTGACGTACTACTGCGCCCAAAAAGTAAGACCCATTATTATTATTATTTTTTTTTTTTTTTCAAAAACTCTTTATTTATTCTTCCAAATTTATTTCATCGCCTTCAAAGTGATCCCCTCTGGACACAATGCACTTATACCAACTGTTTTTCCTACATGTTAAAAGTCATCGGCAGGGATGGCCTTCAAAGCGCAAGGCGATTCACGTTGAATCTCGTCAATGGATTCAAAATGGTGTCCCTGGAGTGCTACATATGCTTCGCTCTGTTATCATTTTTATTTTCATACAATTGATGACTGGCAATTTATTAAAATTTTTAATAAAGGAAATAAAAACAGACATTTTGATGTTAACCAAGTGATCCGTAAAGGTATCCATTAATTCTTAACATAATCTATGTTTTCTTTCTGTTTTGTGTATCAATCCCATAACTAAAGAGTGTTACTACAATCACATAACTACAGTGGGCTACAGTACAACAATCATATAACTACAGTGTGCTACAGTACTACAATCACATAACTATAATGTGCTACAGTACAACAATCACATAACTACAGAGTGTTACAGTACTACAATCACATAACTACAGTGGGCTACAGTACAACAATCATATAACTACAGTGTGCTACAGTACTACAATCACATAACTATAATGTGCTACAGTACAACAATCACATAACAAATGTGCTACAGTACAACAATCACATAACTACAGTGTGCTACAGTACTACAATCACATAACTATAATACAGTGTGCTACAGTACAACAATCACATAACTATAATGTGCTACAGTACAACAATCACATAACTATAATGTGCTACAGTACAATCACATAACTACAATGTACTACAGTACTACAATCCCATAACTACAGTGTACTACAGTACTACAATCCCATGACTACAGTGTACTACAGTGTACTACAGTACTAGAATACCATAACTACAGTGCGCTACAGTAGTAAAATCCCATAACTACAATGTACTACAGTACTACAATCCCATAACTACAGTGTACTACAGTACTAGAATACCATAACTACAGTGCGCTACCGTAGTACAATCCCATAACTGCAGTGGGCTACAGTAGTACAATCACATAAATACAGTGTGCTACAGTACTACAATCACATAACTACAATGTGCTACAGTACTACAATCATATAACTGCATATGCGAATGATACTCAACAATTCAGAGGACGGCAATAACTTCATTTTTTGCGTATTCCTGCTCGTTGAAAATTCCTTTTAATCTACCACTATCATTTGTTTTTCTACCATTCATCCTCTACTTTTCCGCTCGGGGGCCAACGGACGCAATCTTCGAAAAATGGACTGTATCTGCGGGATTTGAACTAACACTCCCACGTCGCTCGGAAAACACCGAATAAATTGATAAAAAGGGAATTTCGAGATAAAGAAGAATGATGTCTTTTCTTTCTTTTTTTTTCCAGCCTATTTTCTTGGATAAGGACGGTTGAAAAAGAAAATAGGGAGGGTGGAAAAAATATATTGATTTGGGTCTGTAAGATTTTGAATTTCATCCATTTGTTCCGAAACTTTCGAATTCAAGGCCCTTTTTACTTTTCGTTTTGAAGAGCATGTTACAAACAACGTTATATGCTGTGGTACATTATTGGTATGTTATAAAACGCACGTTTAAATAACGTGGTTCGTTAATTTTGGAATAAATTATAGCTAAACCAAAATTAAAATTATGTTTAATAACACAAGTGTACGTTGTTAGTATTCATTCCAATTTATACATTGAGAATTTAAATATTTGAATAACAACAAGTAAAAGAAATTGTCAGACACATTCTAATCAATGTACAGTACAATATCTTTAAAATTTTACAGTTAAAAAAATAGGTGAGGAATATATCATTTAAAAAATTTATTTATTGTACATTTTTTGGGCTTAAAATGAAATATAAAAATCATTGTTACTAAACAACAAATAAAAATAGAACATTTTGATGTTACTAGTAAATATGTTATATGAATGTCAAAATTTGCATTCGCGTTTATAATTTAACACATTTTTAATTTTTTAATTCCCACAAAATTATTAGTTAACTAAATCCAAGTACAATTTAACTAAATTTTACAGTTAAAAAATAGGCGAGGAATATATCATTTAAAAAATTTATTTATTGTACATTTTTGGGGCTTAAAATGAAATATAAAAATCATTGTTACTAAACAACAAATAAAAATAGAATATTTTGATGTTACTAGTAAATATGTTATATGAATGTCAAAATTTGCATTCGCGTTTATAATTTAACACATTTTAATTTTTTAATTCCCACAAAATTATTAGTTAACTAAATCCAAGTACAATTTAACCAAACGTCTTACATCTTACAATTGCGGCAGGATGGACAATTGGTAAGTTAGGGTCATTGGTATCACAGGTTTCAGATTTATGTTTGTTAATGTTTCAGAATCCCCATTAAACTGTAGGTCTCAGTCTAATTAGCCCAGCGTGTGCATAAAATGACCGTAGAGCTACAAACCAAACCAAAACAAACTATCTTACAATTTTCTATATTCTTCATTCGGACTTTTGTAATACTTCTTATTCAGTTATAAGTGATAGCTTAGAAGTATTAAATACGATTCCTTTTAATTTTTTTGCTGATAAACATATAAGTAAATTTTTTATCATAACAATTCTTAATATAGTATCCAATAAAAATACAACTTTGCTTAAGATTGACTTTATAGTAAATAAAATTTATTGTAATTATCGAAAAAGCTACATAAGTAGGACACGATATATTCCACTTTCATCTAACAACAGTTGACATATTTTAATCATCTTAAATCCCTTAATTTAATATCAAAATTAACTTGGAGTACAATAATAGTGAGAGCTATCTAATCTGCGGAAGATAAATTTCCACTGGTGGAATGCGTCATATTCACTTCTTTTTTTAAAAACTAGACTAAATAGAGATTACTATCGATTATTGGACATCAGGAGGACTGTCTGGTTGGAATTTTATTGCTTTCTTCTGAATAGTTAGTAAATTGTGTGATTAGTTGTTTCTGGTGGAGGGAACAAAGTTTAATCCAAGAAGTGAGCGTGAAACATTCAAGAAAAATTTATACATAAGTAGTAATTTATACATAAAATTGTCCATTCTTAAGAAAATTTAAAAAATATAATAAATAAATAAGGATAAGGAATAATAATAATAATAAACAGATTATGAAGCGATTTCTGATAAAGAAATATTCTTAACAAGCGAAAAACAAGAAAATATTTATCATAGTACATTGGTGCAACTTTTCTTTTAAGTAGATATTTCTAAAAGTACGTACAAACTGCAATGAAATTAAGTATATACTACTTCTTCATTAGCGCAACAGCCCCATGGTGGGCCAAGGCTCTCTGCCTATTGGCAGATTTCGAGACAGGGGATGATCTCTTTTTACACATTAAGGCTGTCATACCTATCATAGGTTACCTATGTTCAACGTTCTACTGTCATATTAGATCGGGACCTACGGTTTAAGGTAACTACTACACCGAACTACTACAAACATCCGTGCACCACCGAGATCAGAACTCGAAACCTGTGGTTCCGAGCGACATAGCGCTAGTCACTAGGCCATCAGACATCCAATAATAAATAAAACTATTCAAATATCAAAATATGTACTAAGTCATAAATATTTCACCACTCCCATACAAGATTCATCATTCATATGAGTTATGATCATCATCCAAATGCTCATCATGTGCACTGCTGGTCGTAGTACTAAATTTAGAAAGCGGCAAACGCCACTCCCCCCTATCGATGTGAAGTATCATGTGCTGACAATATGTTCAAAAGTCCAAAGGCCTTCTCAAATACCCTTACATATCATCGAGCAGAAACCCGAAGCGGGTACCAATGTCACGCATATCTTTCGTGATTGGCGAAATATTTAAATGGCGTGTTGAATGTTGGCTGCTGTGGACACGACTGGCGTATGTATTCCAGCAGAAATTCAAAGCCTGGCGATATTTCTGGAAGGCTTCATCGTCCATTTACTAGTATTGCGTGGATTCCTTTTCAAGACATTGCGTGCAGACATAGAATCGGAGCTGTATGCGTTTCACTAGCACCGCCCAATAATGCATAAGATGAGAAATAATAGCGGCGTTAATGTTGCTATGGAAAATGTATCCATTGTATTTATTTGTTTATTATTGTCATTGTTAGTATTATCGGAATGAAAGTAACAAATTATCAGGTAGGGCCAATCACTATAGTTTGTAATATTTGAAGGGAAAAAAAAAAGTTTTAGTAAACTTTCCGAGATATTTTTCCATGTTTGTTAAGCTAAAAGACATAACTGTGAGCATTGATTTTTTTTTTGCTTTTGTGAAATGTGTGTGTTATCGTTAAAAGATAATTATGATCAGTGCTTGTGTGAATTTGTTTTTTGTGTATTTATAAGAATGTGTCTTTCTGTTTTTGATATAAATTTTGACATGTATAGGTTTTTGTTGCTTTAACATGTTGGTTTTTTTTTTAAGTACAAAATTTGTATTCACTATTAAAAAAAAAGTTAAAAAATATCAAAAAGTAATAATACATGATATTTAAGTTTAGTTTAGCAATATCTGTAACGTGACTAGCGCTCTGGTGCCACAGATTTTGGGTTCGAGTACTGGCGGTGCCATGAATGTTTGATATGGTTCGGGATGCACTTTAAACAGTAGATCTCAGTATAATGGAACCATGAAGTCTAATAGGACCGGTCTAAGGACCGTAACACTTTAAACAGTAGGTCTCGGACTAATAGGAGGCGCCCAATTCCAACTAAGCCCAGGGCGTAGGACTGACATACCTACCATGCAAAAAGAAAAACTCATGTTTCGAAATTTGCCAATAGGCGGATGGCCTTAGCCACCATGGGGCTGTTAGGCCAATGAAGAAGGACATCTGTAACATACATACAGAAAGGTAACTACAAAATATTGTTTAATGCCTGAAAAATATGAGTGGGGAATTAATATGGGACCAGACACATTTTTTTTCTTCAAAAATTGTCATCGTGTCTCAAACAATAAAATCATTTTACATTTTATTATTAATTCAAGATAGATTTTTCTTCATACTTAGTAAATATTTCTTTGGATTTTTACGAGTATAATGATGAAAATACTGGCTATTAAAAGAATAATAAAACAAATAAAATATATTTTGATGAAATAACTAATTTATCCTAAAAATATAAACTTTTTTAAACTCAAATGTGTATTACATTTTTATAGAGATTTAATTGGAGATTCAAATATACTTAAAGTTTTTTAAAAAACTTAAATAATTTAAAATTATGTCATTCACTTTATATTTAAATGCATTTTTTACTTCAACAATACTTTTAAATTACTGACATGACATTATACAAAAAGTAAAATAAAAAAAACTACTTGAATTTTACTATACACGGACAAAAAAAAAAGTCATAAACGACCAAAAATAAATCTGAAAGACATGACAGTCTCTTAAATAAAATGGAAAGCGAATAAAAACATTTCACAAAGAGCAATTTCTTTAAAAATGTTTAATACACAAATGTAATGAGAAATAAAAAAGATAATGCAAATAGTACTAGAGAAAAAAGTATGATATATATGCCAAAGAAAAAGAGTTCTTGGGTTTAAACTTCTTTTATAAATAAATTCGGATTTTTGCATACACACATAAAAAAAATATATTTCCATATGTTAATAAACTTTTCCTTCAGAATGGAGAGTCCTTTCTGTGTTTATATCACTTTTTTATTAGCACTAGAAAACCCATCATTTCTTTTGTTCAAGATGGTCGTACATTTGAATTCTGTCTGTAAATTGCGAAAAAGAAATTCCAGCCAAGGACCCAACATTCCATTATATCTTTTGAAGTTCTCTCTTGGATTTTCTTCAGAATCCTATACGACTTCAAAGTGGAAACTTGCGATTGTTCACTTTGCTGGAACTTTTTTTTCTTTCTTTTTCTTCTTGGTGTTTTTATTTTACTTTTTTCTTGTGTTATACGTGTGGAAATGCCTCCGATTCCTTTTATTGTTTCGCTGCAGAGGAGCATCCAGCGTTCACGAAATAAGTCCTCAACACTGGAACGAGTTGGTTTTTCGAGAACTTTTTTTCTTTCCGCTTTTAAAAGCGAAAGATAAATCTTTTAAGTTTCTGCCAGAAGTTCTTTGTTACTTCTTGAAATTATATCACCTTTTTCTTTCGGTGGTACCACTGTCACTTTATATATATTTTGTTTTAGTTTCCTCCTCCGTTTCTGTTTGAGGTTGTTTTTCTATTTTTGTTTCTCGAGGAAAAAAGTTGAAGTTTTTAGTTGTAGTAATTTTAGAAGGTTTCACTCACATAATTTGCCATTTACTAAGAGATTTCCAGGTGGAACTTTGATATTTCGCTTTCTGGCATAAAGAAGATTGTGCAACTTTCTAATTTTAGAAGTTGTTTATCCTTTTTGATGAAATTCTGCAAAGATATTAGAAAAAAAGTGTCACAAAATTAATTGCTGTTTTTGAACAACTATCTTTAGAACTATAGCTCTCATACATTGGTTTGATTTGTAACTATTGTAGACAAATTTAATTTGACAAACAATATTTTTGTTTCTGAAGGAAAAGTTGAAGTAATTTTAGAAGGTTTTACTCACATAATGTGCCATTTACTAAGAGATTTCAAGGTGGAACTTTGATATTTCGCTTTCTGACATAAAGAAGATTCTGTAACTTTCTAATTTTAGAAGTTGTAGAATTTCATCAAAAGGGATAAAACAAGGATATTAGAAAATAACGTATCACAAATTTAATTGCTGTTTTTGAACGTTATTTCTTTAGAACTATAACTCTAATACGATTGGTTTGATTTCTAACTATTGTAAACAGATTTAAATTGATGGAAACTATGGTTATATTATATATAGAAACTATTTATATTATAGTTTCTGTTTCTTTTTCCTCTTGATGTTTTTATTTTACTTTTTTCTTGTGTTATACGTGGGGATACTTTTATTATACGTTGTGTTATACGCGCTCTTTTGTTTTTAAAAATGAAAGATAAATCTGTTAAGTTTCTGCTAGAAGTTCTTTGTTACTTCTTGAAATTATAACACCTTTTTCTTCTGATGGTAACGCTGCCACTTTATATATATATATATATATTTTTTTTTTTTTTTAGTTTCCTCCTCCACCGTTTCTTTTTGAGTTTGTCTCTTGTGGAAAAGTTGAAATTTTTAGTTGTAGTAATTTTAGAAGGTTTCACTCACATAATTTGCCATTTACTAAGAGATTTCGCTTTCTGACATAAAGAAGATTGTGTAACTTTCTCTAATTTTAGAAGTTGTAGAATTTCATCAAAAGGAATAAACAAATATATTAGAAAATAATTTTCACAAAATTAATTGCTGTTTTTGAACG